>CM029377.1:1396457-1571067 GCA_017165825.1 Hepsetus odoe
CTAATCGCAATCAAAAATTCGAAGGCCAGACTCGGTCTAGTCGGGTAGTTCAGGACACTTCCTAGAGTGGAGACACTGCTTTTTCCAGTTGGTAAACTGAGTCTCACTGATACAGAATATCACCGGTCCAAAATCCTGATACCGCTGAGAGGCAAAAATCTCCAGCCTTCACTCTGGACCTACTTTGACTGCAGAAGTCTAACGTCCCACGTTAAATATTCTGACACAAACCTTCTCCACGACCGCTTGCACTTTGACCATGTTTTCACTGAAATACGTAATAATAAATTAATCTTTGTAGCTCAAAGAGAACAAGAGCAACATTTATATAGCCTAAAAATAAATCTTCTATAAAGACATATAAAAATTGAACAATCAGTTAGCTGGAAACATGGAAAACAGGAATAAAAATATTTTTAACACCATTTATTCTAATTAGCATCTTAATACGCTGGCAATATTACTACAATGTTTTCTGTTAATATTTAAAAATGTATTTATAAATTGAATTTTTTATATTTATAAAGGTAAAGTAATATTCTCATTTTAAATATATTTTCTCTCTTTTTTATTTGCCAGGATTTATCTACACATTTTTCCAATATTATTCATTTATACATTTATTTGTAAAATGAAATTGAATATTTCAAAGTGTATACTACAAAAATAAAATCTACATTTAGAAATAAATCTGGTACTTTTCTGCCTATTGTGTGGGATTTAATACACATCTTCTTTAAATGTTCTAACCAGTCACACAAAGAGCTGTCATCAACTTGATTTATAAAGCGCTTTTTTCAACTGTTCTTGTCACAAAGCAGCTTTACAGAATGTTGGGTGAAGGTTTTGTCTCCAACCAGCCAATATTCAATATTCAAAAGTCAACATTCACCACCACCACCATTATTTTTCAGCACAGCTTCAACTCTCTTAGACCAGCTCCTTTCTTAAAGTCAGGAGAACTTCTCCAGGCTTTCTGAAGGACGCCCTGTGCTCTCGACGTCGCCAGTTTTTGTTTTCTCCGCTCTTCTGTGTGGCGCGGATTCCACACTTCATTTAAAACCATGCCCAGGCATGTTGCTGACTGAAAATGAGAGACAGAAACACTGTCCTTCAGGAAGATCTGGAGAACTACTCCTCAAAAAGACATTAAAAAATGAGAAATATGAGAGTTAGCTCAAGGGTTTTGCACACCCTGTGTTATTATTTTGCCCTCTTCTGTTCCCAACGTTCAGCCTCTTTTGATTGAGTGACTGCAGAAAGAAAGGAAAATGGCAGGCAGGTTATTTATGGACAGGAGCAACCTTCTCACAGAATCCACTTTAAAGGCGGCTTCGTCAGATTTTCAACCAAAGAGGAGTAAACAAGGTCATTAATAGTAGGCTTAGTGTGAACTGGGAACAGTCCCAGATGGCGAATGGAACCAGACGTCAGACATGAAATATGGTGAAGACGCTGCCTGATGCCAGAGATGTTGTTTTACCAGAGTTTGGAGAAGATTTTGGACTAAAACTGAACCTGTCGAGAGATGCAGAGTGCTGTGATGCCATTTCTTCAGACGGGCTTTTCACCAACATCTATCTATCTATCTATCTATCTATCTATCTATCTATCTATCTATCTATCTTTCTCTCTATCTATCTGTCTGTCTATCTATCTCTCTTACTATCTATCTGTCTATCTATCTGTCTATCTGACTATCTATTTATCTGTCTATTTATCTGTCTATCTATCTATCTATCTATCTATCTGTCTATCTATCTGTCTATCTATCTATCTTTCTGTCTATCTATCTGTCTATCTATCTATCTATCTATCTATCTATCTATCTATCTATCTATCTATCTATCTATCTATCTATCTGTCTATCTATCTGTCTATCTATCTATCTATCTATCTGTCTATCTATCTATCTTTCTGTCCATCTATCTATCTGTCTATCTATCTATCTATCTATCTATCTTTTTGTCTATCTATCTATCTATCTATCTGTCTATTTATCTATCTATCTTTCTGTATATCTATCTGTCTGTCTATCTATCTATCTTACTATCTATCTATCTTTTTGTCTATCTATCTGACTATCTATCTATCTGTCTATCTATCTGTCTATCTATCTATCTATCTTTTTGTCTATCTATCTGACTATATCTATCTGTCTATCTATCTGTCTATCTATCTATCTATCTATCTATCTATCTATCTATCTATCTATCTTTTTGTCTATCTATCTATCTGTCTATCTATCTGTCTGTCTATCTGTCTATCTATCTATCTTTCTGTCTATCTATCTATCTATCTATCTATCTATCTATCTATCTATCTATCTATCTTTTTGTCTATCTATCTATCTATCTATCTATCTATCTATCTATCTATCTATCTATCTATCTATCTATCTTTCTGTCTATCTATCTGTCTGTCTATCTATCTATCTTAATATCTATCTGTCTATCTATCTGTCTATCTGACTATCTATCTATCTATCTATCTATCTATCTATCTATCTATCTATCTATCTATCTATCTATCTATCTGTCTATCTGACTATCTGTCTATCTATCTATCTATCTATCTGTCTATCTATCTATCTATCTATCTATCTATCTATCTATCTATCTGTCGGTCTATCTGTCTATCTATCTATTTATCTATCTATCCATCTGTCTATCTGTCTATGTATCTATCTGTCTTTCTAGCTATCTATCTGTCTATGTATCTATCTGTCTATCTATCTATCTATCTATCTATCTATCTATCTATCTATCTATCTATCTATCTATCTATCTATCTATCTATCTATCTATCAGTTTAAGCACAGACTCTAATCTTGAGTCTGTGAAGTTTGAGTCTGAGTTGAGTCTTGTTTCTCAGATGTGAGTCTGAATCTTGATGGAGGTGTTTTTGGATGCTGAGTCTCCGAGGAACGACTTGATTGAGACTAAATCTTGAGTTTCTGAGGTCCGAGACTGAGTCTAGAACCTGTTCCAGGTTTGTTTTAGTTAATTTTTTTTTCAATATATATGCCGTTCAGCAAATTCAAACAGCAGTTGTGCAGGTTCTCCGTGAAGGTTCTTCTCATTGACTCTGTAAGTTCTGCCTTCGACCACATCACTACAGAGCTGATCCTGACCTGACTCTTCTCATAACAAGGCCAAAGCCTTATGGCATTATTGATTGATAGGGAAGAGGAAGTTGCCTCATCAAAGCAGCAAAAATCCTTTTGAAGGTGTGCCGATCACGCCGTGCTTATCTTCCACAAGATCGGACAGCACTCAAGGAAAGATAAAAGGAGATGTTTCCAATAATCCTGCGTTAACGTGAAAGAGGATACAACAGAAACACAGCGTAAAGGACAGAAACAGATACAGAGTGGAGGGTATTAGCTCCTAATTACACCCTCGAGGGCTTCTAATCGTTAATCAAAAAAATTCCGAAGGCCAGACTCGGGTCTAGTCGGGTAGTTCAGACACACTTCCCAGAGTGGAGACTCGTTTTTTCCAGCTGGTAAACTGAGTCTCACTGATACAGAATATCACTCGGTCCAAAATCCTGACAATTAAGCCGAGAGGCAAATCTCCAGCCTTCACTCTGACCTACTTTTTGACCTGCAGAAGTTCAACGTCTCCACGGTTAAATATTCTTCTGACACAAACCTTCTCCACGACCGCTTGCACTTTGACCATGTTTTCACTGAAAAACGTAATAATAAATTAATCTTTGTAGCTCAAAGAGAACAAGAGCAACATTTATATGAAGCAAAATAAATCTTCTGAGGAAGACATACAAAAATTAACCAATCAAGAAGCAAAACATGGAAAAAAAAATAGGAATAAAAAATATTTTTTAATTAATGTATTTATTCTAATTAGCATCTTAATACGCTGGCAATATTAATACAATGTTCTTCGTTAACATTTAAAAAAATGTATTTGATAAATTGAATTTTTTTATATTTTTATAAAGTGTAAAGTAATATTCTCATTTTAAATATATTTTCTCTCTTTTTTATTTGCCAGGATTTATCTACACATTTTTCCAATATTATTCATTTATACATTTATTTGTAAAATGAAATTGAATATTTCAAAGTGTATACTACAAAAATAAAATCTACATTTAGAAATAAATCTGGTACTTTTCTGCCTATTGTGTGGGATTTAATACACATCTTCTTTAAATGTTCTAAATCCAGTCTAAACACAAAGAGAGTCAAGTCAAGTCAACTTTATTTATAAAGCGCTTTTTACAACTGTTCTTGTCACAAAGCAGCTTTACAGAATGTTGGGTGAAGGTTTTGTCTCCAACCAGCCAATATTCAATATTCAAAAGTCAACATTCACCACCACCACCATTATTTTTCAGCACAGCTTCAACTCTCTTAGACCAGCTCCTTTCTTAAAGTCAGGAGAACTTCTCCAGGCTTCTTGAAGGACGTCCCAAAGTTCCTCTTTGGACGTCGCTGCCTTTTATTTTCTCCGTTCTCTGTGGCGATGATCCCACACTACTTCTGAAACTGCCCAGGTACAAAGGCTGGACTGAAAATGAGAGACAGAAACTTCATCCTTCAGGAAGATCTGGAGAACTACTCCTCAAAAAGACATTAAAAAATGAGAAATATGAGAGTTAGCTCAAGGGTTTTGCACAATTCTGTACATATTTGCCCTTTTCTGTTCCCAACGTTCAGCCTCTTTTGATTGAGTGACTGCAGAAAGAAAGGAAATGGCAGGCAGGTTATTTATGGACAGGAGCAACCTTCTCACAGAATCCACTTTAAAGGCGGCTTCGTCAGATTTTCAACCAAAGAGGAGTAAACAAGGTCATTAATAGTAGGCTTAGTGTGAATCAGAACAGTCCCCGGTGATGGCGAATGGAACCAGACGTCCCTCTCAGACATGAAATGATGGTGAAGACGCTGCCTGATGCCAGAGATGTTGTTTTACCAGAGTTTGGAGAAGATTTTGGACTAAAACTGAACCTGTCGAGAGATGCAGAGTGCTGTGATGCCATTTCTTCAGACGGGCTTTTCACCAACATCCATATCAACGCTCACGATGGCTTTGAAGAGTGAATAGAAATGTGCTGCCGATGTCTGGCTCCATTCAGCACCACTGAAAAGAAATATGAACCGTTTCCCACCGAACCCCTCCTGGATGACTCCTCAATCCCTGAATTGTGCAGATTCGTTGGAAGATCTGTGGAATCTCTAAAATAATCCTCCTCCTCCATCCTCGGAGTGCCTTCGCTGCAGTTTTCGGGGCTGCACTAAAAGCTGTAAAGCTGACGCTCCATTGTGGGTGACGTGTTCATCCTGTTGGCTGTCCCGGCTTTCAAGGCACTGATTATCCTTTCATGTGCCTTTTGTTGCAGAGCAAGTGACAGCCAGTGTAATCTGGAGTGAAGTCCCTGTCTGTTAACATCCCTCCGCTGGATTATGAGCGAATCAGTCAAGGTTAAAATCAACAGCGCCCACAACGTGACCGCTAAAGTAGCTCAGTGGATTCAGCGGCGATCCCAGTCGGGATGGGACCACGTTATTAACACCATGTCTGGATGGCACGTCTAGATTAGAGGCTGGGATTGGCGTGTGGCAGACATTTGTAGAGATTAATATTGCATAGGTTTGTTTGAAATGCTGTTTGATGCCGTTTCCCCAAGCTGCTCGCTCTCGACACACTCGGTAACACACTCTGACAGGGGAGGAAGAATCTGCTGTGTGTGTATATCTATGACGAGGACGAGATAAAAAATCTCCATCCCCGGAAGGGTCCGTGCCTCTGCAGGGCACCGTGAAGACACAATTGAATATTTAGAGAAGTTAAAGACGGCAGGCGGTGCAACCGTTCATCAGACGGCCTTTTTCCGAGATGTTTCTGGGGTCCTTAGACGTATCGGTGTCTGTCATCCCTCAGACAAACGGGGTGTCTAAATATAAAGAGCCGAGAAAGATTGTGGGCCAAGAAGGAGAGTTTTTGAATATTTCATTAACATATTTCTTCATATCAGATGGAAATTTCCATCCCTTTTCTGAATTAGTGGAAAACAGAAAGGGTCCTTGGCGATGGCACTGAAGGGGTCCATCTGAAGAGCTTTACCATATTTTTTTAAGGTGGACTGACTCCATACGCCCTGTCCAGGCTTTTTGTTTCATTACTTTTAAACGTTATTCATGAAAAAAGGTACAAATCCGCATCCTTTTCTGGGACAAACATGTTAAAACTTAAGAAAAAAGAAAGTATAAAGTATAAAGTGTGCCATAACTTTTGCACAGGATGCATTTTCTAAATGAACTAATCAGCTGTGTGCTGTGTGCTCAAAATGACAGAGAGTTTTATTATAAGAGATTGGTTAGATGAGTAAGTTTTTTTTAATAATATTAATAATTTTGCTTATTAAAAAATATTAATTGAAGATTTATACTTAATATATATAAAATATGATTTTCATAGAAATGTGAAGAGTTTAGTGTTGTGCAGTCTGTTTCCTGTGTAAAGGAAGTCTGAGAAGCGTTTGTAATGTTGGAACAAACCTGCACTGTAAACTGATTTAATCTAGAACAACAATCACAGTCACAATAACAATCTCTGATTCTCATTGGTCGCTCTTCGGGTTGGTCTCACTTCTACAGCTGAAGTGTGCGGCAGGTGCGGCCACACTACGGAAATTTCTTTTCTTTCGGTGGGGGACGGAGTGGCAAAAAAAAGAGAATTAGGAGAACTTTCGCTTCGTCCAACTTCAGTAATGAGGAAAGACTCCCCATCGCTGCTGGAGCAGCTTTTAATAGGCAGGCAGTGCTGAGGACGGAGGCTAAGCAGGGCCCAGTGGGAATTAGGCTGGATAACACTCTCCGGAGACCCGCACATGCTCAGACCTCATTCTGCATGCCAACCCCTCCCCATCAGCCCTACTTCAATTACGGCCAGCTGCACCTGCCGGACCCCCCGCCGACCCACCGATTCCAAGCACTCACTCCCCTGAGTTGAGGACAAGCCTCAAACAGCTTCAGAAGCAATCAGCCGCCCTGGCAAAGCTATCCGTCACAGGCCTGGGCCAAGAAATCTTACTAGGATATGTTTTTTACATATCGTTTGATGTGGATAATTATTATGAGAACTTGGGTCTAAAGCCTCAGTTTAAATCTAAATAATATCTTGAACCATGCAAACAGCAGAAAAATGTCCAATCTGCAGTAACTGGATGAGGAAACTCACTCTTAACATCTATTAACGCAGTCAAATTGTCATTTCTTTCGGTGTCTTCATTGTGAAATGTTCAGGTAATGTAATTTAAAAGCAAATGGAGTAAAAAAGGAGGTTCAAGTAATGCTAATTTCAGGGATTGTCAGAGACAGCATTACTGTATTGAACCGTACTGTACTAAATTTTCTCAGAGTGTAAAGTAAAAAGTACAGGAATGTACTGGGAGTATAAAGTAAAAAGTACAGGAATGTACTGACAGTGTAAAGTAAAAGTACAGGAATGTACTGAGAGTGTAAATTAAAAAGTACAGGAATGTACTGAGAGTGTAAAGTAAAAGTACAGGAATGTACTGAGAGTGTAAAGTAAAAGTACAGGAATGTACTGAGAGTGTAAAGTGAGACGTGTCTCCTCTGAAGGACGTCTGGAGCGTCTGTCTGTGCTGAGAGTGAACTGAATCTCACTCCATATTAATAGAATTAAAGACGATTAAAGCCTCGAACTTCAACTCCAATAAAAACAATCTACTGAAAATAATCCACATGAACTTCACCGCTTCACTTTCATCACCGTCACTACTAGTTCTCCCGTCATGGAGGCTAAACAGTGAGGTCTGAAAGCTATGTCTGCAGCAATATAGATCATAATGTTACTATTGAGCTCTCTATGAGCCACCATGTTCCTAATTACATGAAAAGGAGCGTCATGCTGCCTTTATTGTTGGATGGGATTTTGAGTGAGTGTGCAGCTTGTATTATTGAGCTATATAACCAGAATAAGAATCAGACATTATACCCAAGATCCACACCTTCTTATTTTAATGTCCTGTTGAGGAACAGTTCTCCAGATCTTCCTGAAGGACAGTGTTGTTGTCTCTCATGTTCAGTCCAGTCTCTGTACCTGAGCAGTTTGATAGTTCTGTGTTGGTTAATCCACACAGTGATCTACGTCTGAACCTTCAAGCAGAACAAAGCGTCTAACTTAAGACATGAAGCAGTGAAGAAACAGAAGCAGATGATTCCAGATGATCAGGGGATTCATTTACTGCTGATGCTGAACACTGAGTGGTTGGAACCCCTTTATCTTAAACCTTGTATCTTGAGACACTTTGATACTTTGCAGCAAAATCCATTTGTTTTAATTAATCTACTCAATCTGCCCAACACCAAAAAGAGATTCCTAATATTATATAATGTTATGAATATATAATATGGCGAATAGTTTAGGGCTAAATGTGTTTTGCAGCTCAAAAGTCTATTAAAATGTAATTGAAAATAATCATAATCTATAAAATCAAGAACCGGATTAAAGAGTGACACTAGATAACAGAGTGATACTGGATTGCAGAGAGGATGAAATCACAAAAAGATCCATGTTTTTGGATTAAATTTGCTGCCGGTTACCGGATCATACGGTTCCACATGTCTCTCTCTCAGCGGACATGTGACGTCTGAGTCACGCAGTGATTCAGCAGGTCCTAGTTCATTAGAGCCTGTCACCACAGCTCCGCTACACACTTATACACACTTTCTCTGGCTTACACTTCCACACACAACTCACTCTCACCTATACACACATACACACTCCCTCTGTTTCTCAACAGCTACCATATGGATCTCACACACTCCAGTGCCATGGAGTCCAGCACAGCATGCCAACCCCAGGACCAGTGACAACACTGCTAACACCACACCCTTAATAACTACTGACCCTTAAACCTCCCTCCAAACAAGCCTCGACTCAGATAAAGCTATTTCATCACAACCCTAATTCACAATCTGGGTCATAAAGACCAAAAAGGACAAATTTTAAAATCTGAAAGATTTTGTGTAAAAAACACACCTGACCATCCGTCCCATTCACATCCTATTGAATTACTGTAATTTTGATTCGATTATTTGAAACACAGCATCATATCTACTGCAGGTTCTTCCAAATGCCTTCAGACAGAACTTGTGTAGCGTAAAAACGAACAATGTTTTTCTATATTGAAGGCATGTTTACAGAAACTAACAGGGAAAGGTCTTATAGCTGTTTTAAAATAATCAGTTTAAAGATTAAAAAAGAAATGTACATATTGATGCTAATAAGTGAACAAGTGCTCATGTAAATGTCGCCTGATGCCATTGGTTGGAAAGATTTCATGAAGGAGTCACGATGAAAGCTAAAGAGCTTCATGAATTTTGGAAAATGGTTTTTTGTTAGATGTAAAATAAAAACGACCAGATCTCTCTGGCAATAATTCAGCTCTTCATGTTGGGAGAATCCCTGCGATGGGCTGGCGACCTGTCCAGGGTGTGTCCCCCGTCCTTCGCCCTGTGTGTGAGCTGGGATGGACTCCAGCACTCCCCTGCGACCCCACTTAGGACAAGCAGGAGGAAGTGACTGACTGACGGATGTATGGAGAAAGGAGAGTTTGGTCTCAATGGTCCTAAACCCACAGTGAAGTGTGGTGGTGGAACCTGTCCAGAATCTGGACTTCTGTTCTGCAGAATCATGGAAGAAAACATGAATGAAGCAACGTACCATGAAAATATTAGAGAAGAACTGAATCTCAGCAGCCAAGATGGACAGTTTAAGAAGCCTGACTCAATTACTTTTCAAATTTGTGAACATGGTTGACTCTCTTATTGGAGGCAGTAAGAGGGACCCTCGTAATCCTGGAGAACAGAAGACAGTTTGTGGCTAACACTCAATTGTAATGCAGGATATATCCATTATCTGCCGCTTGTCCCAAACGGGGTCGCGGGGAGTGCTGGTGTCCAACCCAGCGCACACAGGGCGAGGACGGGGGACGCACCCTGGACAGGTCGCCAGCCCATCGCAGGGATGCAGGATATATATATATATATACATCAAGATATTTCAGTAACTGCTATAAATGATGACATTCTTCTTCTTCTTCTGCTCCCATTTAGGGGTCGCCACAGCAGATACCAACCCGTATAACATAGCTGGTCTCACTACCATCCTGTAAACCTTCCATTTTACTCTTTCTGGTACCCGTCTGTCAGAAATCACTCTTGTCACTCTTCCCCACCCATTCCAACCTGCCTGCACTCTCTTCTTCTCCTCTCCTCCACACTCGCCGTTACTCTGAACTGTTGATCCCGAGTATTTAAACTCCTCCACCTTCACCTCCTCTACTCCCTCCATCCTCACCACTCCACTGTCCTCCCCTTCGTTCAAACTCAACTATAAATGATGACATTATTCAGCATAATAAAACGTTCAGTGTGTACTATAAATTATCCAGTTTACTTTGGGTGATTTAACACCTTCTATTCATTATTTAGCTTCTATATATTACTCAGTATCTTCTACGGACTATTCATTGTCTCCAGTAGATTTTTGAGTGTCTAAACAAATTAATGAGTCTCTATTTATAACGATTCAGTAATTGCTATAAATTATTCATGTACTCCTATAAATTGTTTCGTAATTTAGTCATATTCAGTATCTATTATAAATAATTAAAAAAGAGTCTAGTGTAAATTATTCAATTTAGGGGTTTCCATTTCTTCCAGTCCGCTGTATCTTCATCTTATATATATATATAATTTATGAACTGAAAGTTTCGAATCAGCACTTTCCATGAAATTCACTTTTTTTTTCCGATGAGCTACAAGTGAGAAATGCCTCCATCAGGCTCCTCTGATCATCACCCATAACCGTGACTCCTGAAGGTTAAAGACTCTCTGATCTTTCACACGCTGCTAATAAAACCCACCGCACTCTTCCTCTTCCCCCCGAAGCAGCCAGTGTTTGTTTCTTAATGCAGGATGACAGCTGATCTCTTCATATGTATGGAAATGCAGAAGGGGTAAAGATTGATAGGGCAGTCAGGCAGAGAGCGAGAGAGAGAGACTCATTGGGAAGCATCTAATCAGTCTGGTGGCAGGTCCTGATCAATACACAGCAACACTCATCCGAGGGGAAAAATGCAGGCTGGAGTCATTTAAAACCAAGACAATCTGAATGATGTCCGGACCGAACCAGTGCCCTTCACATGGGCCGGTCTGACCCTTTTGGGGGCACAAAACCAAGAAAAACATCTTCTCTAAAACCTAAACTTTATGTTTATTCTTCAGAAACGATACAATAATTCAGTAACTGCTATGAATGAAAATTCTTATTATATAACATTATTCAGTACTATTCAATTTTCAGGGTCCAGTGTAAATGATCCAATCTCCTATAAATTATTCAGCTACTATATATTATTCGATACTATAGAATATTCCATGCCTACAATACTTTATTCAGGAAATTATATTAATGATTCATTCATTCATTCATTCATTTCCTGCCGCTTGTCCCAAGCGGGGTCGCGGGGGGGTGCTGGAGTCCATCCCAGCTCACACAGGGAGAAGGACTGGGGACGGGGGACACACCCTGGACAGGTCATTAATGATTCAGTCACTGCAAAATATTATCATTCGCTATTTATGAAACATTATTCTGTAATTACTCTACGATTTTCAGTATCTAGTTTATACTGGTATTTTTCTGGTATCTACTGTAAATAATTAAAAAACTACAATAAATGATTCAGTATCTACTATAAATGATTCCAAAACTGCTAAGATTCATTCATTTACTCCTATAAATTATTCAGGACCTACTATAACTCATTGAGTCTCTATTATAAACAATTCCATATTTGCTATAAATGATTCATTTGCTCCTATAAACTATTTAGTAGCTCATTTTCAGTATCTAGTCTAAATGATTCAGTATCTATAATACATTTTTTTCAGTTTCTACTCTGAATAATTCAGTAACTATATGACATTTTTCAGTAACTATATGACATGATTACAATAAATAATTCAGTGACTTTTATAAACGATTCAATAACTGCTAAGATTTGTTCATTTACTCCTATAAATTATTCAGTATCTGAAAAATGAGGCAGTGGTGGCCCAGTGTTTAGGGACTAGGTCCCAGGATCGGAAGGCTGCGGGTTTGAATCCCAGACCAGTAGGTTGTTCTGATGTAGCGTCCCCATCACTGTTCCCCGGACACAACATATGGCTGCCCCCCGCTGGATGCGTGAGGGTTAAATGCAGAGGATGTGTTTGGTTGTGGTTCACTGTGTGCTGTGTTTTACATAGACAAGTAGTCACTTTCACTTAACTAAATCTTAAATATCTATCAAAAAATAATTAGTAGCTATATTAGACGACTGCATTATAAATTATAAAATTATAAAAGATTACACAACTATAACATATCACTGCTATAAATTGTCCAACATCTAGTATACAGCATTTTGTACTTAAGTATTTAGCATCTACAATAAATTACAGAGCAACTACTATAATTAATTCAGTGCCATTTATAAACGATGCTGTAAACACATAAATAATTCACAGATTTATTCGCAGTGGCGCTGTCGGGCTTTAAAAGGTAAATTGTTTCTTTCTGTTTCTTGTCAGCTTTAGCGTCCAAAGCATCTCTTATTTTAGCCACAATGCACTTGACGAATGCCACGTCTGCGAGATCATTACCCTCTTATTTAGGGAAGGAGAACAAGAGCATTTTCTTCAAGAATGAAGCAGTAAATGTGTTTGATGGAAGTAAAGCCAGCTTTACAAAGCTCAGATTACAGCTTTAAAATGTATCAGCGTTTATTCTCGGTGACATCTTCCTAAAAACAGCCGCACAAACAACACGTATCCTTTTTAAACTATTAGCAAACGTGCTTTGAAGTGTTTTTTTGTTGTTGTTGTTGTTGTTTGGTTTTTTATGGTGAACATCACTGCAGTGCGAGTTGAAAGGAAAGATTCTCGTCACATTGTGAGTTAATACTGGGCTCGTCCAAAAGGCATCTTTTTATCACTGTATCATCTCCAGCAAAGGTGCCTCGGGCATCGATGTTGAATTTGCACAATCAAAGAGATCCAGAAAGATTTAATCACTAATGATAAAAATTGCTCTTTTATCTTTCCATTACAAGAAGAAGAAGAAGCATAAATGAGCCCCATTATGCCTTTAGCCTAAAAACATAATGGGAACACCAGCGTCTTCCTCGAGACCTGTGACAAAAGATCACAGAGGAAAAACAAAAAGAAAGAGCCCCAGACATAAAAATACTAAAAGCTGCAAAACGGTTGCTGTCTACTAATTAATCAATCAATCAATCAATCAATCAATATGTGCAGTGATGGGGCTACAGTCACGCCCAGTGGCGCTAAACATATATATCATTTCATTTATTTCAGCAAAGCATAATAAAAAAGAATAGCATTTTTAATTGTACTATAAATGATTCTATAATATTAAAAATACCAGTTTTAGATGTAAAATGCAACAAAAGTCAGTTTTGAGTTTCAGTGAACCACGAGTTCCAGTAAACGAGTCCGTTAGTGTCTGTAGCTGGAAGTTCTGCGAGCTAATGGTGGTTCTATTGGAGTGGGCGGGGCTTTTGTTAATCTTTGTGGCAGCAGCTCCTGCAGATGATCCAGTCTGATGGAGCTGATCTGGAGTTGATGTAAGGAGAGGAATCTGATGATGGTCGGTTCATGAACTTGGTGGACTAGCTGGTATGAAGTTCAGGAACCCTCGGGGTAGTTGATGGATTCGATTGGGAGGCTTTTCCTTTTAGGAAATGCGTAAACTGTCCACGTACAGGTGGTGGACACTCGTCCATCTCAAACAGAGAGAGAGGAACTCGTTCTTAAAGTATTTGGTGATTTAATTGATCTGCAATTACACTCTCAATACTCAAACCTCTCAATAACAACATTACAGAGCAACATCATTAATACCAGTATTATAGAACTGGCATGGTCCTCTAATCCCTGCTCTCAACCTTGGGACACTAGAACACTTCCAGGACATAGTAATGGTCCTTCAACACTATTCCACACACTAGTGCACTTCATTGCAATATCTCAAATTACTGTTTGCTGCACTGGAGCACTAGAACACTATTATGGGGAACAGAAATGCTCCCTTGATCAGATTTAGTGGTCTGGGAGTTGGCCAAATCCCAGACCAGTAGGTATCCCTGAGGAATCCTTGAGCAAGGTACTGTCTCCATCGCACTTCCCGGGTGCTTTCAATAGCTGCCCCCTGCTGCACGGTGTGTAATTTCGATGTGGTTCATTGGTCACTTTCACTTCACTTTCACTTAATCACTTTTCCATACACTAGAGGAAAAGAACATATATAGGAATAGAAATATGGCTGGGAACATAAATGGCTCCTAATTACTGTTCCCTGCATTGGAGCACTAGAACACTATTATAGGGAACATAAATAGTCCCTTAATCACTGTTCCATGCACAGGAAACACTATGTTATCAGTACTGCAGGGAACAGAAAGGATCCCTAATCGCTATTCCCTACGATGGAGCACAAGAACACTATAATAGGGAACAGAAAATGTTCCATAATCACTGTTTCCTACACTGGAGCGCTTTACAGAATATCAATATCAGGTACTCAAACTCCAGGAACACTTCATAAGTCGGTGGAGCTTAAGACGAGCCCCGAGAATGGTTTATGAATATCAAAGACAGGCGAGGGAGAGACGGTCGACAGGACAGGCCTTTTTCTTCTCCCGCTCGTAGCTGTCAGGAAACGGTGTCTTTGAGGACAAGAGTGTCTCAGAGCACTCGCTGGCTGGACAGAGGGAGTCCTTCACAGATTCTCAGCCGTCAAGGACAAACAAAAGACGTGATGAGGAGGAGGGAAAAAAAAACACACATCTGCTGTTGTCACACTCAAACGCTCAGGGTGGCGGAGGAAGCCCCACGGCAAACAAATCCACCGCAGCCCAAGCCCGTGTGCTCACCTGACAAACTCACTCCGCTTTGATTCATTATTTCACGGGGCAGGACTCGCCCAGGCTGGAGGCGGCGAGAGCTACTCAAAGGCTAATGCAATTATCTGCCTCCGTGCGACAGATGCTGATGGATTTCCACGTCGCGCCACGCATTCATCTTGAAGATGGATCATTTACCCCGACTAATTGACGGTTTTAGGAATCCTTCGGTATTTATCAGCGCTCTTTCCGTCGGAGGCCTCGGGCTCACGCGCTTTACCGTATTTCATTTATCACAATCCTGTGTTGAGACATCAGCGTAAAGATGGCACTGCCACATGCCAGGCTCCTGACAGATAATTGGACACACTTTGTTAACTCCCTGCTTCGCTCTAACGGACACATGCTAGGTGCCAGGGAGGCTTTTCGGGGGAGGAAACATGGGAAGAAAACCTGACGCATGCATGTTACAAGACCGGTTAATGCATATGCTTGAGTTCCTCCGAGCACATCTTGAATTTCAAAGTAGTTTCATTGTTAGCACACTTCCAAATGAAAGTGTCAGATGATCAGTAAAAATTAATCACTCTTACCTTTCTGAAACTAAGGTCTCAAGTTCGATTGTGGAGCCTCGTTTCAAAAGGATGGTCAGGAAGTCATTCAAGGAAGAGGTCCTGATCACCACTTTTCCCAACTTTGGAACATTATACTCGGAACAAAGTTCTCCTGATTGACTGTTCCTTACATTAGAGCACTGGAACACCAGTAAAAGGACCTAAAATGGTCTCTTTTCACTTTTCCCTACATTGGAACACTAGAACCTTTTTATACTGACCCTAATCATCCATCCATTTTCTGCCGCTTGTCCCAAACGGGGTCGCGCTGGTGTCCAACCCAGCGCACACAGGGCGAGGATGGGGGACGCACCCTGGACAGGTCGCCAGCCCATCGCAGGGAGGAGTGAGACGGGAACGGCACGTTGCTCAAGGGTACCTCAGGGCAACCCACTGGGAAGGGGCTCGAACCCCCGATCCTCCGATCATGTGGCAGACGCCCGAACCACTAGGCCACCACTGCCCCGACCCTAATCAGTTTTTCCTAAATCGGAGCACTAGAACAGTATAACGGGGAACCAAAATAGTTCCTTCATTACTTTCCCCTACATTAGAGTACTAAACACCACCGCGTTCCAAATTATTATGCAAATAATATTTCTTTCTGATTTTCCTAAACAGTCGATGCAAGTGACAGTCAGCATCATTTTCGAGTCATCAACCATTAGAGTAGAATGTAACTGAACAAACTTCCCAAATTATTACACACAACAGAGTTTCAAAACATTTTACAGGCTGTAGAGAACTGAAATGGTCACTGGTTGAATCTGCAGCATTACATTTACATTTACGGCATTTATCAGACGCTCTTATCCAGAGCGACTTCCATGTACTAATTCCGGGGACAGTCCCCCTGGAGCAACTCAGGGTTAAGGGTCTTGCTCAGGGACCCAGTGGTGTTAGTGCCAGAGGTGGGATTCGAACCTGGGACCTCTTGAGCCTCTATTTCAGTCAAAAACATCAGAACAGTTCACGTTCCAGATGAACAGAGCCCTTATTTGATAGCAGCTTCACAGTTCTTGCATCCATTGAACTTGTGAGTTTTTGGAGAGTTTATGCGTGAATTTCTTTGCAGGATGTCAGAACTGCCTCCCAGAGCTGCTGTTGGAATGTGAACTGCCTCTCACCCTCATAGATCTTTAGCTTGAGGAAGCTCCAAAGGTTCGCAATAGGATCGAGGTCAGGGGAGGATGGGGGCCACACCATGAGTTTCTCTCCTTTTATGCCGATAGCAGCCAATGATGCGGAGGTGCTCCTTGCAGCATGAGATGGTGCATTGTCATGCGTGAAGATGATTTTCGGGGTGTTGGGGTGTTGGTCTAGGGTACTTGTGGTCTAGTGGTAGGGTACTTGTCTATGGACCCATGGCTCAAGGGGTCCCAGGCTTGAATCCCACCTCTGGCACTTCCACCACTGGGTCCCTGAGCAAGACCCTTAACCCTGAGTTCCTCCAGGGGGACTGTCCCGATAATTAGGAAATGGAAGTTGCTCTGGATAAGAGCGTCTGCTAAATGCTGTAAATGTAAATTTTGTTACTGAAAGCACGGTTCTTCTTTTTGTACCATGGAAGAAGGTGGTCAGTCAGAAACTCCACATACTTTTTACACCTTCAGGGGCCGAGTAGCTCTCTCCCCATGATTCCGGCCCAAAACACGACTCCACCACCTCCTTGCTGACGTCGCAGCCATATTGGGACATGGTGGCCATCCACCAACCATCCCCCACTCCATCCATCTGGACCATCCAGAGTTGCACGGCACTCATCAGTGAACGAGACTGTTTGAAAATGAGTCTTCATAGTTCTTGACCCCCTGAAGCCGTTTCTGCTGTGAGCGTTGGTCAGGGGCGGCCGAATAGAAGGTTTATGCGTAACTGCAAGCCTCTGGAGGTCCTACACCATGACGTTCGCGGGACTCCAGAGGCACCAGCAGCTTCAAATACCTGTTTGTTGTTTTGTAACGGCATTTTAGCAGCTGCTCTCTGAACGATGTATTTGTCTGGCAGAAACCTTCCTCACCGTGCCTTTATCTGCACCAACCCATTTGCTCTCACTCGGCCACAAATCTCTGAATATCTTTGGTTCTGATACTTCGTCCAAGGGATTCAACTCATTCATGCTTTTCGGTAGCAGAGATCCTTTTTCATTCCCATATTGCTTGAAAATGGTGATCTGCTTAATAATGTGGAACCTCCTTCTTCAGTAGTTTTTCCTTTAATTGGGCTCATCTGGCAAACTAATAATCACCGGTGTCCAAGATTGATTTTCAGTGATCCAAAGAGCCCTGAGACACAATACCATCCAGGAGTTTAATTGAAAAACAAAATATTTAATCCTTATGACACTTAAATACAATGTGCATAATAATTTGGAACTTGGCGTAGTACAGACAACCTAAATGACCCCGCATCACTTTTTCCATATTAAAGCACTAAGACAGAAACTGTATTTGTCCCTAATCAATATTCCGCACATTGGAGCACTAGGACACTCACACTGGGAACGGAAATGGTCCTCAATCACCATCCCTACATCACACCCACTCGGCACCAGTCACTTTATAAAGAATGATTGATAATATAAAATGCTGCTATATTACTCATCCTATCGATGTGAAAGAGGAAGATGCAGAGGACTAGAAGAAATGGAGAGCAGCCAAAAGAAAATGAATATGTCCACACCTGGAACTGAGCTAAATGATATTTTGATTATCTATATTTTATATGTTATATATGTTTCTTGATCTGATCACTAGAACATTATTATAGGCAAGAGAAATGGTTCCATAACCACTATCCCCTACATTTGATCACTAGAACATTATTATAGGCAACAGAAGTGGTTCTAATAATGATTTATACATTAGAGCACTATAAAGGACAATGTTATAGGGAAAAGCATTCAATTATTCACTATCCTCTACATTTGATCACTAGAACAGAAACGATCCCTCATAACTTTTCCCTGCATTAGAGATCTGAAGGATACGATTATCTGGAACAGAAATGATAGTCAAAAAGGCATTTTTTTAAAATATAGCTTAAAATAGTTCCCTATAGAACGTATTTCAGTGCACTTAATGTTAATTAGGATTTGAGACAGAGCCTCTAATTTACATTGTGAGCCGTTTTATAAAGATGCTGTTTCAGAAAGTGCCAGCCTGCTGATCTGAATCCTGGAGACAACGTATCGAACGGTCGGCCGCTAGCGTCGGCTATTCCCTCCACGGTGGCATCGGGCTGGTCAGCTAACTGTCATGAAATGTAGGTCTGACTGGACGCTTTCTCCGCACTGCTGTCATTAACATGCCAGCCTGCGCGCTGGACAAGCACCCAGCCACCCCAATCAATCAGGACGATTGCTTGTGTCAGGGAGTGACTGCAATCAGCAAGGAGGAGCGACCTGTTGCTCGCGCTTAATCGACACCGGCGCGTTTAGTTAGCGTTAACAAGGCCGGTGTCTCTGAGCGGAAAAGTAACAGCAAAGTAACACGGAGGTAAAAGAGCTCGGCTCATTCAGCCCAGTCGACAACAAACAGGCCGCCGCAAGGTGAGGGAGTTACTTATTAATGAAGCTTCTTCTGTGGGTCAGCTCAGGAGAACCAGGAGCTGATGAGAGAGAACACAAAAATCTCCCATAAATACACACACACACACACACACACACACACACACACACACACACACACACACACACACACATAAATATATATATATATATATATACAGTACTGTGCAAAAGTTTTAGGCAGGTGTGAAAAAATTCTGTAAACAAAGAACGCTTTCAGAAATATAAATAATGATTGTTTATTTTTATCAATTTAAGAAATGCAAAGTGAGCGAACAAAAGAAAAATCTAAATCGAATCAATATTTGGTGTTACTACCTTTTACCTTCAAACCAGCATCAGTTCTTCTAGGTACACTCACACAGTCAGGGATTCTGTAGGATTATAGTCGGTGTCTGATCAACCAGTTTTACCAAACAGGTACTGGTGACCATCAACGTCACACGGAGGAGAAACACAATCATGTTTGGAACGACCGACCAGCCGAGTTCTTTCAGAAACTGTGTGCAAGTGTACCTAGAAGAATTGATGCTGTTTTGAAGGCAAAGGGGGGTCACACCAAATATTGATCTGATTTAGATTCTCTTTTGTTCATTCACTGCATTTTGTTGATTGATGAAAATAAATGATCAACACTTCCATTTCTGAAAGCGTTCTTTGTTCACAGCATTTTTTCCACTCCTGCCTAAAACTTTTTCACAGTGCTGTATGTGTGTGTGTGTGTGTGTGTGCGTCTGTATGAGAGAGAAAAAAAGCTGTGGTGATAAACATCTGTTTAGCAAATGTCTTCTTTATGAGGACTTTGTCCCCACAAAACTTGTGGTCCCCGCAAGAAGATATAAACAAGAACAAACACCCATACACACACATAGGCACAAACCTTTGGTGTTTCAGTGTTCTAATATAGGATCTGTGATAAAATATAAGATTTTCATACACACACACACACACACACACACACACACACACACACACACACACACACACTCACTCCTTTCTACAGTAATACAAAGTTCAGTGGAAACCTGCATTTATAGAGGCTTTCAGCTGAGATGTGTATTACTGTAGCTGAAGACATTTTGTCTCGGAAAAGAGCACACACACACACACACACACACAAACACACACACAGAACATCCTAAATGGGTAATAATAAGGTGTGTAGCCGAGAGCAGTATAACAACTCTAGGTGTCTTAAGAAAATGACAACACGCTCATGTACGCAAGTGGCGCAGAGCGAACGACGCTTCATTTGAATATAAATGGAAAGCAGCCGGAATGCCAGATGTTGAGTTTAGATGCCATTTCATCTCACTGTACCTGTGTCAGGTGTAGTCAGCCCACACACAACACAGTATGAATAAAACATGCTGCGTGGGGAGCTGTGCTCAGGCCCTTATTTCCCATTTTTCCATCTCTGATGTCTTGCAGCAGATAGCCGAGCAAGAGATGAAGAAAATAATGTATCTGCTGGACAAATGACATACTTTACAGCTCCTGTTAGCTGTCAGCGCTGAGCTGTTTGAGACCTGCCGGTGTTGCGGGGATTCACACGAGCCATATGGCAAGTATTAGTCACATAAAGCAAAACGGCAAATTTACAAGCGTTCATTTTCTTCCAGAACTGGACGCAAGGATGAGATGTTAACTCACTCGCTCATTTTCTTGGCCGCCTGTCCTGATTAGGGTCGCAGGGGTGCTGGAGTCTATCCCAGCTCTCACAGAGGGAAAGGCGGGGACACACCCTGGACAGGTCACCAGTCCATCACAGGGCAGAAACAGACAAACACACTCACAGACACACACTCCTAGGAGGACTTTGTAGCATCTGTGGTCCACCTGACCCGGAGGTCTTTGGACGGTGGGAGGAAACAGGAACTCCTGGAGGAAACACACACAGAAATGGGGACAACATGTCCACAGAAAGGACCGTCCCGCCTGGAATAAACCCTGAACTTTGTCGCTGCATGGTGATAGCGCCACCTACTGTGCACAGTGTGACGCTCTGGTTAATGATCTGCTGGGAAAACATGGCTCCTCCACTGGTGCAGATGTTACTGCGATATCTAAACATTGACCAAGTTCACCCCTTCATAGTGACGTTGTTCCCTAACAGCAGTGTCCTCCTTCAGCGATCAAGTTAGTCTTGGTCTGAGTCTCTAGTGAGAAAGCTGAAGGTGGTTAAATTCCTTAAAAGTGGAGGGAGAAACATTAGGAGGAACCAAGACTCAGACGAGGAAGCCATCGTCCTCAGGTCGACTCACGAAACATAACGAAACAGAAAGTGACTAAATCACTTTAATGACTTTAACCCTAGAGCCCAGTACAGGTTTAATATCAGGCTGATTAGTGTGTTTCTTCCAGCGGTGCAGAGGTGATTTGGGGTTTAGAGACTAGTTCCCAGGATCAGATGGCCTTGGGTTCGAATCCTAGACCAGTAGGTTGCCTTGAGGTACCCTTGAGCAAGATACCACCCCCATCAATGCTCCCCGGGTGCTGTAAATGGCCACCCCCTGCTGAGTGGTGTGTGTGGGTTAAATACAGAGGTTATATTTGTTTGTGTGGACTAGCATCTTAATCCCCGTTCTATCATATTCCCTAATTTGGACATTTTTCTCTTTAGGCCTTTTAGAAAGAGGTCATTCTGACTTTCTGACACCAGGCAGACGTATTTACCCCAAAGCTAATTCAGATTCCAGTTTTTCAGTTTTGTATTGATGTAAAGGTCAGAATGTCTCCCTAGGAATCGTTAAAGAGGTGCACTATTGAAAGTAGGCCTGGTTTCTCATAATCACACTAATTAAAGACATGATCACCCATTAAGGACACGGGTGAAGCAGGGCTGGTAGGACATCTAATAAAAGAGAATTAGCATAAAACAGCAGCCGCCTTGGAGTTTTTATTAGCATTAGCATTTTTTTAACAGCATCGATACAACAAGCTCGAATGGATTTGGAATAAACTGTCCAAATTAGATTTTTTACCCTCGACTGAAGGTTTAGGGCAAAAAATTCTGCCCCGCACTCCTCTAGCATGCAGTCAGAGCGGATGTTTAGTGGTGTAACCACAGATGGACTTCGGCAGTCGCTCCATGCTGGCCCAGTAAAGGGCAGCCTGCATTGATTGAGCTCTCAAGCCCACTTCTGCTGCCTGTGGCCATCTCTCCATCACCCTGCCTCACTGTCCATCTCCCCACACTGCCAATAAAGCCTGACGGGCCTTTTAGACTCATCAATATTTAAGCACCCACCCCCACTCATTGACTCAGCAATTATGCCCTAATTGATATGAGATTGATTAGCATCAAGAGCGGGCATTGCTCCTGCAGTGAACTAATGCAGAGAGAAATGATTTCCTTTTCCTTTAATTATTTATTTTGTTTCTCGGCTAAAATTATTTTCTCAGCACAAGTCCGTGTGCACATGCCATGTGAAAAGAAACAATCGGGCCAAGGCGAAGGTGAAGGAAGTGGATCTAACGAGGAAAAAAAAAATCGCATGACATTTAGAAGGGGTCACAAGATGGGGAAACGTTTAGGGAAATCATTCCTGGCCAAAGAAAAGTAACTTTTTCAACTTTTACATGCAACATGGACAGGGTCCGTTTACGGGGACGCAATGTGAACGGAAAAATAGGACGCTCACAGATGGAGATGATGATTCCTCAGGATGGTAAATATTAGGTGGTACCCAGAGATCTCCGCATAATCAGTCTATAAAAGATTTAATAAAGAACTTCTCTTTTTTATATATATTTAATCATATATTTCTTATGTTTCTAATGTTGAATTTAAAGGTTCTCATGTGTTAACCTTCACATGACCAATAAGCCAATGAGGGTCCATGCTGAGCCTCGTCTACCACTGAATGTTTTGGACCATGGAGGTGAAACATGATGCACTAAGTGAAAGTGAAAGTGACCATTTTCGTCATTGTGAGCACACGGCACAGCCCACAGTGACCCACAACGAAATTACACCTCTGCATTTTACCCACATACAAGCAGGTGCTATTGAAAGCGCCCGGGGAGCAGTGATGGGAACGGTACTTTGCTCAAGGGTACCTCAAGGCAACCAACTTGTAAGGGATTTGAGCCCACCGTCTTCTGATCCTGGGGCCTAGTCCCTAAACAGACCACCACTGCCCCAGTGAGGAACATCCTAAGAAGAAGGTGAGGCAGCAGAGGCAGCACGATGCTCTGGGCAACGATCTGCTGGGAGGTTCCTGGCACTGTTGATGATGCTACTTTGACACCACCAACCTAAACACTGCTGCAGCTCTGTATGGAGACAGCATTACCTAATAGCAGTGTCCTCTTAAAGCAGGATTCAAACTTGAGACCATGCGTCTTGTATTTGCAGAGACAGTCCGCACTGCTAGGACTGCGGGCCACAGTGTGATACAGTGAACAGTAAGTATAAGAACATAATAGAAACAGACGTGCTATTCAGCCCCATGGTATTATTCTCTCTCTCTTTCACTCTCTCTCTCTCTCTCTCTCACACACAAAGTGACACGGAGACAGAAAGAGAGCGGCCCAACTCAAAGCCCATTCCTCTGAGTTTATCACGAAGAGGCAAAGCACTGGCGGCAGAAGTTGGTGAGACAGAATCTTTCCACATCAATCAGGCCGTGATCGGGTCTGCTGTGGCTCTAATGTTCCTCCTTGTGCTCCAGGGAGGAGAGGAGGGATGCAGTGGTGTCACTTCACTGAAGATACGAGTGGTTTTATATAATCACTTCCCTGAAAAAAAAAAAACAAACAGCGCAGCACGTTCCATTTGGGCCTGTCCCGAACACGACGCAACCCAAACACAAAGCACCCCGTGAGGTATTCCCAGGATTTCCTGACTGATGGCAGGAAACGTTGATGCGACGGCGTGTCACAGGACGTCAGTACAGAAGCTACGGTTTCCAGAAAAGATGACAGGTGGAAAAACTATAACACCAGCTCTAAACAGCCAAAGAAAAACCAAGAGGATAACGAAAAAGACAGGAAAAAGTGGCCACCTTGCAATGTGAATTTGGTCCAAACTTCCTTTTACACACGTGGAAACCCTGATTACACTGATCCAGGCGTATCTTAATGGTGTCGGCACTTCTGTTGCATGGAGTTTCTCCATACGTGTCAGTTCTTCTTCAGCCTCAGAAGACATTGTGTGTAAATTTAAAGTGGATGCATGCTCTGGACGCGTATGACATCAAAACAAAAGTGCTGCATTCATATTCACATCGCTATTGCTCAGATGTGCAATAACCCGTGTGCTGTTCCCCAGATGTGCAGCAGCCGTTCAGCATCTCAGTCTGTGTAATATTGTTTTCTGAATATGCAATATTTTCATGTACAATATTTCTGGCTCAGAAAATCATCTCACCAGACGTTCCACTGTTTACCCTCTTCATATTCACCTTTTTCCTGTGAAGTCTTTGTATGCAGTGTTTTTAAGGCAGGTTATATAGTATATTTTACCACTTTGTATATAGTATATAGTGTTTGTCCCAGGATCAGAAGGTCATGGGTTCGAATTCCAGACTAGTAGGTTGCCCTGAGGTACCCTTGAGCAAGGTACTGTCCCCATCACTGCTCCCCGAGCACTTTAAATAGCTGCCCCCTGCTGCACGGTCTGCAGGGGTTAAATGCAGAGGTGTAATTTCATTGTGTCTCACTGTGTTTCCCAATAACAAGAATCACTTTCATTATTTTTCCTAAAGAGGCTATTGGACACATATATGACCAAGACAACAGCAGCATATGTAGATACAGTTTTATTATTCCCCGTCCCCGTCACTGCTCCCCGGGCATTTTCAATAGCTGCCCACTGCTGCACGGTGTTTGCATGGGTTAAATGCAGAGGTCCAATTTCGTTGTGGGTCACTGTGTGCGGTGCTGTGACCTCGCAATTAAAAGGTTGTCACTTTCACTTTCATTATGCGTCTAAATGTATTATTTTGTCATATATCTAGCTGTGCAGTCGTAACATAAGCAGACTTTTCTGAATCGGATTCTTGCTTTCCCTCTTTCTTCTATTTCCAGAACAGAGCTGTGTGTTCTCTCTGTTTTGCACAAAGCTTCTTAGCCAATCCTGCATAAAGAAGAGGGGGCAGGGGTCACACACAGAAAGGCGCATAGAGGCGACCCCCAGCGCTACAGACAACCGGGTGAAGGCCGCCGTACCTGCACCCCTCCGCAACGGAGGTTAAGAGTGGAGCGAGAGCAGCTTTGAACATGACAGGCTGCAGAGGAGGCGGCAGCCTGGCGGACAGGGGCGCTTCATTACTCCGCTTAAACAGCCGCGGCTTAATTTGTTTCCGAAGCGATTACGAGTGCAGGATTGGCTAATTAGGCCCCCTCATTAAAATTTCCCAGCCTGTTTGTAAAGCATTAAGTCAAGCTGATTGAATAGGATTCCCTGTCGGGCGAGCGCTCCGTGCGGCGGCGCGGCGGAAGAGAAAGGTTTGGGTTTCTCCCTGTTAAACGAAGCATGGCTGTCGGACTGGATCTGTTTTCACGTCTCAATCCCAGCACACACGGCGGCCCGTGTCTCTCCGTTTGCTGGACGCCTCGGGGACGAGCGGCCGCGGCGGCCGAAAGCACGCGCGTGCTATTTGAATGACACAAGTTTACCTTTGAAACTAAGCAGCGTGAAGTCATGAAAAATCAAACTTCCTGAACTTCTCCTCCCGTGAGAGAAAACAAAACAAACAAAACATATTTATTTATTTACCCCCCCTCCGTTCGCTCTCTCTCTCTCCCTCGCTCTCTGTTGTCCCTCTCTCTTTCAAACCCAGCATCGCTCATAACCTTTTTCCTCGTTGTGGTTCGATTGATCCGAATGGTACAGGCCTGACCTCCTCCCTGCTTGTTTCCGTCATTAGTGTGTGCTTTTGTTTAAGTCGCTGAATGTCACGCTTCCCCAGGGTTCTCTTTGCCCGGACTCACAGAACGAATCTGAAGGTGGTGATCCGACTGCATCGACTCTGAAATGGTAGAACAAAATATTATCACTTGAATGCTTTATGGTAACAATTCATATACATCATCTCGGGGCCAAAATACAGTGTTTGTGCAGTTTTCAGAAGGAAAACGTCCCCAAAAAGATCCATAATGTTTTTTATTTATACTTTCATTGCACCACTCTGTTCAGTACTGTGCAAAAGTCTTGAGCCGCCCTTCTTTCTTCATATTTTGCTTCCAAAGAGTCAGTATTTTTAGTGTATTGTTGAGGAACAGTTCTCCATTTTCACATTTTCACATTTTCAGTGCAGTCCCTGTACCTGAGCAGTTTCAGAGGCAGCAGCATCTTCTTCTGGAACATCTTGATCTACAATGATCAAAGAAGGTTTTTCCTCATCGTTCATCATCAATCATTCTCAACACGTTTTGGAGAGTTTCTGGAGGAAGGTGCAGCTGCAGCTGAAGGTATAGCAAAAGCAGGAATGTTAGGATAATGAACCTCTGCAGAAAGTGTAGATTTAAGGGTCGGATGAATGAATGTGGCATCAAATTTTGTAAAAAGCAAAAGAACAACCAGTTCAAAAAGGTCAAACAGCTACTTTTCTAATGGTTTACATGATCTGTAATGGAATCTGCTCTGCCCTGATTAAGGGTTAGCAGTCAATCCTTCATTTCTACCTGCGTTCCTCTGGAAAACAGCAACCCCAGTGCTCAGAAACACCTCCCCACTGAACTGACTCCTTACCACCCCATTGCCCTCATATCAATAATCATGAAATGCCCCTAAAAACCATGTTATCAACTGCTATCCAACAACTGGAGCCCTCTGATTTGACCACAGGGCTAAAAGGTGTGTGCAGGATGACACTGACAGCACCTGGATTCCCCAGGCACCTTCACCTTCCTGGAGGCTACACCTCAATTCCTCCCATTTCCAGCACAAAACATCATCTGCACTCATACCCAGCAGGGTGCCAACACCAATGACTGCACCAACCCCTAACCCACCACCTGGTGCCATTCTTGCCCTGCTTGCAGCTTTCTGACTCTCGGTGGTTTGAGCATTGTTTCAACCCAGTTTCTGGAGACTTCATTACAATGAACTCTCAACAACACCATCAGGCTCTTATTGATTATCTCAGTATACAACAGTTTCAAAAAGCAGCCATCAGTGAATCAAAATGAAAGTGACTACTTGTCATTGTGAGGATACCATACCACATTTCACTAGGCACCACAATTAAATTCTTCTCTGTATTGAATCTAGTCCAGCTCTACTATTCCACTTCTACCTTCAACATGGTCTCTGTCACATAAACAGCACTGCTGCAAAGGTCTCCCCACGTCCAGCCTCTCAGAACTCAATTTGAAGCCCATCATAAGCATCTTACAGCCACTCCGCTGCCCTCTGGATGGTCCCTGAGGAGCAGAAAGGCCTGCGTTTACATTCATCCAGCCTCAGCCTTAACAGCATGACTTGGTGGACTTATTTCATTTGTGGCGTTGCTGTGTGACCTTCTGTTGAACTTTATGGACTAATATCGTCCACTGTTGTTGTATGACGATGAGCGTGATGTTCATTTTTTGGTCTTATTTCACAGAAGTAATGATATTTGTTGACTGTCCACCTCTGGCTAGCATGGAAATTCTTTTTTAACATGTTTGCATTGATTGTCAGACAGAATATTTCTGTAACCCATTCAGTCAGACGAAGTCTCCGCACGTGACTTCTATCTGAGGGCAGAAACGCCCTTTGTGGAGCTGCAGAGTAGACGTCCCAAGGCCGGAACTTAATGAGAACACGTGGTGTTTTGCTTTAGTGCTCCTTCATTAGTCTAAGCGCTGAGTGCTAACGACTGCAGATGTGTTGCTGCCGGTAAGTAGTCAGATGTAAAAAGGGGGAGGCTATTAAAAAAAAGGACAGACAGAGAGAAAAAAAGCTGGTTTTGTAAGCAGAGCAGCTCCGGGAGACAAGCAGGAGGTGGACGGGTGCGTTTAGATGGCAGACAGTTTGTCTGATTCAGCTTGGCGAGAGAGCGGGCTTTGCTGTCTTGCTCCATGTACCTCATCTATCACTGACTATTTCTGGAGACTCAACCTTTCCCCATCACCCCCTCCTTCTTCTACCACCAGCGCAGAAAGAGAATTCAATCTTTCCCTGCCTTCCAGTCATCTCCGCAAACGCATTTGTTTGCCCTTCGCGTAGGGGCTTCGAGCTGCCAATATCGCCGGACTCACGCTGGAATGAATGCTCAGGCCAAGCCCAGCTTTCTTTGCACATTCGCACTGCAATCAGTAAACCCCCCAGCGGCTGTGGACGAAAGGGACAGCTCCACCAAGGGCTTTCAGAAGGACCAGACGGGTCCACAGCCCGTCCTTTCTTCACTTTCGAGTAACAGCATGGTTTGAAATCAAACTTTGGAGATGCAGCCAATCAAGTCTCTGTCGTTGTCCGCATATTGATTTGGCAAAAGTTTTACACCGGATGCCCTTCCTAACGTAACCCTCCCCATTTGGGATCGGCACGAAGAAATACACTGGATTGTGCGTCCCTAGTGGCTGGGTTGATGCAGCCAATCAACACTCTCAAAAATGTTCATTCTTGAATAAAAAAGGCCCTACGATGCTCTGAAACATTCACATGCAAAATAGGGCCATACCGACAATCTGCAATACAATACAGTATTTCTAATAATCTGACTAGATTATTCATGCCAAAATTTAATCTATGCCAAGATTAAACTATAGGGATGCCATTTACCTCATCTTAAACTTGAATAACGCTTCACAGTCAGTAGACACAGCGATGACCGATCAACACATGAGCCACAAGTTTTAGTTTTAACTTTAAAAGTTAAAAAAAATTAACTTCAGTCTTCAGCTAGAGCTTCGGTCCCATTATTTAATATATAAAGGAACAGTTAACTTCATTTTCTTAAAATCTGTACAATGTGTGTGTGTGTGTGTGTGTGTGTGTGTGTGTGTGTGTGTGTGTGTTACCTTCTGCATCATCAAACTGAACAAAATTAAACCCATAATGGACCTAAGCAGAAAGTGCAAAAGTTTTGAGCCTCTCGTTTCTTCTCGTTTTCAACACACATGTAACTCCAGCCTAAACACAAAGAGAGTCTAACCAGCTTTATAGTCAATATTCACCACCACCACCGCTATTCTTCAGCACAGCCTCAACTCTCTTAGACCAGCTCCCTTCCTGAAGTCCTCTTCAGGAACTGGATTCTCCAGGCTTCTTGAAGGACCTGCCTTTGGTTTCTCTGTGGAGATGATCCCACGTTGCTTCTGAAGCTGCTCAGGCACAGAGCCACACTTAGTCTGGAGAACCGTTCCTCAACAACACATTAAAAGATGAGAAGGTCTGACTCTTTGGCAAAACAGGATGAAATGAGCAGCTGGAGATTTTTACACTGTGTGCTGATGGTGCTATTTTACCATGTGAGAAGCCCCAGAGCAAAGTCTTCACTCCAAGCATCTAACCCATTCAATTACTTTAACCTGATTGGTGGGCTGGAGTGCAGTTTTTTTTTTTACCAAACTATCACTTTAAATCTGGGTAACTGTGACGTGTGGTGTGAATTTCATCCGGATCTCTGAGGTGTGAATTTTATCCAGATATTGTTTGATAGCGAGGTGTATCAAGGTCCTCTTAATTAAAGGTAGTGTTTTCAAACAGCCGCTGGTCGAGGGAGCAGATGGAGACAATGACAGTGTGAGTGTGTGTGTGTGTGTGTGTGTGTGTGTGTGTGTGTGTTTATCTGGGGGGTGGACAGGCTGAGAAATGATGAAGCACTGGAGCGTCATCACTCAAACACACACTCACACACACACACACACACACACACACACACACACACACTAAGGTCAATAATGCTCTCTGTAAAGGGACTGATTGCTCCATAAAGGGAAAAAAGTCAATGAAAATGAAAACGTCACTGAAAAGCAAGGTTTGTCAACAAAGCAGGATAATATCTCTATAACGAGGGTCCACGTTGGACATTTCTAACAGAAAAAGTGTCTGACTGATCAGTCCGACCACACTCATCCATTTCAGTCCACTTTCTAAGGCTTGTGCCTGCAGACACTCTTGCTCCAAATTCAGATCATGATGATATTCAAATCCAGATCAGCCTTAACCGCCTGACGTCCCCTAATCTGACCAAGAGCATGAAAGTCAAGTTCAGGAGGACAATGTGTCATGTCTTGTCCTCAACTTGTCCTTGCACTCTATCTGTGTCTTTCCATTCAAGTTATTGTTTTGCGATTCCACGACCTTCTGATCCTGTCCCTAAACACTAGACCAACGCTGTCCCCATTGTAGGTGTTCCTAAACAAAAGAAACCGGAATTCATGTTTTAGAGGCCGCAAAGTGACAGAGGCACAAGGTTCTAGACTAACCACTTATCGTTCATCATGGACTGAAAATGAAAGGCAAAACTTTGATGTTGAAAAAATGAGGCGTGGCTTTTTTCACAGTGCTGCACATCTTCAAGTATCAGAACCTGCACATGCCACTTCAGAACAGAAGTGTCCTGCTCAAGACCAGCACCACCAGGACCTAATGAAACTTGAAGTCATACTCACTCACTCATTTTTTGAGCCACTTGTCCTGATTAGGGTCTCAGGCGATGTTGGAGTTGATCCCAGCTCTCACAGGATGAAAGGTCCATCTTCAGTCTAGCGCAGGCTGACACACTCACACCTAGAGGACAATTTAGCATCTCCAGTCCACCTGACATGCAGGTCTTTGGACAATGAGAAGAACCAGCGCCCCTGGAGGAAACCCACACAGACACGGGGACGTGTCCTCTCCACATAGAATGGACCTGAACCGTCCCGTCTGGGAATCCAACGCAGGACCTTCTGTCCTGGAGACGACAGATACTCTATGATAGCTAGATGACAGCACATCACACTAGACTGTTAGTCTACAGATCAGCTACTATCACCTGGTTGTATAATTCCTAAATGTTTTAGTCCCGGATTCCTAACCCCGGACTCCCTCCTGGCCTGAAAAGATGTTTGTGATGATGCTCTGGTTTCACTTGTTGGTTTTTTGTTTTGCAGAGTTCTACAGTAGTTTTCTGCATGAGGTCCACATTACGAGAGGTATGCTCTTCTAGTCTACCTCCCAGTCCATCTTTCAGCTCTGCTTTTTAATTCATGGTTGAAATCAGGGACATTTCTGGGGACAGGCTACCTCAAACAGGACTGTCCTTGGAGAACAAGGGTTTCTGGTCACGCTAAGTAATAGTCTTCTCAGTGACACGAAGTTAATACTTTCAGTTCATCATTTATGGTGGTTTTAGAACAAGGAGCTTGGTTTTGGCTAGAGAGACAGACAGACAGACAGACAGACAGACAGACAGACAGATAGATAGATAGATAGATAGATAGATAGATAGATAGATAGATAGATAGATAGATAGATAGATAGTTTATTGATCCCGGGGGAAATGTAAACCACACAGACGAGCATACACTAGTTTTGTATTTTGCTTTGCCAGAAAAAAGGCTCATAAAAGCACAGCGTGTTCTATTTGGGCATGTTCCGATCTCACACGTCCTGTGAGAATTTCAGAGAACTCATGTTTGATGGGGGAAATGTTGATGTTTCCCATCAGACTGTGTGTGACAGGATGTTTGTGTTGAAGCTAAGCCTGCCAGAAAGGATGACAGGTTGAAAAATGTAATACAGAGGTTGAAGAAAAAAGAGAAAAAGCCCAGAAATGGACAAAAGTTTCGCGCATAGTCGCAGGCGCCCGCCCTGAAGCTGGAATTTGTTTATTCGGTGTCAGAAATGCAAGTGAAAGTGACTAAGTGTCACTGTGAAACGCAGCACACAGTGAACCACAACCAAATCCATTTTCTGTATTCAACCCACACACACCGTCCAGCAGGGGGCAGGCATCCAGCACCCGGGGAGCAGTGATGGGGACGGTACCTTGCTCAAGGGTATCTTCAGAGCTGAGTGTTCCTGACCTACACACCAAATTCTTAAACTTACAAATAAGTCGATGTATAAAGAGTTTCTCACCGAATAAATATACGCTAACTATATAATAAAGTAAGATCTATTGGGGCCTCAACTAAATGCATACTAAACAGCTTGACTATCCCAGCACTGTGATCCCATTTGGGTTAAATTACTCATGAAGTGATCATAAATCAGATATTAATAATTCATGCCAATCCAGCTATCGGCCAAGAGTAACACGAAGACTGAGGGTTTCTAACAAGGCATCCTACTCTGAAGATGTAATTTAGTGGTAATGTCTATTTGGTATCTATGTTACCCTCATCTTCAAATATAGCCCAGCTCCAGGCCTGGATCACACTGGGCAAAGAAGAAAACCATGGCTGCTTGATTTTCAGCCAAACTTCCTCTAAACATCATTCGACTCATGTTCCTAATCGTGTGGACGGATTAGGTGGCATGCTGACTGAGTGGGAGAAGGTGGACCACATGACTTAAAATAACAGACTGCTGGTGGAGAGCCACGAGATATTCTTTCCTCCCTTGCGACTGCGCTCACTTCACCGCATGAAAGAATGTGACTCCATGTGATCTTCGCCAAACTTCAAAGCTGATTTCAGAATCTGCCTGGACCTCCAAACACCAGCGTACGGGTTCAAACACAGCCCAGGCTGCAGCTTTTACACACTTTTCTCTTCGGAAAGAACTCGTAATCATGTATTGTCACCCTATTAAAGGTGTTTATCTCCTCTGCAGCTGAGACGACTTAATGACTCTGAAGCGAGGGTGTGATTATTTAGGCACGGAAACCATGTACAGGTGAGCTATTCACTTCCATTGTTTTTGGACTGATGGTAAAAAAAAGGCTTTCTCAGTTTGACTGAAAACATCCCACTCGAAGAGATGCTCTCACATCCCCACGACCCTAATTAGGAGGCCCATAATGGATGACGGATGACTATGGGACATGATCTAATACGCTCTGGTGTTTCTTCTTCTACTGTTTGAACATCTTTAATATTTCCAGGCCAGATGAGTCCACCTCTGCGTAACCGTGTTGTGGGAGCTGTGAGAGCACCAGAGCGCTTAGAAGTCTTTGGTTTTCTATGTGAACCTGCATCTCTCAGCGATGAGCAGCACTTTTTGGGTGGCAAGGGTTTCGCAATACCCTCGATGAAGAACTATGATGGGGTTCTGCGGCAAACTTCTGGATTTTAGAAGTTTTCCAGAACAATTTTTGTCTGCACCAAATTGTGGCAGTAGATGAGAAGAGGATCAGCACCTTGGCAGGGTTGCCCATTTTGCCCCATGCTGTTCTTTATCTTGATTGAACGCTCCACTAGAACAAACATTTACTTCCACTTGCTTTGATGTAATCTATAAGCAGCTATTTCATTCTCATTTCCTCATTTTCTGAGTCCTGATTAGGGTCTCGAGCGGTGCTGAAAAGCGGAAGGCGGGGACATACCCAGGTCCATCAAGTCCATCAAAGACACGTTTGAAGTTTAGCTTCAAAAAGGTCCTCATGGTGAGAGAGGAAATGCAGAAGGTCGGTGTGAAAGAGGAAGATGCAGAGGACAAGAAGAAATGGAGAAGGATGATCTGCTGTTGTGGGCGCAACATGTGGCATGTGACTAATAATCACATTTCTTGACCCGATATGTTAAAATGGTGCACAATGGGGCGCGTTTTTCTTAAACAAAACCCTCTCAAAGTGTAATAAATGTGCTACAGCTCTTCTCTCTCCATGGTACGTCAGATGTTGTGCAGTGGAAAGTTCACATGGAGACCCATTAAACACCTCTCCCAAACTATCATCGGCCCAGAACTTATTGTACTATGTAACAGCACACATTAAATTTGTTTTCTTTTTATTTCTTTATTTTGCACACTTGCCAATTTTCTCATCAAGCTCACTCCAAAAGTTCACTAAGAAGGGTGGCGGTGCACAATCCTATGCCCCCAAGCCATATTATAAAGGAGACAAAACCAGCGAATTTGCTTCAACACTGCCCCCAAGTGGAGGTAGAAAGATGTGCACAGACCTGCAGCCAATGAGCCACTGCCAGTCCCAGAACGTGTCTGTAATTAAATATTCCAGGCAGATATTGCAGGGCATTAAACACAATGAGGAGGGTGGGGCTGTCCAGCAGTGAAGAACCTGAACATTACACAGCCGTGGCCTATAAGCATTAAGCTTATGGTTATGATACCTTGAAGCACACGCCATGGTGAGGTGATATAAGCATGAATCACCTGTTAAAGGTCTGAAAACTCAGCATGTTACCTGTGCTGAGAAAGAATAATAACAAGATAACAAAAAAAGATGATCTGAATGGCCTGAGAAACAGAGACTGGACTGAACATGAGAGACAACAACACTGTCCTTCAGGAAGATCTGGAGAACTGCTCAGGTACAGAGACTGGACTGAACATGAGAGACAACAACACTGTCCTTCAGGAAGATCTGGAGAACTGCTCAGGTACAGAGACTGGACTGAAAATGAGAGACAACAACACTGTCCTTCAGGAAGATCTGGAGAACTTCTCAGGTACAGAGACTGGACTGAAAATGAGAGACAACAACACTGTCCTTCAGGAAGATCTGGAGAACTGTCCCTCAACAATGCATTAAAATACTAGAAAGTCTAGCTTTTGGAAGCAAAATATGAAGAAATGAGGGGCTCAAGAGTCCTGTTTCTTCCTGGAATGAGAGGTGGTGGCAGATAACAAGATAAAGTATCTGGCGAGAGGTTGGGGTTGTTTTTAAAATTAAGCAATTAAAGTTGTAGATCAAAACCATTTCTGTTTTTGAGAAGAAATAAAAATAGAAGTAAAGCTCAGGGTCTGGCCTCACATGACTCAGAAGAAGCATGTGTCTCTTTTAAACTGAATGAGTTGTCTCACAGTGAGAAGGTTGTGGGTTCGATTCCCATCTGGGATGGCCTGGATCCCCTCCGGGGAGTTTGGACGTGCCTATTTTTGAATCTCTGTGGGCAAATCTCCACACAAAATCTGAATTTTTAAGCTGCTCAGATCTGTCTGGACTTCACAAAGCAAAATAAAACACACGCATCTGTCACTGGACTGTGCAGTAGTGCAGGGACACCACACACACTCTGTTCGGTGGGTACACACACTGCCCGGACACCCAGAAGGCCTCAATAATTCATCAGCCTCAATATGTTCCGGCAAGAAAACTCCCCCGAAACGACCACTGGACCCTTCTCCAGTCGGAAAAGCTGTTTTCACAATAAAAGAAGCCACATGATTTCCTCTGTCTTCATAAAATACATGAACTTAGGCATTTTGTAAAAATGCAACATATTATATATTGTGTATATAATATATTATGTATATTTGCAAAATTCATTGCAAATATAAATTTTACTTTTCATATACAATTTTAGATTTCTTATATTCCTGTTACTAAAAACTTTTCAACATTTGGGGTAAATTATAATAAATATTCAACATTTCCATTAAATAATTTATAGTGGTTACTGAATAATTTAGAGTAGAAACTGAATAGTTGAGTTCAGTTCCAGTTACTGAACAATTTACAATAGCTTTTGAGAAACTTATAACGGTTGCAGAATGAGCTGTGGTGTATTCATAACAACTTATAGTTGGAAACGAAACATTTAGAAGTAAGTGAAAACATTTCCAGCAGTTGTTCAAAAATTCATAACCGATTTCGAAAATTTCAACTACTTCCACTTTATGAGTTACGGAACAGGTTCTAGTAGTTCCTGAATGTTTTATATTAATAATTGAAACTAGATCATTAATTAGTTTGAGCTGATTGAATTTATAGGGTTCAAGTGGTGAAGCAACCGTCATAAACGTTCAGCAGCTTCACTGACGCGAGTCCTAGAATCCAGCAACGATCTGACCTGCTCAGTGTCAACGAGCTCCACGAGTTTTACTGACTCTGTGAATTTGTTGGGAAATGTCAAAGTGCCTCTTTTTAAATCAATCTTTGTTTCTTCAGCAGTTCCAGTAAAAATGCAACTTTAACCAATCCAGAGCCAGAAGGTCTGAGTGAATAAACAGAACAATTCACTCGTACTGTAGTCAATAAAATGTAAAAAAGTTCAGGTTTTTCTTTCTCCACCACATGGTCTGAACTCCCCACGGTGAGGGGCACTTATTTGGTTCTCTCCATCACTTCTTCTGTTCTTCTGATGTTGTTTTCTTCATTTTCTTCTTTTTTTTTGTAGGAGAGAGGGGGATGTTTTATTGTTTTGCAGGCTTTTCGTTAAGGGGCAGGTTGCCATGGCAACAAAGTGGAATGTCATGCTGCGCTTTACCTTGACTCTCTCTCTCTCTCTCTCACTCTCTCTCTCACTCTCTCTCTCTCTCTCTCTCTCTCTCTCAGACCCAACATGGCCACCAACGCGCCCGCCATACAGATGTCTAATTTTTCCGGCCGGTGGTCGGGGATTGACCTTGAGGTGGCTTGGTGGGGGTGGACGGGGAGACTTTTCATGCACAATCTGTGCTCCCACAACCCCCAGTGGTGGACAGCACGGCAGCACCGAGGTGAAATGGACGCTGAAAGCCAGAATGTCCCCCGCACTCGAACAACACCACAAACATCTCCGCAAAGAACCCGAGGGCTGCGTGGGTCCATCAAAGTGCCAGCCAGAAGGCGACCAACCAACACAGAGGGGCTTCACAGTGGGTGAAGGAGGCCGAACAAGACTGAGTGTGAAACATCACATCTCCCTTCTTCTTCTTCTTGTCTCATGAGTTAAACAGATCCTAGTTTTCCTTCTTTACTGCTGACCCAGCCAATCAGCTTGTCTGTTTGGTGATGTTTGCTTCTGAGCACAATTTGTTTTCCATTAATGACAGAATTAATAAAAACTGTATAGATTTCTATTGCACAGATCAGAGCCACGCCCAGTCTGAAACACAGACTCTGATTGGTCCACAGACTCAAGCCAAGACATGGGATTGCTAGTGGTGTCTAACAACCACACTAACATTAAAAATAAGAATGTCTCGAACCTGCAGCGAGATATTCAGTTTGTTGTATCCACCGTCCAAAGACCTGGACATCAGGTGGACTGGAGATGCTAAATTGTCCCCTGGGTGCGTGAGTGTGTGTGTCTGCCCTGTGATGGACTGGCAACCCGTCCAGGATAAGTCCTCATCTGAGAGCTGGGATAGACTCCAGCACTGCCCACGGCCTTAATAAAGCAGCTCAGAAAATGAGCGAGTGAGAGCGAGTGTACAACATTTTTGACTTGTGAAGGTGAAAAGAATACTTCAGTGATATTAAGAAACATTCGTTTTCCAGCTTCGGTTCTAAAGAAGCAAAATGTGGACTTCAAATCGCTCATCTGATGTTTAGAGACATCAGTGTGTGGTACAGACAGAAACCAGGTCTTCCACTTTTTTATTTTATATGAAGCATCTTAACAAACTGTGCAGTTGCACATGTCGACTATGATTTAAGGTAAGGGTTCTCTTTTTTGCTAGACCATGGCTTTAAGTTTAAAAATGAAACTTTCATTGCTGCAGAAAAGGCGCATCTCTGAAAGGACGACATGCGGTGCAGATGCTATCTCCCGCTGTCACTCTGGAGTGATAGAAGGGGATGAAAAATACCCTCCAGAGACACAACAGGTACGGGCTCCACTTTCCCCGCTAAGGCATATCATAGGAGCCCCTGTCAATCCTCCAGAAACGGCTCCGGCGTGGCGGGGGACCTGAGGGACAATAGCAGGCTGGTCTGTCAGCGCTGACGGTTGTATTATTCACCTTGACTAATGTGTTTGAATAGGCAGAGGAGTGGAAGTGGTGGATCAAGCGGCCTGTAATCCGCATGGGCCGCCATATAATCCCACACGCTGAGGGGTGATGGACAAGTCTATTATGGCAGTCAGGAGGCAGGGGGCTTCAGCACTGAGGGGAAGGAAGACGCACTTGACATCAACTGTTAGGGCTGGTGAATAAAAATAAAAAAGCAAAATACTTATTCGGATGGGGGAACCAACAACCGTGCAAGTAAAAGCATTTCCTCGCAAAGCAATGATTAAAAAGGAAGGTTAAACCAACCAAGCAACTGATGGGTGGATGGACAGACAGACAGACAGATAGTAAAAGCATTTCCTTGCAATGCAATGATTAAAAAGGAAGGTTAAACCAACAAAGTATGGTTGGATGTATGCATGGATGGATGGATGAATAGACAGACAGACAAACAGAGATAGATAGATAGATAGATAGATAGATAGATAGATAGATAGATAGATAGATAGATAGATAGATAGATAGATAGATAGATAGATAGATAGATAGATAGATAGTCAGACAGACAGAAAGACAGATAGACAGACAGATGAATAGGAAGAGAAATGGATAGATGGATGGATGGATGGATGGATGGACAGACAGATATATAGTAAAAGCATCTCCTTGCAATGCAATGATTAAAACGGAAGGTTAAACCTACCAAGCAACGGATGGATGGAAGGATACATGCATGGCTGGATGAATGAATGCTTGGTTGGACGAATAGAGAGACAGACAGATAGACAGGCAGACAGACAGACAGACAGACAGACACAGATAGATAGATAGATAGATAGATAGATAGATAGATAGATAGATAGATAGATAGATAGATAGATAGATAGATAGATAGATAGATAGATGATAGATAGATAGATAGATAGATAGATTAACAGGAGAAATGGTTAGATGGATGGATGGACAGATGGATGGATGGACGGATGGATGGACGGACGGAAGGAAGGATGGACAGACAGACAGATAGATAATCTAGTAGCCAAGCATCAGAAAATTGGCATAGAACACAATAATATACGAATAACAACCATCACAGAAAAATATAAGATAGAATTCAAAAGTAAAGATCAGTAATGATAAAGTATCCAGCGCAAAACAAAATCGTGCAAAACGAGAGATTGTGCAGTGAAAGTATGTATTATTAGTGACCTGATTTTACCAGTGAAGAAATATTGTTGAGCAGAGAAGGAGCCTCAGGAGCAGCCGGCTAACGCGATTAGTTATAGTGCGTTATGGTGGGAGATGTTCATTGTCCATAATATAAAGCAGCTTGGACAGTGTCCTCCTCTCTGCCACTCTCACCAGAGTCCAATTCTGTGCCAATGACAGATCCTGCCCATCTGATCAGCTTGTCAATGATCCCAGCAACTTTCTCCTTCAAGCTACCACCACAGCATGTCACAGCATAGAGAATTCTTGCAACCGCCGACTGATAGAACATGTGCAGGAGTTTCTGGCAGATGTTAAAGGAGCTCAGCCTCCTAAAATAGAGTTCCTTCCTGTACAGAGCTGTTGCGTCCTCTGACCAGTCCAGCCTGTCATCCAACTGCACCCTGAAGTGTGTGTAGGTCTTGACCTTCTCCACATCAACCCCTTCTATAGAGACAGGTCTCAGTGATGGTCTAGACCTATGATAATCCACAACCATCTCATTGGTTTTGGAGATGTTTGGCAGTTTGCGGTTTGACTCATGTTCTCTTCCTGTGCACTCTGAGGTCTGTGGAATCTGGGATTCGAACCCACAGCCTTCTGATCCTGGGGCGTAGTCCTTAAACACTAGGCCACCGCTGCTTTAAAGTCAATATTTGGTACGACCTCCATTATTCTTTAGCACAGCTTGAACTCTCTTAGACACTGCTTTTGTGATTTCATTAAGTCATCTTCAAGAATAACTCTCCAGGTTTCTTTGGAAGCTTTCTATTTAATCCCCATGTTAATGCAGTTGTGAAGACATGCTTCCTGCACCTTCGGAACATTGCCAAACTACGGCGCTTTCTGTCAATGGAAGACACGGCGAAAGTAGTGCATGCATTTGTATACAGTAGATTAGATTACTGTAATGCCCTACTCTCTGGAAGCCCTCAGGGCACATTAAGCACCCTACAGCGCATTCAGAACACAGCCTCTAGGATTGTTAGCAGGAGCAGGAAGTACGACCATATAACTCCCATACTCTCCTCGCTTCACTGGCTTCCTGTTAGGTACAGCGCTGACTTCAAGGTCCTCCTCTTAACCTACAAGGCACTTAAAGGTCTTGCCCCAATATACCTAACCGAACTGCTTAATACCTATACACCTAACCGCCCACTTAGATCCCAGAATAAAGATCTCCTAATTGTCCCTCCATAAATAAATGTATAGGAGCACGAGCTTTCAGTTCCAGGGCCCCTAGATTGTGGAACAGCTTGCCTGCTTCTGTACGGGATGCCGATTCAGTCTCGGTCTTTAAATCACGGCTGAAGACTTACTTCTTTAGTTTATCTTACCCGCACCAATCACCATAGTGCACCATTACTAATGTCGCTGGTGCTGCTGTACATGCCATCGCACTGTTGTTTCATTTCTGTGTCTGTCACTACTGGATCCTGCTCATTACTGACCCCCTCATTCCATTTCTCTCCCCACATGTCCGGGGGGCCCGTTGTGGTCATCACCTGAGTCCAATGCCGAGCTACCATCTGGTCTGTGTGATGCATCTGATGCGCCAAGGGACCCTGGCGGCTCATCGGTACCTGGAAGCAACTTGGGACTCCTCACTGATCCTGGAGTTTAAAACCAAACTAACTCTGTACTGTTAGTAGACCCAAGGGGGTTGGGTAGCCGGTTGACCTTGGACCCTCAGAGGTTTTTTTCTCCACATAGTGGAGTTTTTGGTTCCTCTCCTCCGTAGTCGTCCGGCTTAAACATCTTAAACATCTATTACTGTAACCTGTTATCAATGTAAAGTGCCTTGGGGCAACTTTGTTGTAAAAGGCGCTATACAAGAATAAATTGAATTGAATTCTTTGGATGTGGCTGCCTGTTCTCTGTACTCTGTGGAGATGATGAGATGATCTCACACTGCTTCTGAAAATACTTCAGAGATTGTACTGTGAGAGACAAACGCTTTGTCCTGCAGGAAGAGCTGGAGAACTGCTCAGGTTCAGAGACTGTACTGAAAATGAGAGACAAACGCTTTGTCCTGCAGGAAGATCTGGAGAACTGCTCAGGTTCAGAGACTGTACTGAAAATGAGAGACAAACGCTTTGTCCTGCAGGAAGATCTGGAGAACTGTTCCTCAACAGTGCAACTGTTCCTTAAAAATACAAGACAAAGAAAATATGAAGAAATGAGAGGCGTTTTTTTTTGTTTTCTTCATTTCTTCAAATGAGAAATTGATACTCTTTGCACAAGAGTATCAATTTAAAACTGGTTTTTGGAAGAATCATGAGTCAGCTCTGAACCAAAATATGGAGATTCTCAATCTAAAATCATCTCGTTAACTGTTGTCTGCTACTGCTACAGGTATTCACAAGTTTTTACTTCAAAAACTGAACAAAATATTTAATAAAACATTCTGATGTTTGGTTTAGAGTTGATATTTATGTAGCGTCTGTTAAAAAAATGTTAAAAATATCCAGTTCCAGTTTTCATTTATCTGAAGTTTGTGAATGCAAAACAAAGCCACTTGAGTGCAAACAGCTCCCCCTGGTGTACAGTCTTCGGTCCGCTCAACGGGTTCGTTTCTTGCAAAAATGAACAAAATGAAAACCAAGGAAGAACCACAGCGATGCTGGAGGTTATGAAGCCCTGAGGAGGGGGAGGGCCTGGACTAGCAATGAATCAGATTCCAGTTGTCACCAGGACGTTTCCTCCTTTTAGTCATCGCGTGTCTTCGGTAGACCCTATCCAGACGGATGGTGCTGATTTAGGTGCAGAAACGTCAGCTGTTTTAAGACGCCACTGACAAGAGTGCAATGATGGGCTGACAGCTGAATACTGAAGTGGAATAAACTCTTTTGTTTGTTCTGGTTTTATGAGAGGGGCATTTTTTTGCCGGTGACTGGGTCCACTGGGCCAGATAAAAGCGCCTCAGGAAAATCACCCCTGACACCCATCCCGCAGCTGTCACCCGTACTTCACCGGCAAGCCCAGCGCTGTCAGTCTAAACGACGAGCTCAGCAGAGGCTGAAGACGTCAAGTCAGAGACAGAACCCACCAGAAACCTGGAGAGCTGCTCGCTTCTCGACATCATCACCTGCAAACGATTTTGCATGTCATGCTATGAGATGATGCCAAATTAGCAAATCTGTATAAGAGGTCGACCATAGAGGAGAAATCTGAGAAGAGTAATAAAATAAATAAATAAATAAATACATTAAATGTGTAACATATGAACCGTTAAGGTCATCTTAACTTCTTTTCCTTCTTTCGGCTGCTCCCGTTTAAGAGTCACCACAGTAGATCATCCATCTCCATTTCTTCCTGTCCTCTGCATCTTCCTCCTTCAAACAGAGCACCTGCATGTCCTCTCTCACCACCTCTTCTCCTCTTTCCTGGCAACTTCATCTTCAGCATCCTCCTTCCAATATGCTCCTTGTCTCTCCTCTGGACATGTCCACCACTCCTACTGGTGTCCATTCATGTTTCTCTATAGAAAAGCTCAAAAACCTAAGGTCACCTTGTTCAATGCAAGTGTCGGCTACACAGGTACGACGTCCAGCACTGGGCTGGGAGAGTGGAACTGGGACCTCTAGTGGGATGGTTCTCCATTCAGTACCTCAGGGATGATCCAGAACTGATCCAGCATCAGTACCTGACCTCACTCCTCCTCTTGTGGGTCCAATCAGATGCTCAAAGTTCGGATCCAGAAGAGTAAAGCCTGTTACTGCAGGCCTGCTTTGATTTCCTTTCTATTCGATTCCATCAGATCATGTTATTAAAAATGGAGTTTTATATAAACATATAACACCAGTTCCTGTTTTCTAAAGCTCCTCATCCATCACAGAACCAGTCCACTCCTAATGGAGCATTAAGATCAGCAGACGCTGTTTTATTCCTAAAATAAAACAGAAATGGTCCAAAGAAACAGAACGCAGCTTTAATTCACCAAAACTCTGGAACACACTGCCGATCAGAAAACTGCTCTCAGTACCTTTAATATCTGGCTAATTTTTTTATTTTGCACAGCTTTCTGTTCATGCTTTTTTAAACTTCATATTTATTTTTTATATATTCTTTGTGACATCATTTCCTTTGTGTATTTATTTACAACAATTAACAATGAAGCAACTTTTTATTTTGGAATTATGTTTTAGTAATTGCAATGTGCTCTATAAACAACAATTATTATAAACAATAATAATCATAACAAGAATTAATAATAATAATAATTACAATTAATAAAATAAAATCATAATAAAATAAATAATAAAATGAATGATAATAAAGAGGAGACAACCTCCTGAATTAAAAAGAAAGATTTTCTTTTGGGGATACAGTGATATAGGGTGTACTCGTGTTGTCTCTTTAGTAATTGTTTCAAAAAGGATTAAATATGTAAGGAAAACGTGTACGTGTTATCTGAAGCCGTGTTGAATAGTGTGGAGAACCTTCTCCAGACGCCTCAGGAAGCCTCTTCACTACTAGGGTGTTGTAGAAGTTCCTCTGAGGTGTTTGGAATAGGAGGTCTGTGTGTGTGTGTGTGTGTGTGTGTGTGTGTGTGTGTGTGTGTGTGAGTGAGACAGCGGCTGAGGCGATCCTGCAGTTTGTCCCAGCTTGAGGCGCAATAATGAACTGTCAGAGAGCCAGGACCTGCATCCAGCACTAATCCATAGGGGCTATCCACCTTAATGAATCCTAACAGCAGCCTCCGCACCCTCAGGCCTGGCGATGCACATCATCTGCTCACCCTGCTTCATCCAAACTGACACAAATATATTCTTGTAAAACACTGACGCGGAATAGGACTTAACACCGGATTCAGAGTCGTTATTTTTACTCACCACTGAAGTCGGCAACTGTGGCTGGAGGCATGTGGAGGAGTGCATTACCTGGAGGCATGTGGAGGAGTGCATTACCTGGGGGCAGGGTGGAGCAGTGCATTACCTGGGGGCAGGGTGGAGGAGTGCATTACCTGGGGGCAGGGTGGAGGAGTGCATTACCTGGGGGCAAGGTGGAGGAGTGCATTACCTGGGGCAGGGTGGAGGATTCTATATCTATATAAAAAATGAAGAATGACTGAAAAATGTATATTTAAGTCAATATAAAACACATTTTAAATAATATTTCCACTCTTCTAAAGTTAAAGTATAAAAGTCTAAAAGTAAAAAGTATATAAAGTAAAAGTACAGGAATGTACTGAGAGTGTAAAGTAAAAGTACAGGAGTGTACTGAGAGTGTAGAGTGAGACGTGTCTCCTCTGAAGGACGTCTGGAGCGTCTGTCTGTGTGAGAGTGAACTGAATCTCACTCCATATTAATAGAATTAAAGACTATTAAAGCCTCGAACTTCAACTCCAATAAAAACAATCTACTGAAAATAATCCACATGAACTTCACCGCTTCACTTTCATCACCGTCTCTACTAGTTCTCCATCACGGACACACACTCCACACACCCTGAACTCCACCGTCCACTCTCCCTGTCCTCTCTCTCACTCTCCTTCACTCCGTCCTGCACCGATGGACACAGAGGGACGTCTCTTCTGTGTTTGTGTCCATTTAGTCTGAGACGGTCTGGATGTTGGGACGGTGATGGAGGATTAAAATAATTCCTCGGACTCTCCTTTGCTTCTCCGTTAGTCACTGTTGAAGTTGAAGTGAGTTCCCTGATGTCTTATTTCTTGCAGTAAACACATGCAAATGATGATATAACTGAAATGATTTTCCTTTCATATTCCGCAGTCAGTGCGGAGGGTCGATGAGCATCATATAGCTCAAGATCGGGATGACAAAAAGATGTGATCTGCCACTTTTCTGAGACAGAAGATCTCAGGAAAAATCTCACACACACGGTGAAGATAGTAAATGCTCAGATACACAGCAAATCGATACAGACTTCTGTGTAGGCTGATATTAACAATTGACAATGTCAGTGAGGAGGCTGCAGCGGAGGGTGGAGATGAGCAGGATATATGAAGGCAGATGGTATTGATTTTGTTCTACTGTTTAAACAAAGCTCTGTAATGCAATTCCGGGTGTAACTGACGACCAAGGAGAAGCTATTATTTCTCCATATTGCAAAACAATTTGCAATTAGACTTTGGGGTCCACGGATGAAGGTGGGTACGGAAACAATGAAATAAATAAAACAGCACCAGGTGCAGCCCTCTCAACTGATCAGCGGTATCCTGCTTGACCCTTCATAAATGGCAGAGATTATTACACCCTGGATTATGAAACGGGGTTGCTCTTGATTGGCAGCGCTCGTTGAAAAGGGTTATGGCTCTCCAGAAAATGAAAAGGAAGCTTAACCCAGCGACGGCCAGCTCAACCTGGGTACGGTTCCTGCGCTAGCTCGGGCCCAGCAGGGACTTTAATAATAAAACAGCAAAGACTGGGATTTATGAGCAGGTCATTTGGAGTGCAGTGGGGAAAAAAAGAGCGCTCCCTGCCAGACAATACTGAATGGGGGATTAGTAATGACCTGCCAGGCTCTGAAAGGCCGCAGATAAAATGAACAGACTCTCGCGGCCCATATCTGCCGCTAATTAGCCGACATGTGTTGCCTGCCAATCAATTTGGCGATACGGGGCCACGTCGGGCCATTAACACACTTCCAGACTCATAAAGTCCTTTTGAACAAGTGGGGCAAAAGGGTCGATATGCAAATGTGTCAACAGTGTAACGATCTAAATCTACTGCAAATATACACAGCAAACGCCGGCCGTGCTGCGGTGACGCTTGAAGGAACCTTGTCCAAACGGTGCCAAGCAGGCTGAGCTAGAAGTTAAAAGGGCATTGTTCCTGCACTTCTTAACGCTGGTTCCTTTTGAGCTTTAAAATGTTCTTGATTTGAGGATTAAAGCGGCCCTGCATTTGATGAGTCTTTGAAGTTAACTGTGCCAGTAGGAATTTGACAATTTAACAACTCGCCGTTTGGAACACAGTCGCCGGCAAGGACTCACTGGTCAGTGTCCAGAATACGCCTGATCTTCATGGCTAAATATATAACCATGATCTGGTAATAATCACCGCATCCGAAATGCTCAAATCCAGTTATTTCACAGCCGCAATGATCATTTCAGAATTTGAATCACTCTCACTCACTCACTTTCTGAGCAGCTTGTCCTGATTAGGATCATGAGGGTTCTGGAGTCTATCCCAGCTTTCACAGGGCAAAAGAAGGGGACACATCCTGGACAGGTCACCAGTCCATCACAAGACAGACACACTGTGATAAAAAGAGTGATAAAAGCTCACTCACACCTAGAGGACAGTTTAGCATCTCCAGCCCACCTGACGTGCAGGTCTTTGGTCGGTGGGAGGAAACCAGAGCTCCCAGAGGAAGCACACACACACAGAATGGACCCGGACCGTCCCACGAGGGAATCAAACCCAGGACCTTCTCACTACACACTGCACCCCCGTGCCGCCCTGAATCTTTTAGGGAAATCTTCGCCAAGAACAAGTTGGAGGAATTAACGATCTATCAGGCCCAGAGATTCCAAGCCAGTGTGCATGCGTCACATTCGGTGCACATTATCCGTCTGGGCTGGAATATTAAATCCTGGAAAACGAGTGTGATGAATTTTAGATGGTGTCACATCAATAAAAATTTAATCACAATTACTGACAGGCCTTCAGCTCCGCATGCAGGGCTTCCAGGGCAGAAAGAAAGAGCCATTTCCAAAGAGACAGTCGCACTCAAAGAGCTGTCAAATTAACCAGTTCTTCAATTAACATGTCTGAGAAAGATGCTGGCGTGGACACACACACACACACACACACGCCCTTAATAATATATCTGAATGCTGTCAATATAGATCACAACACATTCTTAAGAACGTAATGACTTCACTGGTGAAGGAAACAACTTTGAGGAACATTTATATGATGAGACTTCATTCCAAATTACAATTTCTATCACTCCTCTCATCATGAAACGTTCGCTCAATGTCAAGGGCAGCTGGCACCTGAAAACAATGCTGTAAATATGCCTAAACATTTATTTTTTGGGCCAGAAATAAAGTACAGTGCAAAAAGCCACCTCTCCTTTCTTTACACTCCTGGGGGTGGTGGTGGTCTATTGGTCTAGTTTCCTGTGGCTCAAGAGGTCCCAGGTTCGAATCCTACCTCTGGCACCACCACCACTGGGTCCCTGAGCAAGACCCTCAACCCTGAGTGTCTCCAGGGGGGACTGTCCCGGTAATCAGGGGACAGACTGCTAAACGCCGTAAATGTAAATGTTTGCATTTTGGTGTGAATCTCCTCGCTGGTGCAAAATACTTCATTCCTCTCTTATCTTTGTCAGATTAGGATTAAAGGAAAGAAACTGGAACAAATGTTTTGTGAAAGGGTGCAAAGTGTCTAAAGGTGCTAGATGAAGGGGTTCCACCAAGTTAAGCATCAGCAGTAAACTAATCACCTGATCATCTGGAATCATCTACACCTGTTTCTTCACTGCTTCATGTCTTAAGTTCTGCTTGAAGGTTCAGATGTAGATCGCTGTGATGCTCTGGACAATGACTTCCTGGGGTGCTGCATTCATGTGGACGTTGCTTTGACTCCAAAACCTTGAAACACTGGGTTTGAATCCCTGACCAGTAGGTCTCTCTGATGAACCCCGGATGTTGTGGGTTCGAATCCCAGGCGGTGTGAGTGTGTTAAAAGAAGAGGAAGCATTTCATTGTGGTTCGCGGTGTTTCTCAATGATTAGTCACTTTCAATTTCATCAGTGGGATTACCTCTAGAGGCCCGCCCTGCAAAAAACAAAAAGACTTGTTGCAGAAATACCTTCAGAGCAGATACAGGGACGACATCTTGTTCAAGGGTACCTCAGGATAACCTAATATCTGGGACTCGAACCTCCTCTGATCACGGAGTTTAGGTACGAAACACTACGCCACCACTACTGTAAATGTAGTGTTTATCAGAACCTTTTAAAAGTGGAAATGACCTGAGCATCATGTTCTTGGTAGAACTCTTCAATCACATTTAGAAGTCTTCACAAGGTCCCACACATTTTCTTATATCAACCTTGGTTCTTTAGGGTGTTGCTTAAAGAACCCTCAGTTGGTCCTCGTTCTGTTGCAGTATAAATGTGAAGTGTTATGTCGGTTGTAGCTCCAGAACAAAACTACAGAAGCAGACTTCAAAATGGCATGTGGGTTGAATTTGGGAGGAAGCTGTAGAAGTTTCTACTCTAAAAACACTTTGTTTTTGTACTTAAGGCCTGTGTTTTGTTGTAGACTACAATACACACGTTGTTCTGAGAGCTGTATTTCTAACACACACACACACACACACTCCTAGCCTGCAGACACTTGGCCTGGTGTAAAGTCTAAGGAGTGTGCACACTCTGAACCCTTTAATGCTCCAGCGCCCTCCCGCAGTTTCAAAGGCGAAGGCCATTGTGGGAGCTGCAGGCAGAAGCTCAGATCTTCTGTGGCTGCTTGGGATGCAGGAGAGGAAGAGAAGCATATTAGCAACAAAGCAGCTCGGCGGGAGCTGTTTTTAAACATTCTGATCAGTGTGCAGCCCGACGGCCCTGAGAGATCCAAGCACAGGATTTATATATTTATCTTAGATTGCCTCCGACGATTTTCTGCAGTCATAAATTCTTTTACGGCTACACAAACACCACTGTGGGGAATAAGCAAGGTTACCGGAGATAAGATAGGCCGAGATTTAGCCCGAGATTCTGACAGCACACAAAGACTAATGAGACGAAAAGCTGGGCGGCCGTCCTCCATCTTGCCTCTGCCATAAACGATGCTTCGTGCCAAGGAAAATGCAGCACAGCAGCCTTTTGTCCACATCAGCTGCATGTCGGATGCTTCCCATGGAGCCCAAAGCTGGTGGAACTGTATCTTTTCAAGCAGACACACCTTTAAAAGTGTAAGTGCCAAAAAAGTTTATTGAGGAACATTTGGGCTCCATGAAGAAACCTTTCAACTGATGATTCTTTAAAAGACAATATGAAGAACCTTTAGAAATTCAAAGAACTCATTTTTTCCCCTTCCATTCAGGACCTTGTATCTAATAGCCCTATTCCAGCAACAGAGAACCAGGTCTTGGATCAGTTAGACTCAGGATTATTTAAACGCTGACTGGTGAGCACTTTGGTGGAACTGCTGTGATCAAGGATGTATCTTCAGTGGAGGAGAGACTACACAATGGAAATAAACAAGAAGGACACAATTTTTTGGGAACCGAACCGTTGATCCTATTTTTGGACAAAATGCTCCAAACAGTTCAAAATATGTTGCCCAAACCAGAAAGGAACCAGTCGTCTGTTGGTGGAAAAGGACAGTTTGTACCAGCAACAGTCGAAACCTTTGACTCGCAGCCAAAATCCTGATCTAAAAGATCTACTTTATTACATTTAGTCCTAAATCTGGAGAGCCATTCTAACTGCATATATAACGGTGCAGATCAGAGCCACACCAGGCCAGAAACTCAGCTCTCTGATTGGTCCAAAGAATCAATCCAAGCATCACTGGATTGCTACTTGTGGCTACCAACAATGCTAACAACAATAAGTGTTTCCAATGTTTCCAGAATGGCAGAAGACAAGGACAGATGTGGCTTTATAGGCCGGTTTCTGATGGTTCGTGTGCAAATCTGCCGATTCCAATTTTAAAAATGCAGATTTTGTAAACTATATTAGAAGTTTACAGAAATAAATAACCTGAATATACTTTAAACTTAAAAATCAGGTAAAATAAGAAAACGGTATTCCAGCAGCACCTACAAATTCTGACCTTCCAGAGCTTTAATTAACATCTGTCTAACATCTGCCTCGAATATTCTAGATATTAATGTAAACTTTATTCTGGATATTCATTTTATTATCTCTTCAATCTGGAGATGAATTTCATGAGTACTTCCTTCTGGATAGTACATTTAATTATAACTTCATTCTGGATGATTTTGTTAGAAGGCCATTTTGATCATTACACTTATTAGAACTTCTTTCTGGATATGAAGTTATTAGAACTCCATTCCATAAATTTGCATTAGAAATTAATTCTACATTTGAAACTTTATTAGTACTAGACATTACATTGAACTTCATTTGGGTTAGAACATTTCTTCATTCGGGATTCATCTTATTCAGCACATTTCCAGATGATACATTTATTAGAAGGATGTTGAATTTCATTAGATCTCCAGGCTGGATATGGATTTCATAACTTCATTCTGCTTTCACGAGAACTTTTCTCTGCTCATTCGTTTTAGTAAAACTCCAATCGCGATTTATTAAGACCGCATTCTAGATGATTAGCTTAGAAGTGAGGTTTTTCATCCGGTTATTGGAACTCATTCTCATTCCAGCTTTATTTGGTTATTAGAACTTCGATTCGTGAGAGCTTCAGCTGAGCTCCTTGTTGTGAATCTGGATTTCGACAGTCCAGCCGTGGCTGGAGAGCTTCGGTAAACAGCTTGTGCTACACATCCTCGTAACAAGGAAGAGCAACATGGCTGATTAAGTGTTTATCCAGTGTGAGCACGTTCGGGCAGCAGGGAAAGCTCATTATGTGGGGCCTCTCAGGTTGGAGTGAAACCATGACCTTCTCACTAACTCTTATCAAAGACATTAAACATCAATTATTCAAAGCAATGACTTCACTTCAGCCCCAAATGTTACTCATTTGGACAACTTCATGAAACTTGCAGGATTTGTAAGCATGAAATATGCATGGCAAAGCCATCACTCGCTCCATAATAAATAAGCACACCTTGGAATTGACACATTTACTCTGGAGGGAAAAGTGATTACACGCCAAAGAATTCTTTAGCAGGACGGCCCGTCCTGACCACGGTGGGTTCACTGTGTTTCTCTTCTCTAGAACAAAATCGCACCATCGCTTCAGGTCTGACTGAACTCCAAACGGACGTCAAATCAGGGATTTACTACGATTTGGAATCATGTTGGTATCAGCAGGCCTTTGCTTGAAATAAACCAGAATTTGACACATTTAATGATGCATTTGTCGATTTTAATTCAAATTTAATTCCATTCAATTGATTTTTCAACACTCCTACGATGCACAGCTACACAAAAATCAACGCATCATCAGTGAACCTTGAAATTCACCACTTTTTAGTGATCTTTCCCAAACATTACATGCCACGAAGCTGCGAGATGTGCCGTAGGGGAGCGGAGCTGGGGACGGTACCTTGCTCAAGGGTTCCTCGTTTAAACGGATGAGATTTTCTGAAAATTATTATCAGGGCGTATTGTGTGTCGTTAGTACTTCATGAAGTGTTGAGATACATTCACATTTTTCCTAAATCACCAATTATACAAAATAATAACAATAATTAGAATTTATTTGCAATCTGAACGAGTTTCTGTAGGGAAGGTGTTTTATATGATCATCCTCTTCTTTCGGCTGCGCCCGTTTAGGGGTCGCCACGGTGGATCATCCGTCTCCATTTCTTCCTGTCTTCTGCATCTTCCTCCTTCACACGTCCCCATGCATGTCCTCTGTCACCACGTCCATGAACCTCCTCTTTGGTCTTCCTCTTCTCCTCTTTCCTGGCAGCTCCATCTTCAACATCCTCCTCCTGATATACTCCTCGTCTCTCCTCTGGACATGTCCAAACTAACACAACCTTGCTTCTCTGTCTTTGTCCCCAAACGTCTAACCTGAGCTGTCCCTCTAATATACTCATTTCTAATCCTGTCCATCCTCGTCACACCCAACGAAAATCTCAGCATCTTTAACTCTGACACCTCCAGCTCCGCTTCCTGTCTTTTCATCACCGTCTCCAACCCGTAGCTGGTCTCACTACCGTCTAGCAAACCTTTCCTTTTACTCTCACTGGTCCCCGTCTGTCATAAATCATGTAAATACCGTGGCGGTGAATGGACGAGTGTGTTGCGAGGACGCTGGGCAGGTTTAAAGTGTGCATTTATTACCCGATCACAGTTTGGAGTTAGTGTGGATCACAATAAAAGGATCCTGATCCACGTTGCTGATCCTGAAGTGAGCTCTTCCCCTTCGGTCCACGGTGACCCACTTGCCGGTACAGCGCTCGCCCGTCTTCTGGCCCGATATGACATCACAGTACGTTCCAGAAGGAAGGCCCGTGTTTAGAGTGGCATCTAGAGAACTGAGAGAGCGCTTTTAGAACAATAAAGCTCGTCAGAGGTTAGAGAAACTATTTTTTTCATTTGTAGTAAATCTGAAAGCAGAAGCAAAAGAAGCAGCGATTCAGACCAAAAGAGGGACCAAAATCAGATTGTTATTTAGGCTAAACTAGCTCTTCCGTTGAATCCAGATATCCGCAATATTAGTGCATGTTGGGGCAGCGGTGGCCTAGTGGTTCGGGCGCTAGCAGCATGATCGGAGGATCGGGGGTTCGAACTCCCAATAGGTTGCCCTGAGGTACCCTTGAGCAAGGTACCGTCCCCATCACTGCTCCCCGGGCGCTTTCAATAGCTGCCCACTGCTGCACGGTGTTTGAGTGTACATGGGTTTGTAGCGTTTGCGGCGATCACTGAACGATTTCAGTTTCCTTCTTAAATCAAACAGACACCGTCTCCATCACAATACACGGGAAAAAACCCTCAGTGTTTTAATATGTACAAGTGCTCCCCAAACTACATAGAATATAACAAACAAACAAGCAAACAAACAATGAAAGTACATGTATTTAGTCCGACCGTATTGTCCGTAATGTCGTATGATTCCGGAGATGGTAGATGGCAAACGGAAGTTTTACCACGAAGGTGATGGAGTAGGGGAAGATAGAACGGATGGTAGGAGTAATCCTGAGTTGAATGAGTGTCCAAATAGTCCAACGGGGTTCATCCACAAACATGGAAGACGGGCTCTGCCAGTCCTCTTTGTGAACGCATATCATACACATGCCATGAAAGAAAGGATTTTTAACAAGAGACATGGAAACTTAGAGTATGAGGGAGAAACTTTCTTTCCAAAGCTTTAATCACACCACTCTTTCCAAACACTGCCCCAAAAACCAACACCCCTGCTAATTAGTCACCTGATTATATCAGGTAAGCTCTTAAAGGGGAAGCGCAGTGTTAATAAGGGGCTAGAGCGCCCTCTGGCTTTCTGGAGGGATACCATACCGAGCCTAGGGGGTACCTCCCTTATGGCCATCGGCTATGGCAGCATTATGTGCGGTGTCACAGGTTAAATGCAGAGGTCCAATTTCGTTGTGGTTCACTGTCTGCTGTGCTGTGACCTCACAAAGACGAGGGTTGTCACTTTCACTTTTTTCACTTTTCATGAAGAACATTTTTGCCCAGTAAGGTCCTGTTCACACCATCACTATCCATCTTTTGTGATCCGGTTTAAAGTGGACAGCTGTAACTGTAGGTGTGAACGCACCCAAATTAGAATCCTGCAGTGAATCTACAGTAGCACATACAGAGCCTGTCACGATTATTCAACGCTGATCGATTACTCATTAAATTGATTAATTGATTTGAATGATTTGAAATTCTTCATCAATCAAAATTTGAATGTAAATTATGACAAACAAATGCATCCGTTTTGGCTGGAACGAGGGCTTTTAGACTATAGACGGGTACTTACTGTGGCACACTCGGACTACATGCCCTTTCATTAAAGCTGAAATAATAACCAGGGAGGAACGAAACCTAGTGTGAAAGTGAAAGTGACTACCCGTGTCATTGTGAAACGCAGCACAGCACAACGAAATTCAACCTCTGCGTTTCACCCATACAAACCCGTGCAGCAGGGGGCAGCTATTGAAAGCGCCCGGGGAGCAGTGACGAGGACGATACCTTGCTCCCTACTGGTGAGGGAATCGAACCCACAATCTTCCGATCCGGGGCAACTCGTGAACCACTCGGCCGCTGCGTGAACTGACCAGTTAAAATGAACTAAACCCAGTGTATCTGCACTCGTACCGATCGTCGTTATTGATGACTATGAAGCCGCGATCGCCGCGTCCAAATGCAATCTGGTTTCCTCCGTTGTCCCACCAGTTACACAGAGGCTTCCCGCTCACTGCCCTGCGGAAGGAGACCATGTTCCTGCAGATCAACAGAACTTGATGAGGTTCTGCAGAGTTTCTGAATCTAACTCAAAACACACATTCTAGTGAAGGCTCAGAATCAGTGTTTTCAAAAACCAGTACTGATGTAGAAAAAAGTATAAATTCATTTTAACACGATGCTGCTAATGTACTTCCCATAAAGTGCAAAAATATTAGTACGTATTAATATAAAAATTATAATACCTCAAATGAAGTTCAACTAAATCAAACAAATATCAATATCACACATATATATATATATATATATATAAAAAATGTAAAATATACATATATACCCTAAAATGTATAAATATACCAGTTTTGATCATATTTTCTAGTATAAAGTGAAGTGAAAATTACTTATTTCTATAAAAAAATTTTTAAATACATTTTATTATAATTTTTTATATTTTTAGAAAATAATTCTAAAACTAATAATAAAACTATTATATATAATAAAACCAATATTCTTGTCAAAATAAAAGGAATACAACTAATATTCTATCCAAACCCAAAATGAAGTTTTCATACATTTTTTCGACAGATAAAGATTTATATTTTGCTGAAAAGTAGTGATTGAAGCACAGCTGATAATATGAGAAGTTATTTGCCAAATATTTGACTTCTAACCTGATCTGGGGCCAGCGGTGTTCACAGACCCAGCCGTCTCCACAGCTGCCGTCAGGATTAAGAGGAACTGGCTTAGTGGAACCGTCAGGATAACTAGGGGGTCCAACCCAGTCATTCTCATCCTGGCACACAGAAAGTGAAAGTGACTATTTGTCAACGTAAACACGCAGTGAACCACAGCAAAATACATCCTCTGTATTGAACCCACACACTCCAGCACCCGAGGAGCAGTGATGGGGACAGTACCTTGCTCAAGGGAACCTCAGGCCGACCTACTGGTCTGGGATTCGAACCCAGACTTAGTTGTTTCACAGTGATGCTAACAGGCACTAGACTGCAGCATTTATGCAGTAATGGACCCGACTTGGTGCTTTAGTGCCACCAGTCGGCGTGACCTCATTGATATTTTTGCAACTATAGAACGATTTATATAGAATTCCTTTAGAAATTCTAAAAAACTTTACAAAGAAAAACAGCTCAGATCTTACAAAGCAGTTCGCAAACTAAAACTAAATAACGGTCCATTAAAAAGCATGACCTCTACACTGGGAAGGTCAAGTCAACATGTAAACAAACTAGACTTTTCTGTAAATAATCTCCTTTTACTGCTTTCTTAATCTGTAAATTGACAGTCTTCATTTTTTTTTATTTGTTCATTTCATTTACTCCTTTCACTCCATTTCATTTACTCATTTTTGCCTTTTTTATTACAATCATTTAATTTGATTTTACTGAGTGGCACTTCATTTTTACTTAAAATTAATATTAAGTGTAACTGTACTCAGTCGCAATTTATTTTTATTTAAAATTCATATCTAATATGGTTTTACTCAGTATTTTATTTTTATTTAAACTTGGTTAAGGGGCAGTGGTGGCCTAGTGGTTAGGGAGTTTTGCATGGGAAGGTTGTGGGTTCGACTCCCTTACCAGTAGGTAGCCCTGAGGTACCCTTGAGCAAGGTACCGTCCCCGTCACTGCTCCCCGGGTGCTTTCAATAGCTGCCCACTGCTGCACGGTGTTTGAGTGCATGGGTCAAATGCAGAGGTCCAGTTTCGTTGTGGTTCACTGTCTGCTGTGCTGTGACCTCGCAGTGACATGGGTTGTCACTTTCACTTTAATGTGATTTTACCCAGTAGTATTTTATTTTTTAATTAATATTTGATGTGACTGTACTCAGTAATACTTTAATCTTAATATTATGATTTAATGTGATTTTACGGAGTAGCACTTTTATTTTTATCTAATATTATGATTTACTTTCATTTTATTGCGGCACTTTATGCATTTATTTACTTTTGCAGTATTTTCAGTATTGCATGTGATTTAATTCCCTGATTCCTTTCACTCTGTGTGAGATGGACGGATGTATGGTGGACGGTTTGGGTGTTTCCTGAGAGCAAGTCCATCGATCTCTGTGAGGGTCTCCTGAGTTCCATGCCAGCTGCTACACCGAGTCAGCAAAGCTACTATCATCTTATTTTTCTCCCGACCTGAACTTCAGATCAGCTCCATCAGATCGGCTCTTCTGCAGGAGCTGCTGCCACGAAGATTAAAGCTTCCCACTCAAACAGAGCTCCACCATTAGATCATCAACCTCCAGTTACAGTCACCAGTGGACTCTTACTTTTACTGGAACTCATGCATACTGGAAACTACCACAATACAGGGTTTTTCCTTTCTTTCTTTTCTTTCATTTCTGGTGTCTCACTTTTCTTCAGTTCATGGATCAGACCCTCCTCATCAGTGTTCTTTATCTTAATGTGTTCAAGAAGGCAATTTTATTTGCAATTGTATTTTGATGTGTTGTTGAGGAGCGGTTCTCCAGATCTTCCTGAAGGACAGTGTTGTTGTCTCTCATGTTCAGTCCAGTCTCTGTACCTGAGCAGTTTGATAGTTCTGTGTTGGAACAAAGCGTCTAACTTAAGACATGAAGCAGTGAAGAAACAGGAGCAGATGATTCCAGATGATCAGGGGATTCATTTACTGCTGAACGCTAAGTGAGTGGAATCCCTTTATCTAGAACCTGGTATCTTTAAGCACTTTGCAGCCTTGAGCACTAAAACATCTGTTCCCATTTTTTTCATTTAATCCTCAACATGACGAAGATGAGAAGGAGAAGTGTCTCGTGTCCCCTTCATTACTGCTATCAGGCATTCTGTGTGAAGACCACCTTAAAATCAGAATTAGTCCATTTGACATTTCTGATAAAATTAGGTACGGACACACAGACCTACATTATTTAATGCTGATTACAGCGGCTGTGATGTGAAAGTACGTTTTCTTTATTTGGAAAACTCAATCCAGTGGCTGACAATTAATTTCCCTTTTTTACCCATCTGCCCCGGCTTTACGCGCATTATCCACGATCAAATGTGAAATGAGGCTAATTTCATGGTAACATGTGTGTATTAGATCTCAGAAATAAATGTCAGAGCTACAGCTTTTTATGAAATGATCTAAACTGGCCATAACATTTTAGACACTGTTTTAGTGGATACTTGAAGTGAAAGTGAAACGAACCCACACACAGCGTCCAGCAGGGGGCAGACATACCCAGCTTGCTCATGGGTACCTTAGGACAACCTACTGGTCTGGGATTCAAACCCACGACCTTTGGATTCTGGGGCCTCATCACTAAACTCTAGACCATTATGCATTTATTGTCTGGCAAAATCAATCGATCAATCACATATAAAACTAAAATTAAAATCTTGTTTCTCATCTATATTTTACCACCTTGTAAAGTTTCTGTCTTGTTAAGACATTTGCAACTGTGAAGATAATCTGGATTATATCAGAGGTAAACAAATTGACAAAATGAACTAAAGTGATAAACTGAACTAAACAGAACTGAACTTTAGTTCTGCTTCAGTTCAGTCCAATTAAATAAATAAAACCTGAACTGATGAACTGAATTAAACAAAACTGAATGGGAAAAAAAAAAACTGAGTTAAATAGAATTAAACAAATTGAAAAGATAAACTGAACGGACAGACTGAATTAAACAGAACTGAACTGATGAACTGAATTAAATAGAACCAAATTAAACAGAAATGAATGGATAAACTGTATTAAATTGAACTGAATTAAACAGAACTGAAGCGATGAACTGAATTAAACTGAATTAAATTGAACTGAACTGATGAACTGAATTAAACAGAACTGAACTGATGAAGTGAATCAAGCAAAACTGAACAGATAAACTGAGTTAAATAGAACTGAATGGATAAACAGAATGAAATAGAACTGAATTAAAAAAAACTGAGTTAAACAGAACTGAACTGAAGAACTGAATTAAACAGAACCAAATTAAATAGAAATGAATGGATAAACTGGATTAAATAGAAGTGAAATAAACAACTGAAGTGATGAACTGAATGAAACAGATCTGAATTAAACTGAAGAACTGAATTAAACAGAAGATGATCATTAAGAATTGGGAATCTTACGATACGCTGGATCACTTCCTAAAGAACCGGTTCAAATTGATTACTGTTAAAACTACGGAAACTCACGCTCCCGTTCACAATGTGCCGATCCCACCGGTAGCTGGACATCACTCTAGCCGTCCCGTAAGGGTGGGCGAGCATGAACGCCACGGCCATTTTGTACAGTCTGAGGAGCAGGAGGATCAGATCAGCCGATATACATTCAGTCTGTGCTAGATGCTGCATGTCCACAGAGAGGACAACTCCTACCTGGGTTCCCAGAAGGTGAGGATGGACGCCCCACCTGCCCCGTGACCTCTCTGGTTGTCATGGTTATCCACAAACACCAGGGCTTTGTCAGACGGCATCAATCCCCAGTCTTCGCCCCAGGTCCTGGAAAGCAAGGAAACATCTCACAAAAGCAAAGAGCAAATAAGGACGGTGAGGAAAGTGGAGATGCAGAAGGACATGAATCGAGCTGTACGTTTTTTTTACTGAGCTGTAACCTGACAAAGTTCTGTGCCAACCTGACTGTGGTCACAGAAAACTCTGCCAGACTCTACTCGGACGAAAAGCATGATTTGAATATAATGTTTTGCACAGAAACTTTGAATGTAGATCAACCCATGACTAGTCAGGAAAAAAAAAAATCTGCATAAACTAAAGTTTTCCCAAAGTACTCCCTCGAAGACAACACTGGAAAGTTAAAAAAAACATTTTGTTTTTTTTTAATCAAACTGGCTGTTGTGGAGTTTGTTCTAGTTGCTGTTCTTCACAACAACTTATTTGTAGGAGGCTGGTTTCAGTGCTAAAAAAAACAGGAAATTAAACTGTGTCTGAATCACATTGTAGCCCAACAAAGTTCTGTCCAAACCCAACCGTAGATCAAGAAACGTACCTGAGGTCTGAGAGCTTGTATCCGTTCCATTTGCGGAAGACAGATCCCAGCATGGCACCATATTTGAACTCAGTCACAAGACCAAGGGTGTGGTATTCGCTGGCTTTAATTGGCTCGTCCCCTAAGTCAATCACCTAGAAACCACACAAACCTTGGGAATATATCTAGCAGGACTTGTGATGAGGACGAAGCTGTGTTGATGTCTTCTATTTACAATTTCTTGAATGGACACTCACAGGACGGGCATACAGCGATGATTCCGATCTGAAATCTACAGATGACCCTGTGCTTAAATGTAGCTTTTAGAGGAATGAACCTTACTTCTTGGTAAATGAGTGGTCTGGAGCCTTCGGGGAACCACTTTGGGTTGAGGTTGTGGAGCCGCCCATATATGGCCGCCAGGTCATCTGGCCACATGTGTTTACAAGCGTCCACACGGAAGCCAGCCATGCCCATGTCCACCAGATGATTCAAGTAGTCCACGATTTTGCCTCGGACGTGCTCCTTGTCCTGGGCCAGGTCAAGGAGCCCAAGCAGACGGCAGTTGCGCACCTATAGGACATTTTTAGAGTGAAAAAGGTATGTGGAGGAATAAATTCAAATCCACAACATCTGACAAGATGTTCTGACAAATCACGAGAAGGAGCAGGGGGAGATGATATGGCTTCAATTTTCTATAATGCTCCATAACGGCCTCAAATATTAAGTCGTTCAGACACCCTGCGGTACACTACAGGAAGCACAGGGGGCGATATTGCCTGCATTTCATTGAACAAAGCTTTGTGACGTCCCCATGCTCCACATGGCCATTCTGACAGACTGCAAAACACCACAGGAAGCACAGGGGGCGATATGGCTTCAATTCCACTTAAAAAGGTCCTTCCTAATGCTCTGTAACGTCCATGTGGTCCACACAATTTTTCTGACAGGTTGTAATGCATTACAGGAAGCATAGGGGGCGATGCAGGTTTTATTTCATTTGAAAAGATCCTCTCTAGTGTTCTATAATGTCTATCTGATCCATTAATCCATTTGGACAGACTGTAATACAGTACAGGAAGCTTAGGGGGCGATATGGTCCTGGTGTTTCATTTAAATAGCAATTTATTAGGTTCTTAAGATCCGTCCTTCTGACTTCGATACACTAAAGAAAGGGCCTGATGTGGCTTTTATTGTGTCACTGAACCAGAGGAAGAAGGCAGCGCTGCGACAAGGGCAAGCATAATGGTGCAATTAGCCGAATGATCACATCAAGGTCAATTAATCGTCTCTAGAAATAGTCCTCACTCGCAGCGGCCCCATAAAGTATACAGTGCACGGGTTTCCAGCGGCAGGGTTAAGAAGTTGCTAAATAGTTTGCAAAGAGCAGAAAACATATTTACGCCTCTGTCCAGTGGCGTTCCCAACCTAGTGATCTTTCATCGTTTCCAAAATTATACCTGATAAATGTCTTGGTAATTCTCAATATTTCCACTGCCGCTGGTGCATTTATCATCGTTGAAGTCAGCGGCGGAATAGGGCACAGATGGGAACTCCTCTCGGCTGGCATTGAAGTATGAGCCGTGGGTCGAGTGGGTGCCCTCCCCTGCGTCGGCCGTGCACATGTGATTGATGACGACGTCGGCGTAGATCTTCACCTGCAGGAAACGCACGTAGGTTCATTTCCATAACAGCACAAGTGCCACGCCGTCCATCATCACACATCCCGGCCCGCCGACGTGACACGTCAGCCGCTCGTAGCGGGACGTGGACGCGCTCTGGGACGTCTCTGTGACTCCTAGAGCCGCCTGACAAAGATTTGTTCCCACGAATCACTGTATCAGAAAATGTTGCTTACCCCAACATCATTGCATCTGCTGATCATATCCCGGAGCTCGTGTTCTGTCCCAGATCTGGAGCACAGATTGTAGCTGACAGGCTGGTACCGCTCCCACCACGGCCTGTGCGGTCTGGAAACCACAATATGCTCGCTGGGAGGAGAAATCTGTTTGAGGGAACCAATTATGCCTTTCAGGATGAGATGTACCACAACTTTTGGAACAAAACAGACCACAATTAACCAACAAATGGACCAAAAAACACATTCCAGCCTAGTGTTTAAACTTTATTTCTTCATTTACACTGAAATTATGAGTGAAGCTATGATTTGTAAACATAATCTAACATTAATCTGCACCGCCAAATTATCAAAAATGTGCCAATGAGTAATCCTAAATAGGCTTGTTTATGTGGTTGACACTGTACGCCAGTGTTTCCTAACCTGTGGAGCCTTTAGAGATCACAAGGTAACATTGGGAATAGTGGAAATAAAATTGTTTCTAAATATAAATCTGCATCAGGATGTAGAAGGGGCTGTATAACACAGCCGGTCTCACTACCGTCCTGTAAACCTTCACCTTTTATTCTCACTAGTCCCCATCTGTCACAGATCGCTCCTGTCACTCTTCTCCACCCATTCCAACCTGCCTGCACTCTCTTCTTCTCCTCTCTTCCACACTCGCCGTCACTCTGAGCTCTCCACCCTGAGTATTTAAACTCCTCCACCTTCACCTCCTCTACTCCCTCCATCCTCACCACTCCACTTTGCTCCCTTTCGTTCATGTATTCTGTCTTTGTCCTACTCACATTCATTCCTCTCCTCTCTAGAGCAGATCTCCATCTCTCCAGGTTCTCCTCAAGCTGCTCACTACTCTCTGCAGATCACAATATCATCAGAAACATCATCGTCCACGGAGACTCCTGTCTAACCTCGTCCCTCAACCTGTCCAACATCACTGCAAATACCAAGATGGTTGTTATCTGCAATAACAAGAGCTGCAGTAGGTAATGTTTACCAGGACTTCTGTCTCATTAAATGAATGGTCCTGTCCGAAATTCCCATGTTGCCATGGTGTTTGTACCACAAAATACCACCAAACACTATTGGGTTTGTTAACGGCAAACCTGCATGCATTTTGAGTGGGTGGAGGAAGTTTTGGAGATGTTTTCTTCCACAAAAAAGATTTGACTATTAAGTTCTTGGGTTCCCCCAGCAGCTACAGGTCCAGTTCAAACTCTGGACTCCTAAAATGTCTTGGGGTGAAAGTGAAAGTGACTAAACGCCATTGCGGAACACATTACAGCACAAGCGAGCCGCAACGAAACGCAACCGCTGCGTTTAACCCACACGCACTGTCCAGCAGGGGGCAGCTATAGCCAGCATCCGGGGAGCAGTGATAGGGACAGTACCTTGATCACGAGACTCTCAGGGCAACCTACTAGTCAGGGACACAAATCCATGAACTTCTGATTCTGGGGCCTAGTCCCAAAACACTGGGGTAATACATTTAATTTCACACTCATTTTCTTCTTTAATAAAACCTTTAAGCTTGAAATTAACTAGACAACGAATTTCTCCTGACCTGCACTCCATGGAATCCATTGGGCGCCAAATATCTTTCACATTCATCAGCGATATCTTTCCAGCGCCATTCGAACAGATGGACAATCGATCCTCCATGATGGGTGTTGCTGTGGGACCGGTACTGGGACAGGCCCAGGCCGAATCCGAGCGCCAGTAAACACCACTTTGTCCTGGCCTGGTGACAGGAAAGAGGGCAGGTTATGTTTGCAATATGTTCGGTATATGAGGTCAGACCAGTCCCACTCCCGGAGGCCAGCCATCTGAAATCATCAGTGTGCATTACTGATATTCCAAATATTCCGGATTCGGCCTGGTTCCACTTCCTGCCCTCTGCTTTAAAGATCTCTGGCGTGTTAATGTTCCTCCATGCAGTCACAGATAGTCATTGGCATCACTAGTGCAGCCTCACCTTCATGTAAGTCCACAGGAACCCGGATCCTGGAAGACGAGTGTGTTTGAGAAGGAGCTGCAGAACACCTGCCTCTGCTTCTCTGGGACTGAAGCAGAACAGGCCCAAAGCCTGGGGCTTGGGTTACACACACAGCCGGGGAGGATTAGCTGGGACACACGAGAGAGCGAGAGAGAGAGAGAGAAAGAGAAGGGGTGGGGGGTTGAGAGAGAGAGAGAGGCAGAAAGAACGAAGAGAGAGAGAGACTGGAATTGCTTGGTTTTATCAGACTGTTAACGATTCACTTTTCAAGCTCTTAGATCATTGGCTCGTCTGCCAAGTTGAAAGTGAAAGTGGCAATCCGTCGTTGAGAGGTCACAGCACACCGTGAATCACAACGAAACTGGACCTCTGTATTTAACCCATGCAAACACCGTGCAGCAGGGGGCAGCTATGAAAGCGCCCGGGGAGCAATGACGGGGACGGTACCTCAAGGGTATCTCAGGGCAACCTACTGGTGAGGGGTTTGAGCCCACAATCTTCCGATCCCGTGGCCGACTCCCTAAACACCAGGCCACCGCTGCCCTAATTCACCAATTCACCAGCGAGAAGGACCTGGGTTCGATTCCCAGATGGGACGGTCCAGGTCCTTTCTGTGTGGAGCGGACAGGTCCTCCCACAGTCCAAAGACCTGCACGTCAGATGGACTGGAGACGAATTTGTCCCCTGGGTGTGTGTTTTTGCGTCCCTGCCTTTTGTGCTGTGAGCACTGGGATAGGCTCTAGCCCATGAGCTGAATCAGGACAAGTGGCTCAGAAAATGAGCGAGTGAGTGAAGACAGTGGCAAATGTTGAGTACATGCTGTTCATGTCCCATTGAATTTGATCCAGAGTTTAAAGTTTCCCTGTAGATCGTCTTTCTCTTCCACTTTTCAGTTTTATTAGAAACTTCATTCATTACACATTCATTTTATTCAAACTAAAGAGTATGTAGAAATTTATTAACTTTATTATGGATTTTAATAAAAAATAAATTTATTTACTTTTATTGGGACTTTATATTGGATATGCCTTTTATTAAACATTTTTACCAGATATTTGATTTTTATTTTAGATATTAACTTTAATAGAACATTATTTTGGATATTCATTTTATTAGACATTCTGTAGCTATTAACTTAAACAATATTAGAATTCTGCTTATTATTTTAATTATTCATTTAATTAGAACTTTATTCCAGAGTAAGAATTTCATTCTAGTTCTTAATTTATTCAAGCATCCTGCTGGATATTACTGTGAAACTTCATTCTAGATATTATTATATATATTTAAATTTATAGATATTTAATGACGCTCCCCACCAATTATCGTACCATCCATGAGGAGCAGCATCGTATCAGACTGGTTTTATTACCCTATCTACTATTTAAACAGGTGAACGTTCCTTTTTTAAGATGATGTGGCGATATTGTGCCAAAGTGTAAACTGCATTTACAGCCCGTATCATCGTAAAAATCACATTTATTCTGGATGTAGTTTTATGTGAGTCTCACTAGTAAACGGAAACGAGCGATTGAGGGGTCGAATCTGTGAACGCTAATAAAAGCCGAGCTCCCAGATCGAGGCCGGCTCAGCTGCAGCCGCTTCCTCTGCATCATCGTGTGCTTGTTTGTTTGTTTATGCCGAGTCTCTGGACGTTTTCCGTATTGACACCGCCATCTGTTGCGGTGCCGCCGGGAGCCGAACCGGCCGTCTGATGGCTGGCTTTCTAAATTTACTCCCCGTCAGATTTAGGAAGCCAGCTATCCGACGGCGTCTCCATCACCAGCGCTGCACACGAGAACCCACCTCCTCCGAATTAAACATTAAACAGCGGCTAATAGGCCGTATTACTTTACTCTGTCTGGCGGTTCCAGTTTTCGGTCCTAAATTAGAGCACTCCGTCAAGGAGAGACAAACCGTCAACAAAAGACGTACGACGTAGAGCCGGGGATGTGAAAAGTCTCATTTATTTGCAATGCACCTTAACATACATAAAAAAACAATAATAATAAACTGAATTGCGTTCCAGTGCATGGCGAGCTTTGCTTGAAGACGTCGGATTCGTCGCCTAAGAGCTGAAAGCACAAGTGAGAAAGTGTGCAGCAACTGTGAAGGACAAAAATGCAGACACAAAGTGTGAAAAGTGTCAAAGGATATGCTCTTAAGGATACAAACTGTTCCTTGCAGGTTCATGACTGAGGCTTGTAATGAGAGAGCATCTTCAACAAGGACAAATAAAGTGAAAGTGACTATTCGTCATTGTGAAACAGCACAGCACAAAGTCAGACACAACGAAATTGCACCTCTGCTCCCCCCCCCCCCCAAACGGGTAGCTGTTTAAAGCGCCCAGGGGTCAGTGATGGGGACAGTACCTTGCTCAAGGGTACCTCAGGGCAACCTACTGGCCTGGGATTCGAACCTTTGACCTTCCGATCCTGGGACCTTGTCCCTAACCACTAGGCCACCGCTGACCCTGAAGTAATAAAGTAAGAAACGTGAAAAACATCAAGTCCGTCAACGCATATGATTCCTGGGCGCTGAGCCGGGGGAGTGCGATGAGCAGCTAGTGCAGATTAAAGATTTTTAATTTTTTTTACTGCTGAAACAGTTTAATATGCAAATTATCGAATGAACAATAACACGCTACTGTCAGGGATGCGCCGATGTGGGATTTGAAGGTGGACCAGCCGACATTTTAATATCCAGATCTGCCGAAACTGATGCTGATACAGGTTAAGAGCTACATTTACCTGGATTAGGAATTTAGATCTTTCATTTAACTAATATTAACCCTCAGAGGAAGGATATTCACGCTGTAGTAAAGAGATTTCTAGATCATTTGTTCCCCCATTTTAACTGAATATCTAACACAAAAAGAAAAGAAATCAAGCATTTTTCAACCATTTTCACTAAAAATTTAAAAAAAAGGTGAACATTAATCACAAGATTAGATTCAGACGCAGATTTTACTTTAAAATGAACTTTAATTTAACATGGTGTTGGAGCACCAAACGAGGGCCGCTGCGTCTGAAACCTTGACCTTCGTGATAAACCCTGAGAACTTCCATAGAAGGTTTCATTTTTCGTTACTGCAGAAATTCACTCTGGTCGAATCTGCGGTACAGATCCAAGCTGGAGATCCTCTAAGAGCTAATATTAACTGATTTCAGATTAAAAATTAGATAAAAGAAGAAAAATGAAAGTTTTTTTTAGGTGACTGTCACTTTGTGACCTTTGGAAGAATAACACTGGTTAGAATAATACTGGTCCAATCAAAACGTGTCCGATGATGGACTTTGAGCAAATATCTGCTGAAACCAATCCGCATCATCGTGCATCCCTAACTGAGAATACCATCACCATCATCATCGTCGTTCACCTCTTCAGCGTCTCTTTGCTCCCGTCTTCGAATCCCCCGCATCCTGTTTAGGTCTCGCTGAACGAGCGAATTGCTGGATGATGAGTTAAGGCTCAGGGGAGCGAGCTCCCTCCGTGCTGTTTGATTAAAGCTGGTAAAAGGACAAAGCACCCCCTAATTAAAATTCGTGTTGCATCAAATAAGACACAATTGGCATTCACACCCCACACTTGTTCCTTTTAAAAGCACACAAACCACCGCTGCCGGGCTGTAATGGGCTTTAGGAAATCACAGGGAGGTGATCTGCTGACATTTTCGTTCTGGAGAAAGCAGGAAAAGTGAGTGAAGGATACAACCACGAGGGGCTTGTCTTGGAGGACATATCCATTGGTGTCCCTCAAGGCTTTCTCTGCACTTTTCTCAGTGGGGAGCCCGATGAAGGCTTGACCTTTCATTCGTCCCTCCTTCATTAAAACTATATCAAACCTGGACAAACAGGACAAATCGGACGCAAGTTACTGCACGAAAGACATTTGTTTTGTTTTCAAAACAGTCCACCAGTCATCTCTGCCTTGGGTTTCCCTCAGAGCGTCAATAAATCCCCACACCCCCATCCACTTCCCCGCCTGTGCTCCCGCTCACTGGCCACTTTATTAGAAACACCCACCTTTCTCTTCCGCTCACTGGCCACTTTATTAGAAACACCCACCTCGAGGTTCCGCTCACTGGCCACTTTATTAGAAACACCCACCTTGAGGTTGCGCTCACTGGCCACTTTATTAGAAACACTGTTCTCATTGTTGCCATTGGTGGCCACCCAAAACTGGCCAGCCTGGATCAGCTGTTGGTCAGAAAATTATGAAAGCTGAAGACAGTTAACACAAATCACATCAACAGACTCTCGCTGAGCACCAGCGAGACCACGGGGGGCGGGGTGTTTCTAATAAAGTGTCCAGGGCGTGTAGGGTGTTTCACTGTAAAAGCACTCATTTGCAGCGTCTGTCAGAGCTGCAGAGAGCGTTTCATTCCCGCTGTTAACGGCCGGAGCCGAGGCGCTGGATAAAGGCCCGAGGCTCTGATATCATCTTACATGTTTCTCTCCTCCTCCACCAGCGTGTCGATGTATCTGCCGTAGATGAACTTGAGGTCCTGAGGTAAAGAGAAAGAGAAATTTCACAAAGCTTTTAGCTTTCCATTGTGAAACAATAATTCTGGTGATAAACGACTTGCTCCTTTTTTTTTTTCCTTCTGGCGTGCTCACTTTTTCCTCCACTTGTTTTGCGATGTTCTTCACGTAAAGCCTGCAGGTCGGCTCTCCAGGTTCATAGTTCTTAAAGACCGACATCCTCTTCATCTCTGACGTACATCAAAACACATCGTCAGGCTCACCGGGATATGAACCAAAACTCTCTAATATCACTACTCACATGATCACACACAACAGGAAACCAAAAAATAACAACATTTGCACAGCTCTCAGTCACATTACACTTTTTTTTTTGTAATTTAGAAATGGAAAGTGTTCGGCCATGTTCCAGAGAGGGACAAGTTCATTCCATTTGGGTTCTTTCTGACACATATAGCTCCACCCACTACGAATTCAAGCAAATCTAAAAGCACAGGCTTTCAAACTCTCAGCCCATGGACTGAACCTGTCCATAAGGTCTGCTCATAAACTACATCTCCCACAATGCACTTTCCTGAGCCGCGGAGTGACTTCCGCCACTAGAGTGCAGCGTCTCTCCTACAGCGTTTCACAGCTGGTTTTCCAACGTTCAGAGATTAGAAATTTCAACAACCCCTTCCAAGATGTCCCAGCAGAGAAAGACTGTGGTTCAAATTAATATTTCTGGTTGAAACACTTTCCAGTTGAGAATATTCAATAAACGTTAATCTCTATAAACAACGTGGCCTGAAAACTTAGCCTGTGTTTAGATTTTGACCCCTTATGTGATCAAGTTCACACCCCCGGTCTAATAATAATAATAATAATAATAATAATCCTTTATTTATAATCCCACAAATGGGAAATTTGTTCTCTGTATTTCACCCATACACACATGTGCAGCAGTGGGCTGCTACTGAAAGCGCCCGGGGAGCACTGATGGGGACGGCACCTTGCTCAAGGGTACCTCAGCGCAACCTACTGGGAAGGGGTTAAGCAATTACCTATAAAGACTAATACAATCTATAATCGATTCATAAATTGTCAATCAAGACACACACACGCGGTGTTCCCCAGAGTTTGTTTCCAGGGGCCTATGTGGCCATATTTATATGGACAGGTCAGCATAAAAAATGCTCCAAAGGCATACTGCATGGTGATAATTGGTGGAGTATAATGATCCATAAATCATGGCGGTCCAACATTAAACTAAAATAGCAGACATTCAGACAAGAAACACATCTCCACTGCTTGATGAAGGTAAGAGGGGAAACTGCACATGTGATCATCTGCTGAACTAGTCCTTTAGATTCTCTCCTTTGAACGTGTGTGTGTGGTTTTACATTCTCATACCGTCTCTGGAGAGCCTGCCTCTCTCCAGCTCTCTCCTGGAGATGAATTCGGAGGGCATGTCTTCTTCCCCTTCGCTGCTCTCCTCATGCCTGCTGGCCTGTGTGGTGGGGAAAATCTTCCCAAAGCCTGTTCCTCCTGCCTCTTGTTCGGACAAGTCTGGGGGGAGAGGACAGGGAGCGTAATTAGGACTCAAAAAGCCACAACAGTGTTTCCTTCCAAATACCGCTGAGCTGTGCATGTCATTAGGTCTCCGGCTGCTGGTGGCAGTGAAAAGTGGAGAAAAGCCGCTGCTGTAATGCTGTTACGATTCTCCAGGAAATGACTCAGTGGATCACCAAATGTCAGGACCTTTGGGTGAAAATACACTGAAGTTTGGGGGTGAGTTTTGATATAAACCAAAAGAATCATCATCATCATCATGTTTTCAGCTGCTCCCGTCAGGGTCGCCACATCATCCGTCTCCGTGTCTTCCAGACCTCTTCACAACATCCATAAACCTCCTCTTTGTTCTTCCTCTTCTCCTCTTTCCTGGCAGCTCCTTCTTCAACATCCTTCTCATGATACACTCCTCGTTTCTCCTCTGGACACGTCCAAACCAACGCAAACTGTCTCCAAACCATCCAACCTGAGCTGGCACTTGTCCATCCCCGTCCCTCCCATAGCAAATCTCAGCATCGTAAACTCTGTAGGTCTGCCTGTCTTTTCATCACTGTCTCCAACCCATGTAGCCTAGCTGGTCTCACTGCTGTCCTGTTAACCTTCTCTTTCACCCTTGCTGGTACACGCCTGTCAGAGATCACTCCTGAGACTCTTCTCTACTCATTCCATCCCGCCTGCCCTCTCTCCTTCTCCTCTCTTCCACACTCGCCGTTACTCTGAACAGTCCACCCCGAGTATTGAAACTCCTCCACCTTCACCTCCTCTACTCCCTCCATCCTCACCACTCCACTGTCCTCACTTTCATTCACACTCATCTTTTATGGCAGCAAATGACTGAACGGACTCTCGCAGGCTTCCTTCTTCCTGTGCGTGTGCTCCGTTTCATGTAAACGATCCGTGAGGTACACGTCACAAAACTAAGCTCAGCTGGACACGTTTATTTTTAGGACGTTTGGAGAGGACGTGCTCAGGGTGCACCCTCAGAGTACACCCTCTGAGTGGACTACGAAAGTGCACACCGTGAAGGTGCCCAATTGGAGGAGTAGATCAAACACAACCATCAGCCATGAGCCAATAAACCTGCTTGTTCCATCAGAACTGATCCGCTGTTCAAATTACTATCCACATTCGTGACGTTAACAAATACAAAATCTGTCCAATGAATCGAGTCGCCCTACGTTGTGAAGGATCGTGTTCAGGAAAAGACCTCTGTAATAAAAGCAAAAAGGTTTTTTTTTTAAAAACTCTACTGAAATGGTTTGTCCTGGTCTGATCTCCTAAGGTGAAGAAACCACGTAAGAGCGAGGTGTTGCAGCGGAAGCAAACGCACAAGAGAAATGAGGAGGAGCAGTGGTCCAGGACAAATCCTCCACAAAGTTGTCACACAGATCTGCTGCTGCAGGAGCAGAAAGGCGAAGTCTGCTGTGATAAATTCCCCTCAGAGAATCCGGATCCCGTTTCCATCTTTGTCTCTCCTTTCTATCCAAACAATCGCATCCTTTATCCTCTTCTCTTCGCTACGCATTGTTTATCTGCGATAAGAAGATGGAAAGAACCACCTGACTGTTCTGTTTACAATGTGTGTCTTATCACCCGTTTTGTGCTCAACACAAACGCTGATAAAAATAAAAATAGAAAAAGAAAAAAGAAAAATGGGTAGCGCAGGCTGAAATCCTAAATCTCGTGCAGACTTGGCACTTCCTCAGACGCCCTCCCCTCACTAGAAGGATCCGACGTTCACTTCAGCATCTGCTCAAAGTAACTTCATCAGATTTTCTTCAAAAAAATCCACATCAAAGATCTTTTTTAATAGTAGTAACTGAATAACTTAATATCTGAATAATCTAATTAGTAACTGAATCATTTCAAATAGATTCTGAGTCATTTTCTGTATTACTGAGTCATTTGTAGAAGCATAGAATCATTTATGGAACCTGTAGAACAATTTATAGTAATTACCAGGGGTGGTGGTCTAGTGGTGGTTACTTGCCTACGGACCTCTGGATCAAGAGGTCCCAGGTTGGAATCCCACCTCCAGCACTACCACCACTGGGTCCCTGAGCAAGACCCTGAACCCTGAGTGTCTCCAGGGGGGACTGTCCCTGTGATAAGGACATGGAAGTGGCTCTGGATAAGAGCGTCTGCTAAATGCCGTAAATATTATTAATTTATAGTAGAAAATGAATCATTTATAAGTTATGAGGTTATTTAGTAGTTTATGAATATCACAGCTATTAAAAAGTTTAAAGTAAGTGAATCATTTATAGTTACTAGTAGTCGTGCTAATTACATCACTGAACTGCATAAATCACATACATGGAAAAAGCTAAAACACATGAAGAGCTAAATGAAGAAGCTAAATGAAAAGCTAAAACATTCATTAGATTTCCCTACAGTGTGCGGCATGTCTTTGGTCTTGGGTGGTGAAGGGCTCGGGCTCGGGCTGGGAATTGCGATGTGCAAATGAACAATAGTGAAGCACCAGGAAAACAGCAGAGCTAAAGAAATTCCCACCGCCGGAGCGCGACGGCGAGCGAATCCCCCTCCAGCCGCGCTCTAGTCTCCCAGCTAATCGCTGTGTTAATTAAACAGGTCGTCTTAGGAAACTGCCTGTGGAGCCCCGGTCTCGGAGCAGGGGCTACGGGAGGAGTGATGTCAGGAGGAGGACGGAGAGTGAAAGGATGGAGGGACCTAACAAAAAAAGATGAAAGTGAGGACAGCGAAGTGGTTAGGATGGAAGGAGTAGAGGAGGTGGAGGGGTTTAAACACTCGGAGTGGACAGTTCAGAGTAACGGCGTGTGTGCGAGACGAGTGCAGGCAGGATGGAATGGGTGGAGAAGAGGAACAGAAGAAGTGTCAACAGCAAGAGAGAAAGGGAAGATTTACAGGACGGTAGTGAGACCAGCTACGTTACACGGGTTGGAGACGGCGATGAAAAGACAGGAGGTGGAGCTGGAAGTGTCAGAGTTAGAGATGCTGCAATTTTCGTTGAGTGTGACGTGGCTGGACAGGATTAGGAATGAGTATATTAGAGGGACAGCGCAGATTGGACGGGGTGGAGACAAAGTGAGAGAAACTAGATTGCGTCGGTGTGGACATGTCCAGAGGAGAGATGAGGATTATGCTGGGATGTTGAATATGGAGCGGCCAGAAAAGAGGAGAAGATGAAGGCCAAAGAGGAGGTTCATGGACGTGGCGAGAGAGGACATGTAGGTGATACATGCAGGAAAGATGCAGAGGACAGGAAGACAAGGGGACGGATGATCCGTGAAGTCTTTTTGAAAATGAACTGAAACAGCTGAGTATATAATAAACTCATAATTCAAACTTTGGGCACAAATGTGCAAGAATGGATCTAAAAATTGTTCAGCTCTAGTTTACAGGACTCTACATTAATCCTAATCCTTGACTGATAAGAATTTCCAATTGCGATTTTGTTGGGACTATAATCCAAGACAAGTCTTTATACCGTGCTGTCCAGGGACACAGCAGCAATTAAAACACTCCAAACTGACGCTGCAGTCGGTGGAGAAGCTCTGAAAAGGATCCAGAACCCTGCGATTGATGGTGAGAAGATTTCGGCGAAAACTACGCTGAACTCTGCTTCACAGTGACGATCGCACGGTTGTTAACGAGCTGTACTGTTTTTTTATTGGTTGACTTTTTATAAGAATCTGATTTGCTGCTGCAGCGACTGGAGTTACACTTTGGGAAACAGGAAATGTCGAACCGTGTGCCTTTGTTTAACATTACACTGTTGATTCATTTTTTAATTGCAAAGAAGTTCTCTACAAGTCTGAACTTCAACGCAGAATTTTTATTCATTCTCTCATTAAGAAACGGGAACAGAAGTCAAAACATCTTCCGGCTGCTCTCGTTTAGGGGTCGCCACAGCGAAATTTATAATTAAAATTCATTTTTATTAAAAGTAGCAATATTACTTTTTAGATGTACAAACCATAAATTAACTAAAATGATTTAAATGAATTTAAATAATTAAATTTAGTCATTACAGTTAAAATTTTAATTAAGAGTGTTTTGAGGATTAAATTTAATATTTTGCCAGTAAAGAAATATAATTTGACCAGAGGGACCAATCAACCAATGAACATCTTCACTTTTAGACCTTCTGCTACTTAAAAATAAATAAATAAATAAAAAATGTCCATGTTTTGCAGACTAATCAGCCAAAATCTTACCCGTGTGGACAGAGACGGACTTACCTGCTTGGTCTTCTACTGTGTTCTGCTCGTGGACGGAGTCTTCTGGCTGGACAGATGTCTCCAGTGGGACGGATGCCTCGGCCGATATGTGGAACTCGATCTTCTTCTGTCCGACGGACAGCGGCTGCTCAAACACGTCTGAGGGCTGCAAGGCTGGGCCGGAGGTGCTGCTCGAGAAAAGGTTCAGCCAAAAATAAACAGTATGTTTAAAACCTGTCTCTTCATCAGCGCCACCGTCTCCGACTAGTACTACATAGCTGGTCTCGCTACCGTCCTGTAAACCTTCCCTTTTACTCTCGCTGGTCTGTCACAGATCGCTCCACCGGTCACTCTTCTCCACCCATTCCAACCTGCCTGCATTCTCTTCTTCACCTCCCTTCCTTAAAAAACTTAGTAAAACTGCCTTCAGGTAATATATTTGCACAAAATCTGACACTATTATCTGTGTTTCACACTCGTCTCTTAACAAATTTATTTATATATTATACAAACACACGTCCAAGTGTCTGCTAAATGCTGGAAATGTGAATAAAAACCTACTTAGCTATTAGTTTCATAAAGATGAGTGAAGTTTTAATACATTTCAGATCCAGGATACCTGGTATTTTGTGTGGTACCTAAATTTTTGGGAAGGAATTAAAAAATATAAAATGCAGTTTACACTTAAAGGTGTTAAGCGTTCTTTCTCTCTCTATTCTGGTTATTTTGGCTGCGACCAAGCAATATTCCAGGTAACTGGCTGAGATGGTCTCAGGGTTATGATTTACTGTTTAGGAACCAGGGCAGGACAACACTGCGATACGTAGACCAAACAATCGCGTGGAGGACGTTTACAGCGCCTCCTTGCTGTCCGACGCTCGCTGTTTGTTATCTGTTGTCCTGTAGTTACAGTCAGTGCTTCTATAACATATTTATTTCATTTTTCTGCTGTTCTTCACAGCTCACGGGAGGAGACGCGGTACCTGTGGGAGTCAGGTTTAGGAGCGAACAGAAGATCCTTCAGCTTGGGTTTCTTCCTCTTGGAGGCAGCCTTTGATCTCAAGGGTCTTTTACACGGCTGGTTAACAAGCCCCATCAGCCTAATCATCCTGCGGGGAGAGCAGTCGGGAGACGAGAGGAACTTATTAAACATTCATGCTGTTTGAACGTGTTCGAAAAAAACAGGACAGTGAAAAAGAAAACAAAACATATTCTTTAAGTACACCGGCGCGCCGAGCTCCAGTGTGCTCAGACAGGCCATCCTTCACAGAGCTGCGACTTCAGAGATAAAACCGGGTTCTGCGATTTACAAGACATTTAGTTCTCACCTTCTGAATCGCTTTAGGCCCAGCCGTGCCTTGATTTCCAGGCAGGAAGATACACATAAGACAGACCTCCCCCACCCCGTCTATCCAATAACCCCACAGACAAGTCTGTCTTCTCCCGTCGTGTGCATGTCCTCAGTTCAGTTACAGCGGTTTCCATGAGCTTCACAGTGATCTTCTACCAGATCTTCTTCACAGTGATCTTCTACCAGATCTTCTTCACAGTGATCTTCTACCAGATCTTCTACCTGATCTTCTTCACAGTGATCTTCTACCTGATCTTCTTCACAGTGATCTTCTACCTGATCTTCTTCACAGTGATCTTCTACCTGATCTTCTTCACAGTGATCTTCACAGTGATCATCTTCACAGTGATCTTCTACCTGATCTTCTTCACAGTGATCTTCTTCACAGTGATCTTCTACCTGACGCCGTTCACGGTCATTTTTATTACTGGTTGCCTATAAAAGTGCATCACTTACACCCCTGATATAGCCAATCAGGTTTAGGTGCAGAAAAATTGGCAAAATTGCTTAATGAATTTATGAAATTCACTTTTTCAAATGTCCTGAGATCAATTAAGAAGTGAAGTGAAAGTGACTATTCATCACAGTGTAACACAAGGAAATACAACCGTGTCTAACAAACACCCGAGCGTTCACCCGCGGAGCAGTGATGGGGATGGTACCTTGCTGAAGGGTAACTCAGGGAATCCTTCAGATCCTGGAACTAAAAGAATCAGCGGGACGTGAGATGGTCTGACCTTTCTTTGTCCTCGTCGTCTCCGCTTTCGTACTCTGACTCCTCGCTGGCGGACTCTCCAGCTCCCTCTGGCAGTGGGGGGTTCTCCGGTGGAAAAGGAGGCGGCATCGGCACCAACAGCGGTCCGTGAGACATTTCAAACTGAGACAGTAAACAGGGGACGCTTTAAAGACAAGAGACTGAGCCCACAGCCTACAAGGCCTAAGGGTACAGAAACCAAAACAGCAAACACGGCTGATCAAATCTGTTTGGGCGCAAAATATTTGAACTATTTCTCCAAGACGTACGATCTAATGTAGTAAATTTGCTTCAGAACGTTCCTCCAAAAGAACCAAAGAGGCCAAATGAACCAGACTGAAAGATTCAGCCATTAACCCTGACATGGCAAACCAACCCAGCGTTTTATTGGAGGTGCTGATGTGCTGGGTTTAACAGTCCAATGAGAGGCAGATGGGTTTAGAACAGTGTGAGTGAGGGAGGACCTCCCTCACTGGTCCAAGAGAAGCCAAAATATCAGCTTGCTGGTGTTTTTTTAAACCAATGGCTGAGAGGAACAGATGTATACTGGACTGCAAAAGAGAGAAAAATTCTAATGCAGGCAAATAAGACTCGTTTCTTGCACGCTCTTCTGCAAACGACATTGCTAAGGCTAAACTTGGTGAAAGTGAAAGTGAATATTGGTCACTGTGTACACAGCACACCGTGAACCACAACAAAATGCATCCTCTGTATTTAACACACACACACACACACACACACCGTCCAGCAGCCCTACATCCAGCACTGTTAACAGATACAAGGTGTGTCCCAATTCAGGGGCTGCGTCCTTCGAAGGAGGCGGTCCGCGTAGGCGTGGTCTTCAGAGAGTGAAGTATCGCTCCTGTTGCCTAGCAACCTGGACAGCCACAGCCAGTGAAATGACGATTAACAATAAAACTACCTACCGAACTGAAAGGGAGGACCAATGGGTGTTATTTAAAATTTTTTGGCAATATTATTTGATGAAGGCAATCGTGATTGCCAGCCAGTTAATCTTGGGATACGGCTACAATGGTTCGACCCTCCGTTTCCATGGAAACGAAGGCTGCGTTTCTCAACGAGCCTTCGAAACGGGATGGACCATTCGCCCCTGAATCGGGATGCACCGGTCTGAAAGGTTAAGATGACGTTTTAAGACTGTGAATTTTCAAAAATGGGACTGTTCAGGAAAGAAAAAAAACGGGAAGAATAAACTGGTTTCTTCCGTAAAGGCAGAGCAGCTCATCAGCGGCAGCATTCACACAAACAGAAACTGGGGGAGAAGGAAGTTTATAGGCATCTATTAATGTTTTTTCTCTGGCTTACCACTGGCGGAGGGTTGGTGATGGGTCCAAACGGGCAGGGGAGGTTCATCTTATTCATCAAGTGAAGAACCTGTGGGGGAGAAAGTTCAAACACTCAGCCGGTATAAAAGAGCAGAAGACGAGCTGTGTGTGTTTACGTTTTCTTTTCCTTTTTTTTCCACCTGAATACACCTGCTGTTACGCGTCTCTCAGACACAAACAATAATTGTGACCCTGACTCCATATGCAGCCAAGATTGCTGCGTGGGAATATATTTCCTGGAGCCCAGGAGCTAAACGCCTGCTCCAAAAACCCTCACGCCTCAAAAAGGTGTCTTTCCTACAGAAGCGCAACAGCACCACCACTAGTCCTGAAGCAGAACCGCAGGTGCCTTTAGAAGCAAGAATGACTCTCCTCACTTGATCGACGCCAACCGTTCATGCCGTTTTCATATCTTCCCCAAAGGACGCAGTCCCAAAATCTCTCTTTACTTCACTCTTTTAAATTTACTCCATTTTTGCTTCCAATGTGGGTTTTATTAAAAGCTTGAAAAGTTGTATCCGGGCCGATGCAGAAAAACACGAGTGGGAAATCTGACAGATTTTGCGATATTTATCCATAATTCAATGATAAAGGTTGTGGAAAAGAAAGAAAAAGTGTCATTCAGAGTGGTTGAATGTGAAAAGCTCCCTCTCAGAAATGTTTCTGAAGATGCTGCTTGATGAACCAGAACCAGTCAGTTTGGAGAAGCTTTGGGCCCAAAACGAGAGCCGTGCATAGTGGAGCAAGACGGGTAACGTGCTGTGACCTAAACGTTTCTCTACGTTACCATCAGCCCCTTCCTATATAAACAGTTAAAACACACATGGGCTCTCTGGTGGGTTTGGAGAAGGGAAAAGAACTTAGTCCATTTATCTCCAATGAGGACAAGTCTGGACCATTTCACACTTAACCTACTCTGGATGATTGAGAAACCTCAACCACTGGATTTGGGCATTTAGAAATTTGGTGAAACAGACTGGAATGCTAAAAAGGGGCAATACTATTAGAGTTTCATTTAATGAGTGGTATCTAATAACAGGAAACTGGTCTATGGTCCAATAAGTTGCAGGTTTGACTCCCACCTCCAGAACTACCATTAGGTTCCTGAGCAAAACCCTTATCTCCAAGTTCCTGCAGGGAGAGACTGTCCCTGTATTTAGGAACTGGAAATCGCTCTCGATAAGAGCACCAGCTAACATGCCGTAAACATAAAGGTTAACAGCCCGTTTAACTCAGAGATAAAAAGAGGAAAATGATCTTGTTTAATATCATGGTCGCTTCTGATACATAAACCATCACAAAGAGGATTTAAAAGCTGAAAAATGGCCCTAAAATGTCATGAATGTGACTAAATTTCTTTTAAAAGGAAGAAAGAAGGGAAGACCCGTCTGCGGCTTGTACTCACCTGAACGTAGAACTTGGGCACGCTGAGCAGAGTGTGTGTGATGTTCGTCACAATGGCACTCGAAGGAGGGGGGTATAAATATTTCAGCGTCGGATTTGCTTGATATTTCAATCTGGAAAGGAAGAAAAGAGTCGTTTAGCCTCGAAAAAGCTGAAGGCAGGTACGAAACTCCTTGAGATAAACACTCGAGCGCTTAAATTCTCCAGCCCGGTCTCCGTCTGCCGAGTCTGACGCGTCTGCTCAGCACACGCTGACCAACATCCGCCACGTTTTGGTGTTCGGTTACGGTCCGTCACCCATTTCTCCTTTAAATTTGATGACGTTGCTCGTCCTTCATTTGTTCGAAACGTTAAAATATTAACAAATAAATAAATGAAACAAAACCTAGGGGTTAGGGACGAGGCCCCGGGATCAGAAGGTTGTGGGTTCACATCTCAGACCAGTAGGTTGCCCTGAGGTACGCTTGAGCAAGGTACCATCTCCCATCACTGCTCAAGTGTCTTACTCTATTATTTCTTCTTTATATTTTTCTTATTTTCTTTACATCTATCTTTCTATATTTTTTGTCTCCTTGATCAAGAGCCCTGTAACACCCAAATTTCCCATTCGTGGGATAATAAAAGATTACTCCATTCTATTCTGTCTTCTATTAAACGAACTCAGACGTGTTTCTTTTCGACATCTCAATATTAAACGAAGCGTTGAATCTTTACAGCCAATTTGAATGAAATATTTAAAGAAACTGTTTGTCCAGGAAAATACACTGAAGCTGTAAAGCTCACAAGCGCTTGATAGTATCACAGGGTTCAATCTCATGGGCTGCGTTTTTAAATATATCCATTATCGACACTGACCGGCTCGGATCGGAGGCTTATTCAGAGCATCTGATCGTGAAAGCCTGCGAATCGACGGTCCTGCATTATTACATTAGGCTCTGCAAACGGAGCCAAAGAGAGAAAGTGTCCGGATTCAAATTCACGTAAATCATCTGCAGTTGAAACATCGGCTGGAAAAAAGAAAAAAAATCAATGGGAACGTTTGGACGTTTTCCTAAACTGTTCAGCTCTGTTGACAACGCCGCAGCGTTTCTTTGAAACAGAAACCGATTCCATTGAAAGTGAATCTCTAAATGAGTCTTTGATTCATCATTCCAGGAAATTAATCACTAATAACCTGTGAAATCCCTTCATGTTTATAACGTTAAAGATCAACAGCCTTAAAAAGAAGGGATTAAATGTTAAATGTAAATTAAGTGTGAGCCTGAAGAAGCGCAGAGTGACGACTGCAGATCCCGATTTTTAAACGTCGCGTGTCACCGTGTTTGGTTTTACCATTTTGACGATTGATAACTCGGAAGAGACCGAATTGATCAATTTTGTTTCACGTGATCCACTTAAACTCGACGGTAAACGAAACCTTCACTCGATCGTCGCCAAATAAAGACCACGTCCATGCTGCGCTCCCAATAAAACCTTATTGTGACACGTTCATTCACTCATTCCCTCCTTCTCTTCAGTTCCTTTTGTTCAAATGACTGCACATCTCCCAGACGGTGTCCATCCTTACTTTACCCACACTCCCCTCCTTCAACCGTGAACCTTCAGTAAAGAACACGCAGCGGCAGAACCAAAACCTCCTGAGCCATCACATTAAGTGAGTATAAGAGGTTAGGATGAAAAATGCTGCGTTTCTTTAAAGACAGCAAAAATAATGGATAAAAGCAGGCCACGAGGGTCCGGCTGCCTGCATGCGGAAAATGTCAATTTGTCGCTTGTGGGATCAACAGCGATGCGCCCTGCAGTCTGTGAAAAACTCTCATTAAAGCGATATTTTAGAGAGAAACCATCATTTACAGGCCCCACAGTCTTTAACGCAGCGCAACCGCAGGTGTCTTTAGACTCAATCTACACTGCCGGTGCAGCCAATCGGAGAAGCGCATATCAGGACTGCATGATCAGAACGGCCATCGTATCAATACATACTGCGACTGTGATGTTTTCAATTAAAGTAGCATCACTTTCCTGGACCTAAAAAGACTTGAAGTGAGTAAATAGTGTTTTGCACACAAAAACATACAGATCTAGGTTCATTCTACTGGTTTGTTTTATTAAGTGGCATGTGGTTCAAACTGAGAATCGATTTTTGATGCGTTGGGTTTACTGGTGTTATAGATTTCGTTAAATCACACCGACGAGTGCAGTAAAACTACACGCGTGTCATGGAAACACAGCCCGTTACTTTACTGCCATCAGCACCAATCATTTAACATGCTGATTTCATTACAAAGTGCATTTTTGCAAATAAACAAAGTCGAAAACTCACAGACTAGAAGGTTTAACAACAGGACGGAGGGTTTCACACTCTCGTTTACTGGAAATGAAGTCAACGTGGTGGTACACTTTTAAAATGAAACTAAATTTATACAGAAAACCAAGTAAGCTTGTAATTTTCACCCAAAACATTTGAATACTGAACCCCAAATTACACCAATCACAGGTCTGGTTCACGAGAACCAGTTTCAGAGTTTATATCTGCTGCCACTGAGTCGGCCACAGGATCGGAACATGTGGGTTCAGACCCCTCATCGGTAGGTTGCCCTGAGGTACCCTTGAGCAAGGTACCGTCCCTGTCACTGCTCCCCGGGCACTTTCAATAGCTGCCCACTGCTGCACGGTGTTTGAGTGCATGGGTTAAATGCAGAGGTCCAATTTCGTTGTGGTTCACTGTGTGCTGTGCTGTGACCTCGCAATGACGAGGACTGTCACTTTCACTTTCATAGCGTTTTAGAGCGACATGCCGCTCCTACCGGAGTAGGTGATGAACAAATGGTCATTCAACTGCAAAAACACCACATTCGCATCTCCTTATTCAGCAGCTCGACCCAGACGATCGGTGTTTCAGACTCTTGTTCATTTAAAACCTACTTCTCATTTTACTGCTTTTTTTTGTTTTCCTGTTTTATAACTACTTCAGCCTTTTATTCGATTCTACCGATTAAGGTTCACTGAACTGAACTTCAGTAGCACATGCTGTTTGAAACATGCTCTAGAAATAAAGATGACTTCCTACAAGAGATTAATGTAAAGGCACAGTAGCGCCTGCTTATTCCGAAGAGATTCAGAAAATGAGAATGTAGAGCTTAATTATAATAATAATAATAATAATAATAATATATTTGATTAAACAAGCATCATGGATGAAATTAAACAAAAAAGGGAAAATATGGGCCCTTTAATAACAATACCACCAATCATTGTTTTAATGGGCAGGAATGATCTGACTTTTGCTGGTTTAACACTCACCTGTAAAAACATCATCAGTACCGCAGGTAGCAATTTTTCAAAGGAATCATCAACGATTATTAAAATCGGTCCCATTTAAGGCCGATTAAGGATGAAGATTCACTTTCTTATTTGGGAATGGTGTGTAACGCGCTGTTTGGGCCATTTTGAACAAAAATCCTGTCTAGGATTCTCCTCCGAGTCACACTCGCTCGATCTCCGTCGGGTTAAAATCTAAAATTCAGTTTCCGTCTCAGCCGCCTCATATTTCCTGCAACGAGTAGGAAGGAGGCCTCAGACGAAGTAGGGTTTTTTTCTGAAAAGAAACACGAGGAGATTCGTCTGCAGCCGTAAGTGTGACAGGCTGATCATTGTGGGTGAACTGAAGGCTTTATCTGGCGACGATGACTCGGATACACAAGCGTTCCTGCTTCGGCGCGCTCCGAGCAACGGCGGGGCCGAGCCGGGACGATAAATAAATAAAAAAAAGTGTCAGAGCGCCGCACATGATTGAAGGTGAGGTGACTCGACGACGGCTGCTGAAATTGTATCTGAGCCCCGAGCCTCTTTATCAAATGCCACCTGCCGCCACCAAATGGCAGAAGCAGAAGGGCTGTCAGCGCGGAGCAGCCACCCCAAAACACTCGCTCGTAATTGGACATGAGGCTGCTGCTGACAGTCAGCTGTTCCCACACACACACACACACACACACACACACGCAAGCAGGTCCAGAGAGTGTGCTCAGTGTGTGTGTGTCCTTTAGGCATGATTTAGAATCTTCATGTATGGGAGATACGTGGTAACTGCAGGTTGATTTCGTATCCAATATTTGGCTTGCCACAATATTTATGTTTTTTGGTCCTGCAACTGTGAAAAGCCACGCGTCCATCATCCCAGTGAGTAATCCTAACCTGGGCGGTGTGGTGCTGGAGACTGTCCCAGCACTCAAGGGCAAGGTGGAGAAACCCGAGGTCCATCAGAACAGAGACACAGTTTATTCAGCATCTCCAGTCCAGGTGACGTGCAAGCCTCCTGGAGGAATTGGTCTGAAACCTGAAGAACCCAGACTGAGAACTCAGGACCTTTTCAACAAGGGCGGGACACTCCATTCCTGGAGGTCCAGTGTCCTGCACAATTTGCTCAAACGTACCTGATTCAGCTCACCCGATGATGCGTGTTAGAGAAGGAACCTAACAAACTGTGAAGGACACGAAGGACACTGGACTGGAGTTGTCCACCCCTGGTTTGCAGTCTTGGTGTTTTACCAGGAGAGAACAGAGCTCAGAGCTCAGTTTAAGAGTTCATGAACTTTACACACACGCACACCTGATGTTTATATAAACTCTGTGGCCTACCAGAGAAGAGGGTCAACCAGAGGGCTGCTGGTTTCAGTCCCCTGGAGATGCAGGAAAGATGAAGGAAACACTTCTCCACTCCTGCATGGAAGAAGTGCCCTTGGGCAAAACACAGACCCAAAATTGCCCCTCGGGTGGAGGTAGTGCAGCTCACTCCTGGTGTGTCTGTTCGGTGTTCTTTCATTCTTCAAACAGATATTTTTCTTCAAAAGTCAAAATAATCTTTCCTTTCACTTTCTGGACTGGCAGAAAGAGAATCGCTGTACACGGATACCCAACAGGATCAGATCATTCCGTCCATTAATACACTCTGACTCCCGCAGAAGCTGTGGGAATCGTGTCTTTAGGATCGGAAGATTATCAGTAGGTTGCGCTGAGGTACCCTTGAGCAAGGTACTGTTCCCGTCACTGCTCCCCAGGCGCTTTCATAGCTGCCCCCTGCTGCACGATGTGCGGGTTAAATGCAGAGATCCAGGGGTTGCGGTGGCCTAGTGTTTAGGGAGTTGGCCACAGAATCGGAAGATTACCAGTAGGTTGCCCTGAGGTACCTTTGAGCAAGGTACCGTCCCCATCACTGCTCCCTGGGCGCTTTCAATAGCTGCCCCCTGTTGCATGTGTTTGTGTGGGTGAAACGCAGAGGTTTCATTTCGTGGTGCTGTGCTGCGTTTCACAATGACAAGGGTAGTCACTTTCACTTTCACCGTCAGGAGCGACCTGCACAGGTAAACAATTTTGGATCTTCTGCCAAATGGACTCCATCCTAAAGGCTTCTGCAGACCAGCACAGCTCTCAGACAAGTATCTGCTGGCACGGCGCCCGTGCATAAACATTTATTTGGGACGGACAGAGGCATGTTTAAACACGACCGATACATGTTGCCCTCCGATGGACTGGCCACCTTTCCTCACCTTTTGCTCTGGGATAGGCTCCAGCACCCTACGACCCTAATAAGGACAAGCGGTTCAGAAAAGGAGTGAGCGAGTGAGATATATATATATATATATATATATATATATATATATATATATATATCTCGTAAAATGTTATTAGTATATTGCCAAAATGCTACAGACGAGCGTTAAAGAAATCCTTTTCCAAATAAATGTTAATTTCTCATTTCTAAATAAGTAATTAATGGATTCTTAATGAAGTTCATCAGCTGCGGCTGTTTCTATTTGTCAATATTTTGAACGGGATGTGCTTCGGTGTACCGCTCCAGAAAAGCATGTTGCTGGACTAAATGTCTAGATTTTACACAGAAATAAATGTTGCATGACTTTGAACAAGTAGAAACTGTCAAGAGTTCGTAAAACTGATGAAAAACATCTTAGAATGAACCACAAGGTCTCATAACATTTGACAGGTGATCTAAAACAAATATAATCTCTTGATTCACCGAGAAACGTTCATTATACACGATGCATCATAGCGTTTATTTAGAAACTCTGGTTCTGTATGGAGAGGAAAGCAGTAGTGCCAAAAAAAATATTACAACATGATTTTATCCACTCTGCTCTGTGCTGCAATAATCCTGGAAGACAGGACTAATTCTGCTTGCTCATAATAAAGAAGATTTATTCTGGAATAACAGACGATTTCACGATACACTCAGAGAAGAATACCGACGTAATTCATCACGATACGATCAATGCTGCCTCATCGCCTGGCCCTACGTCACGGTATCGGTTTGCAGCTTGTGCGGATTCTCTTTCTGTGATTCCTGTTTAACCAAACATCATGGAGCAACAAGTGGACAGAAAATGAGACAAGTCCCCTTTTCCACTCACGAAGGTCGAACAATACTGGTAATAAGAATGCTGGGCTGCTGATTTTCCTTCTTCTCCTTCCCGCCCTGCTTATCAGCACACCTAAGAGGGAGAATTTTAAATTGCACAAGCAGCTCTCTCATGAAAAATGAATGGCACGAAGAGCCTGAGAACATTTCTGCCGGATCGATACCCCGAAGAAGTTCAGGCAAGCAATTTCTGCCCAGCGACATAAAGCGGCAGGTGTTGATTTGGGTCTGCCTACCTGTCAGAAAGAACTGGACTGTTCAGCACCACGGCGTTCTCAGTCCTTGTAGCTTCCGGCGACTAGGTGTGACCCAGAATTCTCAGCTGGTGGAGCCTCTTCAGCGCCTGGAGGGAAGGAGGAGAAAAAGGAAGTCAACAGGAGACAAAGAGCTGCAGAACTGCAAAAGATCAAGGAGGAGAAAAAGCTGAGATTTTTAGCTTTACCCGGGAGAACTGGTCTCACTGGAGAATGTGGCAAACTGCCGTGTGTTTCTAAGGAAAAGAAAAGCCAACCGTCCACTCAATCGGAGAAGCAAGAAAAAAAAAAAAAAGAAAAAAAAAAAATCAGATTTTAAATGTAAATATAATAAAACAATGATCATCAAATAAAAGCACAAGTTTCACGGACGCATCGATGTGGCATTTGTCGGCGGAAATATGACACAAAAAGCATTTAAAGATTTTTTTATTTATCTGGATTTGAAAAGCTTAACTTATAGAACTTACGGAATATTTTTTTCGATAAACCTAAAAATGATTCTAAAATATTAAAACATTTTAAACCAGTATTCCAGCGTCACCTAAACAAGACAGCGGTGGCCTTGTGGTTAGGGACGAGGCCCCAGGATCAGAAGGTCATGGGTTTGAATCTCAGACCAGTAGGTTGTCCTGAGGTAAAGTACCGTCCCCATCACTGCTCCCCGGGTGCTTTAAGATCGCTGCCCCCTGCTGCACGATGTGTGTGGGTTGAACGCAGGTTGATATTCGTTGTCTCTCACTGTGTGTCATGTTTCACAATGACAAATACTCAGTTTCACTTTTTTTTTTTTTGCTGCGTTCTGCTCTTCTTCACAGACTTTAATCAAACATCAGTTTGAAATATCTTTTAATCAAATCAAGATTCAAGAGCTGTCACATATAAATATACAAGCACAAGGGAAAAAAGGAAGAGAAAAAAAGCTCTTCTTGAGTCTCTCTGTCCTGGTCACGAGAGTCCGTGGAACTGTTCTCACTGGACTGAGGAACAGACTGCAGGGTGAGGGGTGTCCATAATGATTTGCACCAAATGCTGCAGGTCCAGAGCGTTAAAATGTCCTGCAGGACAGAGCAGGTCTGCTGCAGCGCTGATCAGTCTCTGCAGTGCTTTCTGGTCCCAGAGAGAGCAGTTCTCAAACCTCGAGGTGATGTTCATGGACAGGACACTCGACGGCAGCTGAGTGGAAGGCTTTTAAGATCTCACAGGAGAGACCCAAAACCTTCTCAGCTGCCTCAGGTGGCCTTAGAGATCTGAGAGCTCCTGTGTGAGATCATCAAAGAGCTCAACCCCAAGATATCTGTGGCTCACCTTCTCCACTGAATCTAAACATCTGTTTGATATCGGCTGCTTTTCCAGCAAACATCTGCCAATACGGATGCAAGTGGGCAGGGGCGGCGTTGGCCTAGCTGTCAGGGAGTTTCCCTGGATCAGAACATCGTGGGTTTGATTCTCTCACCAGTAGGTTGCTCTGTGGTACCCTTGAGCAAGGTACCGTCCCCGTCACTGATCCCCAGGCACTTTTAATAGCTGCCTCTGCTGCAAAATCACCTTCAGGGAAATCTGATCCACACTAAACAAGCTGAGCTTTATCCTTCAGCTAACACCAGCTTTTAGAAGAAAACTATGATATTAAGCACATTTACTAGAAATGAATAGTTGTATTTTTACACACACACACACACACACACACACACACACACACACACACAGTACTGTGCAAAAGTTTTAGGCGGGTGTGGAAAAATGCTGTAAACAGAACACTTTCAGAAACAAATATGATTGTTTATTTTGATCAATTTACAAAATGCAAAGTGAGCGAAAAAAAGAAAAATCTAAATCAGATCAATATCTGGTGTTTCTACCTTTTGCCTTCAGAGCAGCATCAGTTCTTCTGGCCCCACAGAGCCCTGATCTCAACATCATCCAGTGTGTCTGGATCATGAAAGACAGAAGGATGTGAGGAAGCTACATCCACAGAAGATCTGTGCTCAGTTCTCCAAGATGTTTGGAACGACCTACCAGCAGAGTTCCTTCAAAAACTGTGTGCAAGTGTACCTAGAACTGATGCTGTTTTGAAGGCAAAGGTTGGTCACACCAAATATTGACCTGATTTAGATCTCTTTTGTTCAATCACTGCATTTTATAGATTGATGGAAATAAATGATCAACACTTCCATTTCTGAAAGCGTTCTGTTTACAGCATTTTTTCACACCTGCCTAAAACTTTTGCACAGTATTGTATGTATATATACACATCATCTATATCATATTATATGAGGAACAGTTGTCGTGGTTTTTGGTTATAAAAAAATAAATAAATGAAAAAATGAAAAAATAAAAAGGTTTTTTTGGTTCAGTTAAGCACTCGTTCACTCGGTATCCAGTTATGAAGCACCCTGACCCACTACTCAGAGTCACCCATCTCTCTCTCACACCCCCCCCAGTGGGTCATTTATCATCTCCAGTCCACCTGATTTGTCTTTGAACTGTGGAAGGAAACCAGAGTTCCTGGAGGAAACGCACTTATGTACCCAGTGTCGTACGTAAATATAATTTACAAGTTTTCAATGAAAATATCTGCTAGTACGTTTTGAAATCAAAACCTTTAAAACAAGTGAGAACGTGGTTGTCCCATCCATAGTTTTAATCTCTCGCTTAACATACTGTATTTTAAAAGCTTTAGAAAGCGACGCTGTTTAGTTCCGGCATTATTATCAAAGGTTTACGTGTGACCTGTGCGGTTGTTTCTGCTCCTTTTGCCCCATCAGGGACAGGATAAGCTCCAGCACCTGCTGCTGATCTGGGAAGGATAAGTAGCCCAGATAACAGATGAAGAGATGGTTGTTCGGGAACGTCGGTATAGCTGTACATGACAAATAAAACGGAGGAGCGCCACAACAGCGATCCCTAAACTGAAAACATTTTAAATGAAGAAAACTGTGATGGTAAGCTACTTTCCAGACTTACCAGAGGTCCTTTATCGGAGAGCACGCGGACGGAAGACGTGCCAAAATATTTCAGCAGGTCCTCCTTCTCCTCTCGGCTCAGTTCTGCAGGCAGGTGCCTCACGACCAGAGTTCTGGTCCTTTTAGTGTTCACCACCTCCCCGTCCTGCTCCTCCATGACTCTGTAAAAACACAGACCATATCTGAGCTTTTGGGCTCCTCCTCTCAGGAACTGGATTTGCTTTACTGGAACAGATTTTGGACGAATCAAGGGGCCGCAGGTTGAACCTGCGACTATTAATCAAAACTGAACAAAATGATTTATTTATTGAAGGATTTTGTGTTCTGTGTAAAAGGAAAATGTCTATATTTGGAAGGGTAGGACATCCTTAAAACTGCAGCCCTGGGAATTGTAATTACCTTTTCATTTGTGAATTTTATGTAAAAACAATTAACAGGAATAAACCAGGCACTGACCATCTCCAGGAGGAATAAACCAGGCACTGACCATCTCCAGGAGGAATAAACCAGGCACTGACCATCTCCAGGAGGAATAAACCAGGCACTGAACATCTCCAGGAGGAATAAACCAGGCACTGAACATCTCCAGGAGGAATAAACCAGGCATTGACCATCTCCAAGAGGAATAAACCAGGCACTGAACATCTCCAGGAGGAATAAACCAGGCATTGAACCCAGGAAATAAACCAGACACATCAGAAGAAGCTGAATTGATTTCTCCTCAAATTAGCCGTTCCACCTTAAATGCCGGCTAACTGCAGCACTGTTTAAGGTGGAACGGAAAGTTGGAACAAGAAGTCAAGTAACTTTTTTTTTATTTTAGTAGCTTGTTTATCTGAGAGTAAAGAGGTTTAACACTAATGTTTACAACACCCGGCCTTTTTGTGATTTTAACTCAAACCTAGCATTAATGCTAGCGCACAGGCTAACCCGAAGCTAACAGCAGATTAGCCGCCGGCTAACAGGAGAGGAGAGAAGATTACCTGCACTCTAAAACACTTTCAGAGGAAATAAAATGGCTTGTTTTTTTCCAACATTAACATTTCAAACATTCTTCTTCTTCGGCTCCCTTTTCTTCTTCTTCTTCTTCTTCTTCTTCGTCTTCTTTTTGGTGCGTCACTCCCTCAGAGGGGAAACAGCGCCCCCTCTGCTGTTTACACCTGCTCCTTTAAACCGGTGTAAGAATCAGGATTACGGTACAGACCAAAAGTATTGGGACACCGAGACCTGTTTTTGAGATTAAAAGATTAATATTGGAGGACAGATTATGATTTTCATCTTTAATTTCCTGCTGTTTATTGAACACTTTTATTACCTTTATTAGTACCTTAGTACCTTTAACCGGTTCCTCGGTTCTTCAAGTGAAAACTCAGACTGAGACCCGCAGATGATGAAGCTTTAATGATGATCAACACTGGGGCGTGTGTGTATATATATATAATACCTAAAAAATCTAACAAGTGACACGTCAGTGATGTGGAAAGTGAAGTGAAAGTGATGAGTTGTCATTGTGATGGGGTCAGGGGTCAGGGGTCAGCATGAACGGATCACTCGTACTTTCTCTTTTGAAACTTTGAAAGAGGTGCAGACATAAAACCCTGAAGACTCCAAAATCACATCGTTGCCTTTACTCGGCTCTGACTCTCTGTAAAGGCAGCGCTGGTCTAGTGTTTAGGGACGAGGCCCCTGGATCAGAAGGTCATGGGTTTGAATCCCAGACCAGTTGGTTGCCCCGAGGTACCCTTGAGCAAGGTACCGTCCCCATCACTGCTCCCCGGGCGCTTTAAATAGCTGCCCCTGCCTCACGTGGTTGAAAAGGAGAGGTTGAGTTTTGTTGCATCTCACTGTGTAATCAATTTCTTTTCTAAACGCACCATTGCACCTGTTAGTTTTAGTCTTATTCCACATTTCTGTTTTCATTATTGATGTTTTGAGCTCTTTTTATCGGATCGGGACTCTCAGATTTAGTGTCCATTGCTAAAAATGCAAATGTCCACCTTCTCTTAGACTTCCCAAACTGAAAAAGCTAAGCAGGCATCTCTTTTGACCTCAGCAGTGTGACGCTGCTGGGAGACTGAGCCCAGACGGCATGCAGCCGAGCTCGGGCGTCAGCAGATTCTGACCTCAGTTAAAGGATCCCTCACAGACCGGATAACACACCTTAAATCCCCACTTCAGAGCAGCTTCTTCGAGGAGCCTGGAATGTAACTAAAGAGTCCTGATTGGCTGATTTGGTCAGTATTAAGGGTAATTTCCTCAAGTTCCTTCTTATCCAGATTGTAAGGCGACAAGTGAAAGTGAAGTGAAAGTGAGGATTTGTCATCGTGAGATATGCATCTTCTGCACTGAACACATCACACCGAATGTGTAGGGAACCCAGGGAGCAGTGATGGGGATGGTTCCTTGCTCAAGGGTACCTTTTGTCTGGGACTCAAACCCACAACCTTCCAATCCTGGGGCCTCGTCCCAAAACGCTAGACCACTGGTGCTGATGCTGCACAGGGTTACCAATAAGTCAGAATATTGCATTTTGGGGGGGTATATATGGGGTGAGTAATGGATACTGGGGGGTGGTAATCCAGAGAGGGGGCAAGAAGAAATATTTTCAGATTCAGATTTAATGTATTAAATTTATTTACTGCTCTGAGAATAAGCGATGCAAAGAAGAATAGTGATCAAATGATCAAGATAAATGAAAGATGACTGATAGACTGATATGTAAAACTACAGGGAGATCCCTTGCCAGGCTTAATTCATTCATTTATTCATTAGTTAATTAACAGTTCAAGCACGGGTTTGCTTTGGGCTTTGGCCGCATGATCGGAGGATCGGGGGTTCGAACCCCTTCCCGATAGGTTGCCCTGAGGTACCCTTGAGCAAGGTGCCGTCCCCGTCACGCTCCTCCCTGCGATGGGCTGGCGACCTGTCCAGGGTGCGTCCCCCGTCCTCGCCCTGTGTGAGCTGGGTTGGACTCCAGCACTCCCCCGCGACCCCGTTTGGGACAAGCGGCAGAAAATGACTGGCTGACTGACAAGTCCGAGCACTTTAGACTTTAGCTATGGACATTTGTGAGCACAAGGTGTCAGTGTTGCTAAGAAAATACAGATTTTTTTTCTCTAATCATTCTCCAGTGTCCACAAGTGACACTTTTTGTTATCCACCTTTAACATAATTGGGAGTAAAACTGCAGGAAATGGATTTGCATTGAAATAATCACCGGAAATAATCAGATTATAAAATGAACTAAAGTCATTTCCACGTTAAATGAAAATGCGTCAGAGAAAATAGGGAAAAAAGTACAAGAAATACAAAGAAATGTAAGAAATAAAGGAACAAGCGGCATAACGCAACAAAAGCATCATCTGAGAAAGTATTTGGACGATCCTGGTTCTCTTGCACTGTGCCCGTTTGTGCAGATGTGCCAGATGTGCATAATCTTGGCACCAAACCAATCCAAATCCTGGCCTCCGTTCATCAGCCGGCCGGTCATACTGGCCCTCTGTTACCCGACTCGCTCATATTTATTCTGCCAGAAGACTCCCCGCCATATAGATCTTCATCTCTGCCTGCTGATGAAAAGCTGAATTTCACGAAGGTTTATTCTTGTGAACAATGCGCTTCATTTTTCGAACGCACTGTCTCGGCAGGCCTGGAGCGCTGCGGGGGAAGAGCCAACGCTGTGCATGTGTGTAAGCTCTCTAATGATGCCTGCAGACTTTACTAATAGGCGATCATTTGTTGGTAATTTTCTCCAAAAGCGGTGGCATATTTGCTTCATTTGCTAAATTATCCCTTTGTATAGTCTCTGCAGTGGGGTGTGGTCGGCTGGCTTCGAGAGCGGAGGCGTTTTTTGGCTCCCAAATTTGAGATTCTGGCCTTCAGATTTAGAATTAAGAACGAGTGAAGCTTGCAGTAGGGATTTTGTGAAACTTTTACTCGGTGAGCCTGAATAATGTTCTTCCAAATAGTGATTCTATAGCACTGGGTGAATGTTTCCGCTTTATATATGCAGTTATAATGCCTACACACACACACACACACACACACACACACACACACACGTATTATGATATGCATTATAGTTATCTTTTATATAAGCACATCTACATGCTTGATCCCTAAACGACAGGAAGGGAATTGCTCCTGAGTATACACATTTATAACAAAACGTATAATTTGCTGTCATTTTGTATAATATACAGGAATCATTTCTAATAATAACGATGATAGCTCAGTGATCTGTGGCTGTTGCCCTGCTATTTTAGCGGAGGTGACTTTATTACTTAGCTGAAAAAAAGCATTCCTTAAATCATAGACCAAACAGTTTAACACACCTAATTTACCTCAATTACAGTCGTTCCTGAATATGTTATAATAGACATTGAATCCATTAAAGTAGACGCTGGATAAATGATAGTAATTCTTGAATATTTTATAGTGGATACTGAAGAGTTTGTAGTAGTAATGGAATAATTTACAGAAGAAACCTCATCGTTTCTGAAGGTTTCTGAATAAGCTATAGTAGAAAAAATAACAGTCGCTTCTGAATAGTTTGTAGTGGCTCTTGAATTCTCCGTCATCAATGAATAATTACCGTAAGATTATGAGTAATTCAAAGCAGAAACTAACCATTTACACTAGTTTCTGAACATTATGGAGTAGATACGGAGTGAAACATCACATCTGGACACGCTGAATAATTAGGATTAGATACGGAATCGTTCATTGCGGTTCTCATCGAAAGAGTTTCGACAACATGAGAAGCTGCTCATATAGTTTTGGTTTTGAAAGAGTGTCCACTGCTCTTCTAGTCTTATCCACTGGGAACAGTCGCCTTTGGTCTGACCCACCATGCGTCCTTTTATACGTTTCTTCAACTTGGAGCTTTCCCCCAAATGTTGTCAGGGAGCCTCCAAATTCCTGTGCAAATGAACTCTTTTCTTTGCCTACAACATGGGCATTCCTTACATGGGAGGACAATGTCCCCTTTCAGCCTGGCTGGCTCAGATACTCTCCAGGTGAAGGAGCTGTAGACACCCGATCCCATCCGAGGCCTGACCAGGAGCAGCCAGTGCCTGGGCCAGTGACAGAAACGTGTCAGGAAAGTGCTCGGCCTCCTCCGCACGGCTCCACGCAGCATTAATCAGCCACAGAACTGAGACTAACTTTTAAACTCTGGACTAGTTGAATACGAGAAGCTTAAATGTAACCTCTAAAAATCACTGACAGTGGAATATGTGTCTATAGGACACAGGGTGGTGGTCTAGTGGTAGGGTACTTGCCTATGGACCTCTGGGTCAAGAGGTCCCCGGTTCGAATCCCACCTCCCGCACTACCACCATTGGGTCCCTGAGCAAGACCCTTAACCCTGAGTGTCTCCAGGGGGACTGTCCCTGTAATTAGGACATGTAAGTCGCTCTGGATAAGAGCGTCTGCTAAATGCCGTAAATGTAAATGTAGGACAGACTCTGACGGTAGAAGGTGTGAGCCGATATTTAACCCGAATGAATCTTTGTTCATAAAGTCTGAGAATAATAAAAGTGGAACCATTTTTATCTGTTATGAATCTACAGTGTGTAGGTTTCTTCACTCTGAGAGAGACACTTTTAATCCAGTATGAATCTGTAGTGTTAATATTGTAAAAAGTCTGAGAGTAATGTTTGTGGAGTGATTTTAATCTGGAATGAATCTGCAGCGTTTGTCATTTTTACAGTTATAATTGTGCAGTGAGTGTAATCCAGTGTAATTCTGTTATTCTGTGATTTTTACAGACGGACAGTAATATTTGTGGGGTGATTTTAATCCTGTATGAATCTGTCGAAGGACTCTTAATCCGTTATTAATTTGCAGCGTGTGATTTTTTCAGCCTGACGGGAAACAATGGATTGATTTGAATTCGGAATGAATCTCCCGTGTGTAATTTCCAAGGTCTGAAAGTGAACAATGGAATACTTTTAATCCCGTATGACACTACAGTGTGCACACAGTTTCAGAGACATAATTGTGGAGTTATTTTATAATTTAGCAAGCATTCACAGTAGTTTTTGCTAAAAAGCAGTCATTTTTGGAGCACTTTTAATCCAGTATGCAATGCTTGGAGACAACGAGAAGCAAGATTAGTAGAGTAGAGTAGAGTAATCTTTTATTATCCCACGAATGGGAAATTTGGGCATTACAGGGCTCTTATGAAAGAGACAGGTGTAAAAAGAATAGAAAAAATATATAAAAAAATAAAAAAAATATAAAGATGTAAAGAAAGAGGAAGAGGAACAAGTACAGTAGAAAGTAAGTACAGGAGCTATAAATACTAGATAATAAATAATCTATCTATCTATATATATATACATATACATATCTACAGGGAGAATTAGGTGACCATATATACAGTACACAGTACTGTACACAGTACACTACTCTGGTTTGGACATGTCCAGAGGAGAGACGAAGAGTGTTGAAGATGAAGCTGCTCGGAAAGAGGAAAAGAGGAAGGACAAAGAGGAGGTTTATGGATGTGGTGAGAGAGGACATGCAATTGTGAAAGTGGAAGATGCAGAGGACAGGAAGAAATGGAGACATGTGACCAGTTGTGGTAACAGCATGAGCCAGAAGAAGAAGATGAAGGAGATGATTCTGCAGTGTACAGTTTTGACAGTTCGGCAGTAAAAATTCTGGATGCTTTGAATGCTCATCAGTGATTGGCTGAACCCCCTGCAGTTGTAGCAGTCCTTTCATGTGGCTGTACCTGTTTACAGGCCCGTTGTTTTGGGGTCAGCGATCATGGACCGATAGACCTGAGGTACCCTTGAGCAAAGTACCGTCCCCATCACTGCTCCCAAGGTGCTGGATATGTCTGCCCCCTGCTGGACAGCGTGTGTCGCTTAAATACAGGTTATATATTTTGTTGTGGTTCACTGTATTCACGATGACAAATCGTCACTTTCACTTCACTTTCACTTGTTGTGAAGAACCTATTACCTTGCAGTCTGGATAAGAAGGAACTTGAGGAAAGAAATTACCCTTAATACTTTGACCAAATCAGCCAATCAGGGCCCACTCATTACATTCCAGGCTCCTTGAAGAAGCTGCTCTGAAGTGGGGATGTAAGGTGTGTCATCTGGTCTGTGAGGGATCCTTTAACTGAGGTCAGCGATGCAGATTCTGCTGACGCCCGAGCTCGGCTGCATGTCGTCTGGGCTCAATCTTCCAGCAGCATCACACTGCTGAGGTCAAAAGAGACGCCAGACACTAAATCTAAGAGTTGGAAATCTTTGAGAAATAAAATCTCTGATTAAAAGCTATGCAACGACATCATAGTAGTGTTTTTGTTTCCCCCTCTTTCAAAGGCTTCACAGTAAAACAAGGGTCCGTATGTTTTTTGGAAGATTTCTGTTCCCCACTGAAGGATGGAGCTGCCAAGAAAGAGGAGAAGAGGAGGATTATGGATGAGAGAGGACATGCAGGTGGTCGGTGCAAAAGAGGAAGATGCAGAGGACAGGAAGAAATGGAGACAGATGTCAAATGATTAAATGAAAGCTTTAAGTGGAGAAAAGGGACAAGATTAGTATTTATTTCATCTACATAAATTTAAAAAATCTACATTTTAGATCATGTGTTACATGTAACATGTGCTATTACATGTCTATTTGAAATAAAAAAATAAAAGTAAGTTTGGTGATTCTTTTCTCCAATCTGAATGATGCATAGCAGTGTGAATGAGAACAACTACAATGGTCGCCAGGTTGCCTCGGATACTGAGGTTCTTCCCACACAATGCAACAAAAAAAATAGCAAACACCACTGTGCAGAGAAAACATGAACTCCTGGTGTGATCACACGGCTTTCAGAGGTTTTGTAATCCAGTCCTGAGCTGCGTTTCCTTCTCGCAGCCTATTTAAAATAAACCTTTATTGGTAAACCCATTAAGTGAAGGTCTCCTGAGATTCATTTCTTCATGTTGGAGACATCTGTTGTTAATGTGGTTGTTAGCCACCAGCAGCAATCCCTGAGTCTCTGCACCAATCAGAAGCTGTGATTTTGAATGGGTGAGGCCCAGTTCTGCATTGTAGACAAACAGGAGACCCCCATTCTCCTTTCTGGAGACCTCTCTCTCTCTCTCTCTCTCTCTCTCGCTCTCTCTCTCTCTCTCTCTCTGTCCACCTTTTCATTCTGTTTCTGATTGTCTCCCTAACTCTCTTTCCCTCTTTACCCGCCCTCTTTTTTGAAGAAGTGTGGAGATCTCGTGCTCTGAGATATATTGGAGTCGTATGTGTGGATCCATGCTGGGCTTGTAATTACAGCAGATAAAGCCGCTCACTGGGGGAGTTCATTAAAGTTATGGTGTTTAATTTGCCCATCGGCAGGCGCAGGACGCGCTCATACGAGAATGAAATCAGCTGAAAGCAGATTCCTCAGCAATGTGCAGCGCAGATGTTCTTTCAGAATGGAAGTGGTCCAGACTCCGTCTCTTTTAAAACCACTTCTCTTTTAACAGGCTGGTCTTGCACCGCTTGATCTTTCATGAAAGCGCTGCACATTGTGAAGCCCGTGGGTTCAGACATGAGCAGGAGCATCAGTGATGAACGCTGACAGGGCAGCATGAGGGCAGAACCTGAGGAGAAATGGAGCAGTCTGGCTTCATCTGAGCATGTCTGGGTTTTCTGACATGATATTTTTTGCTCTTCTTTGGCTCTTAATGCACTCACTCACCTTCATACTTTACATCACAGTCGATGCTCCAAAGTGACTTCAAACTGACGAGCATCATTAAAGCTCAGGAGGGAGCATTAAGTATTAAACTGTGTGATAGATTTGGTGAGGGAGTGAGTCTGAGTTGGGGGTGAACATGTGAAGTGGTGAGTGAGTGTGAGGTGAACAGGTGGTGAGCGAGTGTGAGTTAGGGTGAACAGGTGAAGTGGTCAGTGAGTGTGAGGTGAACAGGTGGTGAGCGAGTGTGAGTTGGGGTGAACAGGTGAAGGTGTGAGCGAGTGTGAGATGGGGTGAACAGGTGAAGTGGTGAGCGAGTGTGAGATGGGGTGAACAGGTGAAGTGGTGAGCGAGTGTAAAATGGGCTGAACAGGTGAAGTGGTGAGCGAGTGTGAGATGAACAGATGAAGTGGTGAGCGAGTGTGAGGTGGGGTGAACAGGTGAGATGGTGAGTGAGTCTGAGATGAACAGGTGAAGTGGTGAGCGAGTGTGAGTTGTGTGAGTTGGTGTCTGGAGAGGAGCTGTTCTCGGAGCAGATGATCTTCTTGAAGGTGGAGAAGTAAAACCTGTTGCTCCGTCGGGGAACCAAGAATGACATTATCTTACAAACACTGATTCTCTAGTGATGACTAATAGATACATTTCAGCTTAATCTCTGATCAAATAAAAAAAAACTTCCAGGAAATTTGGACATTACGTCTGTACTAGATATCCTCACAAGGAGGGTTTTGGTTCAGTCGTCTACAGTCTGCAGGAGAACGTGTAAAGGAATGCTTACATTCCCTGAAGGTGAGGTAGGGCTTCATGCTTCAGATCATGTCTTAGGGGTAGGGAGGTGATATTGGACCACAGGATTTCTTTAATACTTTCTATATGGATCTTGAGAAGCAGTAATCGAGCATGTTCCTATCCGTCACCAAGGGTTCACCTAGAACATCCTCGCATTGATCCTGCTTGTGCTTTCTAAACGGTTTGAAGAAAGGTGGAAACTGCCACCTCAAATCTTTCCAGGAGTTCTGCATGAGTACACACTGCTGGCACACACTCAAACTAGCACACCCATGGAAGCAAGCACTCCATTCATCCCAGAGCTGGAAAACACTCTGACTGTACTGGGTCCAACCAGTGTACCCTCAATGGTGCAGCATGGTCCTTCAGGTCCAGTTCTTTACCTTGAGTTTGTTTTTTGCTAATCTGTTGAAGAAGTAGAATATCTGAATGGGGTTTATGGATCAGCCTACCTCAAAACATGAATCTGGTGGATAACGTTCCCAGCTAAAGCTGCTGAAGGCTATACCTTTGATGGGACCACCACAGTGACGTAGGAGGTGCCACCCCAGTACCAGAGTTCGCTTTTCTGAAAGTGTACAGCTGATCAGTTCACGCCGGCTAATCCCCAGATGGAAACCCTACGTCACTTCTAAGTGACCGTAACCCACATGTGCGAGTACTGGATTCTATTTCAGGTTCAGGGCAGGGAGACGGCCTCGTTTGATGTTCCTGAACCTCGCCCTGCTCCTCCTGTACTTGCTCTACTTCTCTTTCCCTCATTACCAATTAACTCTGAACCGCACGACCACAGCATCACCCGTTGGCCCGACTGGGCGGTTCTGTGATCACAAGACTGCATGCATAGCCTACATTTTTTCTAGGGTTCTCTGGCTTTGCTGAGCCTTCATCTTGATTGCAGCTGTCTAAAATCCCTGTGGGTGAGCAGAGGGTTCATTAATGTTCATTTGTGAACCAGTGACCTGTCCAGGGTATTTCTCTTCCAATGAGCACTGGGACAGGCTCCAGCACCCAAGGAGTCTTGCTTAGGTGGTTCAGATGGATGGAAAGGCCTCTAATGATTTTATTGAACTCTGTAAAAGAAAACGAGATTCGTGTATTTAATGTTTACACAGTTTTCGTTTGGAGTATTAAAAACCCCCACTGGTTCACTTGCAGGAATGAGACTAAAAGTGATGCCGAAAGATGCAGTTTCATTTCGACACACGTTGTTTTGTTAAAGGATTCTGGCTCTTTTTGCGTTTTCATGTCTTTGTCTTTGCGTGTAACCTGTCTTTTCACTCATGATGGTTTGGTAGGTTGTGTTGGTGGCAGGCAGATTATAGAAACATTTCCATTCCAGTTCTTATTTTTAACTTCGTCCCTTGTTTTTTTTTTTAGTGAAAGTGACTATTTTGTCATTGTGAAACACAGCACAGCACAGCACACAGTGAACCACAACGAAATCCATCCTCTGTATTTAACCCACACGCACCGTGCAGCAACGGGCAGCCATGTCTAGAGCCTGGGGAGATACGGGTAAGAAATTAGGACGTCGCTCTAGTGTTAGCCAGAGCCTCGCTGGATAAAGGCTGACATCGGAAGGCCGACTTCTCTTTTATGAATGGCATTCGTCTCTTTCTGTATCCACACTCCTCAGACAGGAATCCGGCGCTCAGGTTGTTTCTAGAAATCTTCCATACGCAAAGGCTTTTCCACTTGGAACCGGCAAGTAGAGGCATGACTTCACATATCTCTTTGGAGACAGGGTCCCACCTTCACATCTTTTAAAGTGGCATTTGGGGAAGGAAAATGCCCCTTGGTGTTGAAAAGATCAGAAAATTATGTTTTTCTGTGGGGGAACTCCCACTGCATTTTGAAGGTGGTAGAACATTATGATTAAAAGAAGGAGATGATTGTCACTTTGAGGTTATAGTCATTTCAGTCTACCCCGAACTATCAATCTCCATAACACGGCTTTAAATGAGAAGGTCTGGTGGAAGATGAGGTTTGTTCTAATGTGCTGCCCCTTTCAGCACTTTCACTGTGCACAGTCATGACGTTCAAGTCTGTCTTCACCTACAGTCAGAAGTTTGGAAACAAGTTCCTGAGTGGTGAAGCCACTGGAGAAATGGCCTTATCACCAGGAGAGTCATGGTTCTCTACGGTTTCTTTAAGTTTCCGACGGTACATTTTTCTTTGTATTGTTCCACTGATCATCAGCCCCAAAAATGTCAAGTGAAAGTGAAATTTGCAATTGTGAAACACAGAGTAACTCACGGTAACCTACTGATCTGGGATTCAAACTCACGACCTTCTGATCCTGGGGCCTGGTCCCTAAACCCTAAACCACTGCTGCCCCAAAAGATGGACCTTTGGTCTGACACACTGGGGGAAACGTCAGAAGGCAATACTGATGCTTCTTAGGCACTAGGCACCAGGATCGGAAGGTCGCGGGTTAAAATCCCGGATCAGTTGGTTGCACTGAGGTACCCTTGAGAAAGGTACCGTGCCCATCACTGCTCCACGGGCGCTAGATATCTGTGCCGCATGCTGTGCGGTCTTTCACAATCTCGATTAGTCACTTTCACGTCACTTTACTCCTCTAAAATATTTGAGTTGTTTTACTTCAGTTCACCTCCATTCAGCTCAACACAACTGAATAACAAGTGAACACAAATCAAATTAAATCCGTGTGTGCACATTGGGATTAAGGAAATTTGGGACCAAGCCACTAGTAACTTAGTGGCATCACCAAGGGCTACAGAGGTGAGGAAAGGAAAAACTCCTGTGATGGACAGGGGTGTCAACAGCAGAAAGAAGCAGTATATTTTGAAGATGGAGGTAATAATCTTTGGACGGAGGTATCCTGGAGCCCATGATGAAAATAAATGACGAACGTGTGGAGCCTGGAACCCACTGGCCCTTTCACTTGGCTGGATAATAAATCATGTTACTCTTTCAGCTCCGGCTTCACACAGCGCCGTTGCTTTGTTGTAACTGAACCCACAATGCCTTGCAGCCCTTTTGCACTATCAAATAAACTGTTTAGTTTATTCAGCCAATTGATATTTAGCTTTATTTCAATCGTTTTTATGGTATGTAAAGTATATTATGAAACCACTGAGGAATTTTCCCAGGCTGTAATCCACTCCAGCTTCACAGGCGGCCCAATGCACCCTTAATTTGATTTTATGACATTGCCATTTAATCGCTGTAACTTACACGATCACAGTAATAAAATGCACCTCGCTCCAGGAGTTGTGCCATCATTTCTTCCCGATATTAACAAGAGTTACAGTTCCTCTTTCAATGCACTCCAGTGTAGAAGAGCCGATCAAAAGCCTCTTTTGCCACTAACTGCTGACTACAAATCCAACATAAATATGAGGCAACTCAAAAAAGTAACCATCCATTATCCTGCCCAGTGAAAGGGCCACCGGGTGCCAGCTTACAGTGCAGCTACAGTAGACCAGCAATTCCTCAGACTTTGATGTTAGTCTGGACGCCACTTTAAGCTTTATTCCTTTAATTCAAAATAAGCAGATTATCTTTACTGGAGTAGTTTGATTAAAAATTTAACTTTCACAACTTCTCTCCATGGTTTGATCAGTCAAGACATATTCAGAGCACTCTCTGGGTTTACTGTGCTGCTCTGGTGTGGTGGCCTGGGGGGACTAAGGGACTAAGTCTCAGGATGGGAAGGTCATTGGCTCGAATCCCAGACCAGTAGGTTGCCCTGAGGTTCCCTTGAGCAAGATACAGTCCCCATCACTGCTCCCCAGGAGCTGGATATTTCTGCCCACTGCTGCACGGTGTGTGTGGGTTAAAAACAGAGGATGGATTTCGTGTGGTTCACTGTGTGCCGTGTTTCACAATGGCCAATAGTCACTTTCACTTTCCCTTATCAGGCTGCTCTTTAGATTCATTGCACTTCTCTCGGGTTATTGTTCTGCTTTCTGCTTGACTGGGTGTGACGCTACCCAATCAGGGAACCTGGGTAGCATTCTCCATCTTCTTGCTTCGTTTTCTAATATTGTTTGCATTAAGAATCATGTGTTCAGAGTTTAGGACTAGGTGGCTTAGGCTCAGAGTGGCTGATGAGTGGATGTGAGAGCGAGCGGTAGAGCAGGTATGAACAGAGATCAGGACAGTGGGGGAATATAGTTAGCACTGGGATGTTGATGCAGATTTAAGTATGTAGTCAACCAGACATCTGTAATTTGCAAAATTTTAATGAATCCTCTCGCCATTAAAGTGCCATTTACTGCTTGAGACATCTCCCCGGTTAAATTAAAGTTTAAAAAAATTTAATATTAGGGGGATACAAAGCTGGTTTTGTGGAAACTGGCAGTTTATGTTTCAATATTCTCTATTAAAATTAGCAAATGGTTCACGATAAAATGAGTACATATTATTTAAGCAGAAGTACAGATCCTTGTGTAAATTATGGTAAGGATGCTGAAATGTACTGAGAGTATAAAGTAAAAAGTACAGTAATGTACTGAGAGTATAAAGTAAAAAGAACAGGAATGTACTGAAAGTATAAAGTAAAAAGTACAGGAATGTACTGAGAGTATAAAGTAAAAAGTACAGGAATGTACTGAGAGTATAAAGTAAAAAGTACAGGAATGTACTGAGAGTGTAAAGTAAAATGTACAGGAATGTACTGAGAATACAAATTGAAAAGTACAGGAATGTACTGAAAGTGTAAATTAAAAAGTACAGGAATGTACTGAGAGTGTAAATTAAAAAGTACAGGAATGTACTGAGAGTGTAAAGTAAAAAGTACAGGAATGTACTGAGAGTATAAAGTACAGGAATGTACTGAAAGTGTAAAGTAAAAAGTACAGGAATGTACTGAGAGTGTAAATTAAAAAGTACAGGAATGTACTGAGAGTGTAAAGTAAAAAGTACAGGAATGTATTGAAAGTGTAAAGTAAAAAGTACAAGTCCACTCTCCCTGTCCTCTCTCTTACGTCTCGTTCACTCTGTCCTCCACCGATGGTAACACAGAGAGACATCTTTTCTGTGAGTCTGTGTCCATTTAGGTTTTTCACCTACACACTGTGCAGCAGGGGGCAGCTATTTACAGTGATGGGGACGGTACCTTGCTCTAGGGTACCTCAGGGCAACCTACTGGTCTGGGATTCAAACCCATGACTTTCTGATCCGGGGGGGGGGGCAACTCCCTAAACACTAGACCACCGCTGCCTCTACATCAGCATCGAACTAAATGTTCACAAAAATGCATCCTGACCGATCGATTCCATTTTTCGGAAAATGATGGAAGTTATATTTTTTTTGCAGAAGAACATATCTGAATGGTCCCTGAGACACGGTTGAGCTGTGTCTCTAACGAGACTGTTGTAATTAGGAATGTCTTGTGGCGCATACTCGCGGAAGCAGCGTCGGGAGACAGATGATGTTTTAGGACATGCTGTCTGCAGCAACCAGCTATCAGAGTGTGAGATTTGGTTTTATTTTTGTAGCTGGCGGAGGCGAGATGTATCATTATCCCTCTTCCTGCGCTGACTGTCCATGATTCTGTAAAACACGCTTGTTTTCGCTCACAAACTTTGCCTTGAAAATAACAGAAGTGAAATAATAATAAAGAAAAACCGTCTTTAGTCATTTTTTCAGATGAAGGGCTTTCTGCTTCCTATCAGACAGACGGAGGTTTGCTGTCAGACACGTCTCGGGCGCTGAGAGGGCGAGCAGGCCTGAATCCTGCCCTGTCTGCTAACGGGCCGAGCTGAACAAGCCATTCATTTACAATCCGTCAAATATGACATGATTAACTGTGACCTCTAATCTGCCGCATGTGGCTTGAGCCGCATTCCAGCCAGGACTATCTCCCACTTCTGTTTCTTACAGGCACAGCGTCCCCTCGTTCATTATTCACTCGTTCTCTCCGTCTTAGAGGAGCATGTTCTCTAGCTTTCATTAATCTATCTATCTATCTATCTATCTATCTATCTATCTATCTATCTATCTATCTATCTATCTATCTATCGGTCTGTCTTTCTGTTTCTGTCTGTCTATCTGTCTGCCAATCTGTCTCTATCTGTCTGTCTGTCCATCCATCTATCCATTCCTCTATCTGTCTGTCTGTCTGTCTGTCTGTGTGTCTGTCTCTATCCTGTCTATCTCTATCTATCTATCTATCTATCTATCTATCTATCTATCTATCTATCTATCTATCTATCTATCTATCTATCTATCGGTCTGTCTTTCTGTCTCTGTCTGTCTATCTGTCTGCCAATCTGTTTCTATCTGTCTGTCTATCTATCTATCTATCTATCTATCTATCTATCTATCTATCTATCTATCTATCTATCTATCTATCTATCCTTCCATCTATCCATTCCTCTATTTGTCTGTCTGTGTGTCTATCTATCTATCTATCTATCTATCTATCTATGTATCTATCTATCTATCTATCTATGTATCTATCTATCTATCTATCTATCTATCTATCTATCTATCTATCTATCTATCTATCCATTCATCCATCCATCCACAGCAAAGGCAGTTCAGCTGGGTTTGCTTTCACAAACGGGCTGCTCCCGTTTAGGGGTCGCCACAGTGGATCAACTGTCTCCATTTCTTCTGGTCCTCTGCATCTTCCTGCTTCAAACCGACCACCTGCATGTCCTCTCTCACCACGTCCATAAACCTCCTCTTTGGTCTTCCTCTTCTCCTCTTTCCTGGCAGCTCCATCTTCAACATCCTCCTTCCAATTTAATCCTTGTCTCTCCTCTGGACATGTCCAAACCAGCGCAACCTTGCTTCTCTAACCTTGTCTCCAAGACGTCTAACCTGATCTGTCCCTCTAATATACTCATTTCTAATCCTGTCCATCCTCGTCACACCCAACGAACATCTCAGCATCTTTAACTCTGACACCTCCAGCTCCGCCTCCTGTCTTCATCAGTGCTACCGTCTCCAACCCGTACAACATAGCTGGTCTCACTACTGTAAACCTTCCCTTTTACTCTAGCTGGTACGCATCTGTCAAATCACTCCAGCCACTCTTCTCCACCCATTCCAACCTGCCTGCACTCTCTTCTTCACCTCTCTTCCACACTCACCGTTAACATTTGCAGATAGAAATAAAATAAAACAATCTTTCTTCTCACATTCGTCTTTTAAATCCCAAAATCAAAATAATTGACCATGCTGTTCCAAAACTTTTGAAGGGAACTTTGTCTGTCTGTCTGTCTGTCTGTCTGTCCTTTATGTTGATCTGGCAGCAGAAGCTGCTGTAATCTGATGTTCAGGTTAAATATAACAGCAACAAATATGATTTACGTCCACAGATTTTAAACAGATGTTGAAATTATAGCGTCAAACATGATGTTTCAAATGTGGGATGTTTTATCCAGAGAACCGGACTTGTCAGAAATGTTTCCTCCTCCTTCATTATATGAGAACATTTAGAGCAGACTTAGACACAACTGTGGTTTTAGCTGACCTAGCAGACGGGAAAAACTGCAGAGTTACGAAGATGTGACTAAAACGAGAAAAAAATCTCTCTCACACACTCAATCTCAGTATGTACTTTCTGGAGACACCCCAAACATGTGGAGCAGAGCTCTGAGTCTAATGTAGCTCACAAGTACAGGGAGCTGAAGCAAATTTATTAGAATGGCAAAAACGGCATACCTGAATCTTCACACCTCAAACTGTCCTTCAGATAAAGGCGCCAGGTTTAGCTGAATGGAGCACACAAAGGCTTTGACTGAATGAAAACCTTCATATCAAGCCATCTTGTTGGCGTCTCCTCAAAACCCATCCATCCTCATTCACGTGCCAAGAAGCCATCTGTATCTGAGAGAACAGGAAGCTGGATGAGCTCCGCCAGGAGAACCTCCTGAAGCACAAGAGCCGAGATGAAGGGAGCTGTGATTTATTGTACGCAAACTCCATCCAGCACTAAACAACAACAACAACAACAATAACAATACTGCTACTAATAATAATAACAGTAATATTCCTGTACAGGTTATATATATATATTAAAAGGAATGGTTTACAGGATGGTAGTGAGACCAGCTATGTTGTACGGGTTGGAGAGGGTGGCACTGATAAAAAGACAGGCGGTGGAGCTGGGGGTGTCAGGGTTAAAGATGATGAGATTTGCGCCCGGAGGGACGAGTTTAACATAAGGATGATGAGGATGGAGCTGCCAAAGAAGAGGAGAAGAGGAAGGACAAAGAGGAGGTTTATGGACATGGTGAGAGAGGACATGCAGGGGGACAGTACGATAGATGCAGAGGACAGGAAGAAATGGAAGCAGATGATCCGCTGTGGTGACCCCTAAATGGGGAACCTGAATCTTCATGTCTAGAGGGCTGTTATGTTTCCTGGTCTTTATGGTCTTTTTGGTCCATTAGTGGAGTCACAGAGCAGAAGGTTCTTTCTGATAGGACAGCGAGTGCAAAAAAGCATTTTGTGTTAGTGGGGTTTTCATGCACAGGCTGAAAGATGGAGAGCCACTCAGTGTATTTTATAGCTTTGAGAAATTGTCTCTAAAGACCTCGAGGCTTTGTGCTAAGTAGTGTAATACTGAGGACAGAAAAACAGCTTTTCTGTTCTGTGTTGAGTGGCTGTTGGATGAACTTCTCAGAGACTGTTTTCTACAGGAATGGACCAAGGTACAACCTTTGAGTGTGGACCCCAGTGTTAGCATAAACCCCCAGTGTCTAAACTGTGTTAGCATAAACCCCCAGTGTCTAAACTGTGTTAGCATGGACCCCCAGTGACTAAACTGTGTTAGCATGGACCCCCAGTGACTAAACTGTGTTAGCATGGACCCCCAGTGTCTAAACTGTGTTCCCATGGACCCCCAGTGTCTAAACTGTGTTCCCATGGACCAAAGTGTCTAAACTGTGTTAGGCATGACCCCAGTGTCTAAACTAAAGCTAGCATGGAACCCCAGTGTCTAAACTGTGCTAGCATGGACCCTGTGTCTAAACTGTGTTAGCATGAAACCCCAGTGTCTAAACTGGTGTTAGCATGGACTCAGTGTTCAAAATCCGTGTTCCCATGGAACCCCAATGCCTAGGACTGTATTCCCATGACCCCAAGTGTCTAAACTGTGTTAGCATGGAACCCCAGTGTCTAAACTGTGTTCCCATGGAACCCCAATGCCTAGACTGTATTCCCATGGACCCCCAGTGCCTAGACTGTGTTAGCATGGACCCCCAATGCCTAGACTGTGTTAGCATGGACCCCCAGTGCCTAGACTGTGTTAGCATGGACCCCCAGTGCCTAGACTGTGTTAGCATTGACCCCCAGTGTCTAAACTGTGTCAACATAGCATTTTACATATTTAACTATCAGTGGCAGAAAATAAAAAAAGATGTATTTTATATTTCTATCTAACAGTTTTATTTAATATTTTCATACATATAGCACTATAAAGGATTACTAAAATATGTAACACGATCATCAGCTGTAACAGGGACAGTTTTCACTTTTATTTTTCGAGATTGGAATCCAAACAGGTTAGGGACTAGGTCCCCAGATTGGACAAACATGGATTTGAATCTCTTACCAGTATGTTGCTCTGAGGTACCCTTGAGAAAGGTACCGTCCCCGCCATTGCTCCCCGGACTCTTTCAATAACTTGGGAGCAGCACTGGTCTAGTGTTTAGGGAGTTGGCCCCACGATCAGAAGGTCATGGGTTTGAATCCCAGATAAGTAGAATGCCCTGAGGTACCCTTGAGCAAGGTACCATCCCCATCCCTGCTCCCTGCATGCTGGATATGTCTGCGCCATGCTGGACAGTGTGTGTGGGATAAATACAGATGATACATTTTGTTTTGGTTCACTCTGTGTTCACAATGACAAATAGTCACTTTCACTTCAAACTGACAGTGTTTATATGCCAGTTTTATGGCCTACAGTTACGAGATGCTCTGGATGCCCTTTATCTACAGTCATTTTAGAGAACTTTCTAGAAATGTGGAAATCTGAAAACCTTTAAAGCAATGCGAGACTCTCCCTCTCACTGTAAATCATGCCTTGCTGTAGGGATGATCACAGAGCCGCTGCAGTTCGAAGGATTCCAGCTGGATGGTGGTTCACCATGGCTCCGTGGGTGGTGGTCTGGTGGTAAAAGAGGTTTTTTTTATGATTCGGGAGGTCGTGAGCTTTGTTCCAAGTGTTCTCGCTGACCCCGCTGTAATACGTTGGCCTAATTCGTTAGGATTTCAGTGTGAAATTCTGGCTGGTTGTGTACGCACAAACAAGCCTTCTGGAGGAGGGCAATAAATTCCACTCACAATGTTTTCACTTCATCCGTTTGGTTTTCATTCACTGGCAAATGTGGTCACATTGTTACTTATTGGAGAACCTTTGACTTGGAGATACAAGGTGGACGCAGGTAGAAAGTCATGCAAACTCATTCTCCACTGCCGTGCAGGGTCTGTTGATCTTGTTGAGACCAAGATCTAAATTGGAACATCTCTGAGAAAACCTAAAATGAAGCCCAACGTTCAGTAGAGTGGAGATAAAATCAGGTTTCAGTTTTTAAAAGAAAGGAAATGTGAAAAAAAAAGTAAAATTGGACAAATCTGATTTAAAGTGGAATTAAAGTAAGAAAAACACACAAATGCTGTAGTTACTTTAAATAAATGGTAAAATATGTGCTGATTAATCTTTAGTTGAAGTTTTCACACTAAACTCACTAAAGAAACATGCAGCTTTGATTAGACTTGAGAGTGAAAGTGAGTAAAAATATGTAAAAGTTGTTTCAGCAGAATTGTGGTTTTATCATCATTAGAAATAACTTTTTTTTGATTCAGTATTGAATAAGCTGCTGTAATATTGATTATAATTATTAACTTAATATAGAAGTATATAATATTGATCTGGAATTTCTAATTCCATATAAAAACCCTAAATGTCTTATATTTTAAAATAGCTCCTTAATGTTTGTCCTAAATTATAAGATAAGTCTTCATAGTCAAAAACTCAATATACCAATATAATATCAATTAACATATTTAAACTTTCACTGCCTGAAGACGTCTTTTTCTTCATCTTCTTTTTCCTCTTCTTCTTTCGACTATTCCTGTTTAGGGGTCGCTACAGCAGATCAACTGTCTCCATTTCTTCCGGCCGTCTGCATCTTCCTCTTTTGTACTGTTCACCTGCATCCTTTCACCACATCCATAAACCTCCTCTTTGTCCTTCCTCTTCTCCTCTTTCCTGGCATCTCCATCTTCAACATCCTTAAGATCTTCTCTTTATTGGATGATAAAATACATGAATTTTGTTATTTAAAATCTTCTGGATTAAATGAAAACCAGTTTAAAGCTGTGTGGAAATTCCTGTTCCAAAAGAAAAAGTGTTACTAACATGTATTTTCTAATAAATGTAACATAGAATACGTGCTTGAGGACTTTAAAGTGCATAAAAGCGAGTCTTTTATGAGCAAATGATGACAAAATGAATAAAAGAAAGTCCTCATCAACCTCCTTTGGGATGAAAGGGGGGAAATGGTGTAAATTAAACTTTAAACTGGAGCTGATCCAGGACTCCCATCTCTGCAATCTTCAGAGACATTATATGCTAATTAATTATGTTATTATGTTAATTAATAAAGAGGAATTGGCCTTTGACCTCAGGAAAGTTTATGTCCAGGTCTAAAAAGTGGACAATATGTCTCCCTTCGATAAAAATGAACCAATCAAGGGACAGGCATGGATGGGAAGAGATGCTTACTGCATAAATAAGAATGTTTTGAATGAATACTTTGTAGTTTTATCTTTACTTACAACCGATTGATTACAAACAACTGGATTATTTTGATTTTAATTAAATATTTATAATATTTAATTCAGATGTGATTTATACAAACTTATTAGCTCCAAAAAGTGTTGGCAGTTCTTTCATCTGAACATTTTAAAGAACCAAAAAGTGCAGTAGCCAAAAAGACCTGAAAATGACATTTTTTGGGGCCTTAATTGACCCTAAATAAACTCTTGCGATATTTATCTTGACAGATGTTTTTCAAAAACCTAACCCTGGCCTTCACACGTCTCTCCTCAATCACCCAGAGGAGCCTGCGCTTGTATGAGTGCCGGGGAGCATTGCTAAGATGGCCGTTGAGTGGACAGACATTCCTACAAGGACTCTGAGTTGGTTTGTGTGAGTAAAAAACTCCATAATCAGCCTAAATGACCATCCCGGTCCCTTCGTAATCAGCGAAATGTACAGTATTTGTGGCAGAGTGCAATTTTTGCTGATAACATAGATCAGGTTTCAGTGACTGGTATCTCGTGTTTTAACTTTATATGAAGCAGCTTCTTGTGTTTTTCTCTCGAATTGCTGAGAGCAACCCCCCCCCCCCCCAAGCAAACAGACGGCACCTCACCCACCACACCCTGGGCCGGGAGCACACAGAGGAGCCTCTGTGAGCAGGAAGTAGACGGTTTGCTTATTTAGTACATATAGCCTCAATGTGAGCTGAAATATCCCCTCTATTACACCAAAAGAGGGAAGACGTTCAAAAATGTGATAAAATCACAGTTTAAGTATAACAACGCAAGCGGATCAGCCAAAGACATGCTTGCTGTCAGAGGTTTGCTTTAGTTTCGGCACTGTAGCTTCAGAAATTCAGTACATTTACAGCATTTGGCAGATGCTCGTATCCATAGCGACTATGTGGTGGTGCTGGAGGTGGAATTTGAAGCTGTGACCTCTTGGTCCACAGGTGAGTATCCTGAAAAAAGTGAAAGTGACTACCCTTGTCATTGTGAAACATAGCACAGCACAACACAACGAAATTCAACCTCTTCGTTTCACCCACACGCACACGTGCAGCAGGGGGCAGCTATCGAAAGTGCCCGGAGAGCAATGATGGGGACGGTACCTTGCTCAAGGGTACCTCAGGGCAACCTACTGGTGAGGGAATTGAACCCAGAAGCTTCCGATCCGGGGCAACTCCCTAACCACCAGGCCACCGCTGCCACCAGCCTTATCTTACCATAAGACCACCACCAATAAATGAATGTCATGCAAAATGTAAATGCCTGACTTGACACTTATTGTTGTTTTGGCAATTTTTTTCACCAGCCACAGTTTTCCTTTCACCAAATGAGCATGGTCTGCATTTATCGTGTGGAGAATCCCTCCCTTTACACTGCGGTCAGGATGAAAGTTCACAGAAGGACAGACAGCTGTGTGTGTTTTCAGTGTGGATGGGTCAACAGAGCTACTGGAGATAAAGGGCAAGAAACTCTTCCCTTTCTTCCCTTTCTCTTCCCTTTAAGTAAAGGGGATATGTAGCTAACGTTAGCTAGCAAGCTCTTCTTTCCAAAAATCAGTCTTAAAATGACCCTTCAAAACAGAATACATGAGCATGAATGAAAAGGAGGGCAGTGGAGTGGTGAGGATGGAGGGAGTAGAAGTGACAAAGGTGGAGGAATTTAAATACTCAGGATCAACAGTTCAGAGTAACGGCGAGTGTGGAAGAGAGGGGAAGAAGAGAGTGCAGGCAGGTTGGAATGGGTGGAGAAGAGTGGCTTTAGTGATTTGTGACAGACGGGTAGCAGAAAGAGTGAAAGGGAAGGTTTACAGGACAGTAGTGAGACCAGCTATGTTGTATGGGTTGGAGACGGTGGCACTGACGAAAAGGCAGGAGGTGGAGCTGGAGGTGTCAGAGTTAAAGATGCTGAGATGTTCGTTGGGTGTGACGAGGATGGACAGGATTAGAAATGAGTATATTAGAGGGACAGCTCAGGCTAGACGTCTTGGAGACAAAGTTAGAGAAGCAAGGTTGCGTTGGTTTGGACATGTGCAGAGGAGAGACGGGGATTATACAGGGATGTTGAAGATGTAGCTGCCAGGAAAGAGGAGAAGATGAAGGCCAAAGAGGAGGTTTCTGGACATGGTGAGAGAGGACATGCAGGTGATTGGTGTGAAGGAGGAACATGCAGAGGACAGGAAGTATGAAAGAATGTAACGATGGCTGTTATCCAAATTGCACACTGCTGCACGAAATAGTGCACAACCATTGGACATGCAGCAGTAATGTAGTGTAGAAATGTGTGGTTTGGGATGCAGCCCGTCTGCTGCTTCAGTTCCAAAACAAAACAAACCAGAACGATGAATGATTAGAGCTCATCTTTGACATTTCCTGTAAAGACATATGAACTACTGGTGTCCATTCTTTCTTCCGTTCTCTCCCCAGAGACACGATGAACAGCATAAATCCAGCAAGGTACTGTCTCCGTCATTGCTCCCTGGGCTCTTTCAATAGCTGGCCCCTGCTGCACGTGTTTTGGGGGCAGCAGTGTACTAATGACTAGGGAATTGGCCCCCGGATCAGAAGGTCATGGGTTTGAATCCCAGATCAGTAGGTTGCCCTGAGGTAGCCTTGAGCAAGGAACCGTCCCCATCACTGCTCCCCAGGTGCTTTTAATAGCTGCCCCCTGCTGCATGTGTGTGTATGAGTGAAATGTAGAGGCAGAATTTTGCTGTGGTTCACTGTGTGCTGTGCTGTGTACTCACGATGATGAGAATAGTCACTTTCGTTTTCACTTCAAGCTTTTGGCAGAAACTGGCCAAGGAAACTTTCGCCAAACCTACAGCAGGCAATGTATCACTACTGAACTAGTGATGTTGGATAGATATATAGATGAAGAAGGAAGTTGGGGACTCTTAAGGACATCCTCAATCATACCGATCAACCGGAAACCCCTCCTCAATTTATTTCTGACAATCTTCCATTTAATAGAGAAAGATTTCAGAAGAGAACTTTCCTCTCTTCCGACAGAACACCTCTAACACTTCATCTGTCTGACAGCCGATCGGTGGAGTCCATTTACTTTAGAGATGGTTAAGAATCAATAACCTTTGTCTGAGCTCCTCAGAAACACTTCCACAAATGTGAGGAAACATTATTCTACCTAAAGGTGGAAGTGCTGGAGGTAGGGTTTGAGCATGTGACCTCTTAGTCCAGAGGATACCTGATCCTACCACTAGACCTCCACTGTATTTGTTCATCATATATTTATCACATTTCTGGAGAAATTTAGAAAACCCTTGAAACTTCGAAGAACAACTGTAGATTTTTGGAACCCTTCCTGAAAAACAGTTTCAAGATCGTTGTTAGTTCATATAGAAACTTCTGGTTTCACATTTCAAAGATCTCTATCAAACATCTATTGTGAAAAGTAAAAGAGACGGCTGTCTGGGACATCCACAAAGAGGACATGTGTCCAGAATTCCAAGGAAAATGTGAAGAAACTACAGAGATTTTACTGCTTCTGTTGCAAAATCAAATTACACCTGACTGCACAACCGGACAGTCCCCTTCAGATCATGTTTCTACACAAGCATGTCCAGACAAAGCTGGATTTTAAGCCTTGCACCTTAAAGACAGTGCACAAAAGACAGTTTCAGCAGAAATACCATCATGACCACAGTTCTGCAGACCATATTTGTAATGTGGACAACACTGTGTTCCTGTGTAGTGGGAAGTGGATTGCTAAGTTGGTCATGAGAGACATATCTGGAATGGCATAGCGTGGCTCTGTCCAAACTCTAGCAGCTTTTGCGTCCCTGAGCAACACTCAAACCCATGCAGCTCCAGGGAGACCGTCTCTGTCATGAGGCAACGTACGTCGGGACTTGGAGAACACCTTGATCAAGAAGCCATCCCTGAACTTCATTCTGTAATAAACCACAGAAAATATAGCATAAAGCACCTTTTTCATTTGAGCTTCTCAGCTCAAGCCTCTGAACCTTCAGCACTGGAGGTGGAAAGCTGATGTAGCTAATAAAAGCTTTGGTCAGTGGCGTAGGTGGACACATGAGGGAAAAAAGAAGCTGCGGTCCTTTTGGAAGTGGGACTGAAATATACAGAAATGCTAAATTATATACTCCTCCCTTGCTGAAGCACACACACTACCGTGCCATCATCATGTCGGCATTGCTGCTGTGTAGATAACTGTCCGTCATGTGAGTAATATCTGGTCAGCTGTGGTTTCCACTGATGAATGAAGTATAAATGGTCTGATGAGTTGTGCAGCAAGAGAAGGGATACAGTCTGTAAATGTCCACTTGTTTAGAGCACATTTAAATTAAGATTCATCAGTTTACATTTAGCAGACGCTCTTATCCAGAGCGACTTCCATGTCCTGGGTACAGGGACAGTCCCCCTGGAGCAATTCAGGGTTAAGGGTCTTGCTCAGGGACCCAGTGGTGGTGGTGCCAGAGGTGGGATTCGAACCTGGGACCTCTTGAGCCAGAGGTCTCAAGAGGCAAGTATCCTACCATTAGACCACTGCCACCCAGTTTGATCCCTTTTTAACAGGGACAACCTCTTCTTGGGCACAATTACATACAGACCTACACCAGAAACAGGTGATAACCAAAGACAAGAGTTAACCTGTGGTGGTGGTCTAGTAGGCACTGGGAAAGGCCAATGACTTAAGAGGAACAGTCAGTTTGAGAGCCAGACCTTGACAGCTAATTTAGCCTCCAATCATGGACCTTTGATTGGTTTAACAGGCCCACCACATGGATTAGATGTGCTCCTGAACTTTTCCCCTTGTCTTCAGTGAAAGTAAAACACACAGCACACCGTGAACCACAACCGCAAACTTCTTTCTCTGAATTTTACACCATGTGCAACAGGGGGCAGACATTCATCCGGCACCCTGGGAGCAGTGATGGGGATGGTACCTTGCTCAAGGGCACCTCAGGGCAACCTACCCAAAACCACGGCCTTCCGATCCTGGGACCTCGTCCCAAAACACTAGAACAGCACTGAGTTCACTCTAGAAAGTGAGAAAATTCAGCGACCTATAAACTCCCCACGCCGACTTTAAGTTGACTTTTCTGTATTTTTAGTGGAAAGGTTGATCAGTGAATGAACCTCATGTGGACGTTTAAGTCAAGTTGTCCACCCACCCAAGACATCTTACCCAACAAGCAATAAGGAAGTATAAATATAGAAAGTTATACGTTTGCATAGCTTTCAAGCACCACCATTTTTGGGAGTTTGTGCAATCTAGAAATTCGTAATGGTGTGAGTGAAATAAAATGTTCAAAACGGATGTGTCCATAATATTTTTCTGTGGCATCGGTCAGGATCAGAATGGAGATGCTGACTGAGACTAAGAAGTACTAAATGTCCCTTTTCTCAAACGTCTGTGAATGGAGATGCAGTCAGTCAGGTCCTGTTAATGGTGTTTAACTTCTTACGTAAACCGTCCATGGTGAGAAGAAGAAGAGTTGATTTTGGTTATTTTGTGAATTCTTTTGTTCAAGCTGCTTCAGGAGGCCAATGAAGCTCCTGAGGAAACACAAACACATGAGTGAGTCTCCACCAGATGGGGACTGATGGGTGGTCTCTCCGGGTATTGAGGATGTTCCTTAACTAAACAGAGAGAGAGCGAGAGAGAGAGAGAGAGAGAGAGAGAGAGAGAGAGAGAGAGAGACTGGTGGATTGCAATTTTTCAATCAAATGAATCACCAAATGTGATTGGTGGTCCCAAAGTGCAAAAACTTCATTACTGTACTTTGTTTTTTCATATTTCTTTCTCTTTTTCTTTGAATTATTTTATGGTTTGAGCTTCAGTGCAAAAACACAGCTGCTACAACTCTTTGTGACTGGATCTACATGTATGTTTGCCCATGTTGCAAGAAATCACTGCCTCATTTTCTTACAAAATACAAAGAAATGAGGCTCAAGACCTTTGCACACTGTACATCAAGCTTGTGCACTAGTTTTTTGTTGCTAAGTTAATGTCTATAAAATGATAGGATGATAAAGATTCCTTCCCACATGATTAGGTCCCATCAGCAGCACCTAACTTGCTCTTTCACTCAACGGTTCCCTTAACAGTATTCTTTTCTCTAGGTCCACTGCTGTCACCAAACCGGGTCACAACTGGAAGCTCCAGGCCTGGATCATATATCAGACGACCAACAAGGACACTGACAAACACTTCCATCACTGACTTGTCAGGACCAGCTTTTTGGAAGGCTTCCTCCTCTCAGCGTGTAACCAGGCCACCCACATTTCTGCAGGCCATGTTCTCCAGATACCCACACTTTCCCCTGGTCACTTCACACCTCCTGCGGTCTTCAGCAGCCATCTGGGATCATTTGATGACCCGGATGACTCATCTGGCCTTTTTTAGACTCTCAGGCTCCTCCCATCCCCCTGTCAGGCTGGTGTTACGTCAGTCATGCTATGACTTACGCTTTGAAAGCAAGAACACCAGCCTTAACCGGAGGCTTTTATCCAGCATCTCCTTTAACAGCATGTGTTTCTCATTTGGGGCTATATGGTAGATAAATCCCTGCCCTTTCACTGGCCCCAGTCCAAAAGGCCAGCTACGCCCTGTCCCACACTATCATTTTGCTTTCCTTTGTTCATGTCCTTCCAGTTGGCACCGATTTACTTTTCTTATAGGAAATATGTAAATGTCTCGCTTTCAATTTTAAGACCAGTTTGGCCAACTTTGACAAATCTGGCAAAAAATGATGTCGTTTTGCAATTTGAGGCTTTTAAATTAAAAATAATATGGATGTTTATGTAGTTCTTCTTCTGCCGTTGCCCTGGCAACAATCTCTATGCAATGTGATGGCAATTGCCTGGCGTTAATAGCTCACGCTGTTACGTCCAAGACCCCCAATGTGAACGGGAGAACTCATTGCTCCTCCAATAAATTCAATACATGCACAGTTGAATACAAACGTCTTAACACCCCTGGTTCCATGGTTTTATTGACATTGTGTAAATTAGCAGTACCTGTGTAAAAGTGAACCTGCATGTGTTTGTATGTTTTTTTCATGGGATGGAAGTGAATCTAAATCAGTTTTCAGTTCTTTGAGGCATCACAGTGTATCCCTTTGCAAAGAATGGACTTAGTTTCCCACAAACATCTTCTCCAGAATCTGATAAAACAACATCTCGGTTGTCAGGCAGCAGTGGCTGAGTGGTCAGGGACTAGGGCCCAGGAATGGAAGGTTGTGGGTTCAGATCCCAGATCAGTAGATTGCCCCGAGGTACCCTTGAGCAAGGTCACAGCTCCCTGGGCTCTGGATATGGTTGGCCCCTTCTGCGTAAAGCAGATTTTGTGTTTCACTGCATGCTGTGTTTCACAGTGACAGTCACTTTCACTGCACCTTCACTTTACGTCAATGAGGGAGCTTCAGGCGTCTGGTTCCATCATCGCCACTGTGAACACAATGGAGCACTTCACACCAAACCACTTTTCAAAACTTTGAAAATCAGCCATTGATAGATACGTTTTCCAAACAGACAATAAAGCACTTCAGTGAGAGGCTCGGGATAAGAGCAGGCCTGATAAATGCTGTGAAGGTAGATCCTTCTCAGTTGCAAGAGAGATAAATGGGCAGATGTATCAGTATAACTTCTGAGAGCTTTCTGTTATTGTTCTCTTATCTAGAACATCAGAATCTGCAGATTCAGCTCACTATCGAATATTCGGGGAGCCCAATCAGGTGTGTACGATCAGGGAACACAAAAAACTCTCAGTTTCCCACAATTGGGCATGGCTGATACAGTGCTTAGCGTGAAGATGAGGTCCGGAGATTTGTGCCTTTGGGAAAAAGATCACGTGACAAAGCTTTCCTTTATATAAGGTCTTTTGTGTGCTTCTCCCATAATTGCTATTTGTACATTTATTCAAATAAAGTTAGCAGTAATCACTCCTTTGGTTTTTACTCTACACTGGGTGCACATTATAGACCTACGCCTGCATCCAAGGAACGGAATCAGCCTCCAACCCGGGCTCGTTCTGCTCGCCACCGTGGTAGACCACAGTTAAAATAAAAGCCCTGCAGTGTCAAAATGCACCCAATCGCAAACCAGACGCGAAGACAGGCCCTTCACTGTCTAAAAACTTCCTTTCTTTAAATTCCCCAAACATGCAATTTGGTGTCTTTTTTTTCTGTTATCGTTTTTAGTTGTCTTCTCGAGTGCCTCTTGGCCGAGCCTCCCTGCTACAGGGACCGGCCAGGTTGGGCAGTGTGTGTTCCTGGATGGTTCAGGCAGAGAATGAGGCCTTTATACTGCTGAGATCTGTGTGTGCTCAGGACCTGACACACAGGGGCGAGTGGCTGCCTCGCGTATGCCTGTTAGAAGAACCCCCCCCCAAATCACCGTCCCATATCACATCAGGTCAAATGGCTCCCCAGGCGGGTAGGGGGGTGCATAGCAAAAATTTCACAATGACCATACAGTCATGGCTGCCACTGCCTTCTACCTGATCATGTGCTTTTCTAAACTTGGCCGGATTGCTGTCTCAACTAAAGTTAGTGTTTATGCGTAGAGCTCTTATTATAGAAGTCTAATGGGACTATTAAGGTGTAGTATTGGCCGTACGTTTAAAAAATCATAAAAAAAAAATGTGAGGGTCTTGCTCAGGGACCCAGTGGTGGTAGTGCCAGAGGTGGGACCTCTTGAGCCATAGGTCCATAGACAAGTACCACCACTAGACCACCACCACCCCTAAACAACCACCCCTTGACCAACAATGCTCTCCATTCTGGATCAAATTAAGCTCATAGAAGACCCTAGATGCTGTGTGTGAATTCTGTAATGGAAATTTGAACAGCAGCATGTCTACAGTCACTCCTTCAGCAAAGAGTCCCAAGAGCTGCTGCCGATCATCGTCTGACACCAACCCACGGCTTAGACTGCAGCTCATATTCACAGTGATGTATCTAGGACGTCCAGAACGAGTGACATTCACTCTCACGAAACTGGTCCCATCATCTGTACATCGTTATTTGATTGGTTGAAAGTGAAACTGACAACGAAATTCAACCTCTGCTTTTCAGCCACACACACAGTGGTGGTACTTGTCTACGGATCTATGGATCAAGAGGTCCCAGGTTCGAATACCACCTCTAGCACTACCACCACTGGGTCCCTGAGCAAGACCCTTAACCCTGAGTGTCTCCAGGGGGGACTGTCCCTGTAATTAGGACATGGAAGTCGCTCTGGATAAGAGTGTCTGCTAAATGCCATAAATGTAAATACTGAGAGCGCCCGGGAAGCAATGATGGGGACGGTACCTTGCTCAAGGCTACCTCAGGGCAACCTGCTAGGATTCGAACCCATGACCCACCGATCCTGGGGCCTCTTCCCTAAACATTAGGCCAGTTCCTAGTTCCTAGTTATGTTTGAATATTCTCACCATACAGTCCAGCTCCGGAAGGCCTAACCGATGGGAGAAGTTGCTGAGATATGTCTAAAAAAACTGAGATTTTCTGAAATCACTCAAAAACTTAATTTAATAAAATAGTAGATAAAATTTGTCTCACAATTTCATGACATTAATATAGTTGTATTAAAATTTACAGGTGTGCATAAATGAAAGGTCCTGCTAGAACGCCCTGAGGGTTCCTCTTCGGTGATATATCTCCAAGCTTTCTTCACCAACATAAAGAAATGCCCAAACAGTCGCTTCATTTAGAGAAGGTTAAGACCAGGAACATCACTAGCACCTATTTCAGCGCCGTTTATGGCCCAGCAGAGCAAAACAGTTCAAAACAACTTCAAATGCGAAGTCTTGTTACATTATGTGGCATTAAATATCAGCATAATTCCTTCCTTCCCACGTAAAATCCCAGTTTTAGGGGCAGTGATGATGTGCACAACAGTTTTTCTGCCCTTCAAACTAACAAGCAAAGAAGGAGGTTGGGCTAAGCCACCCCTTTAATTAAGAGGGTGTCCCAGCACAGCCGGCTGTGTAGAAACACCACTGCACAGAGACAGATGGTGGACATGTCCCTCAGACAGCGACTTTTTACTCTTAAAATCTGAGTACACTTCAGAGCAGAGGAAAAACATTTGTACTAATCATTCAACACTAACCTTAAATATCTGTCAAGCAGACGAGACCTTGTTGACAATTTCCCCTCTGCTCCAAATACTTCCATCACTTATCAACCGGAAAAAGATACTTTCAATCCCTATACAGCATCCGCCACGCTATTTCAGTCCTGGCCAGAGCACCACCTTGATAAGTCTGCATATATCTTGTGGAGAATCCCTCCCCTTACTCTGCTGTCAGGAGGAACATGAACGTTTGCGCAAGTACATTTACGTTTTGAAGTGTGGACGGGTCAAGAAAGACGCTGTTCAGGAGATAAAGGACAAGAAACATTGCACTGTCAAAGGAGAGCAATAATTCGATAATGTTAGAAGGCTCTCCTCCTCTTTATTATTTCATCATAAACTAGCTGTTAACAGATATCTGGCTGCTTCTCAATCTGCACTCTAGCACACTAACTAGTGTGTAAAAATAGTACAAAACCACTGGACAGTGGGCACTATATCAATAACTATCCTATGACCAGACCACGACCACCTCCTAGATGGATCTGATGCCGCAGAGCAGAGGGGTGGATGTAAAGTCGCCCATAGACCAAGAGGTTGCAGGTGGAAATCCCACCTCCAGCTAGCACCAGCACCATTGTGTTCCTGAGCAAAATCTAGAACCCTAAGTTGCTCCAGGGGGACTGTTCCTGTAATCAGGAACTGGAAGTCGCTCTGGATGAGAGCGTCTGATTAATGGCATAAATGTAAATGTTCACTGTAAAGATGTGTGGATTGCTAGAGTCCATTCTTTCACTCCTTCCTCAGAGAAAGAGACACGTCTAGAAGCATGAGTCCACCATCTCCTCCTCTGGATTTTCTTTCTCCGGTGGGGTTCTGTCGAAATTCAGCATCTGTTTAGTCAGCAATTATCCGGCATTTAGAAACTCTGGATAAAAATAAGTGGAGAGGAGTGGAAGAAAGCTTTGTTTTGCCCTTTAAGGGATCTTATGAAAACAATACGTTCATGGAGGAGGAACCTGAAGATGATATGTTCTTCTGCCAGGTCGAGGGTGAGCTCTATAAAACTGGGGCATAAAACCTGAGGCAGACTGCCAGAGGGACTATAAGCCATGTATACTGAAACAAGGTTCAGTCCCACTTTCTTATTAAAATCCTCTATAATTCCTCTACAGTGCTCAGTCTGTTGGGAGCAGGGGTTACGATTACGACCCCGGGTAAATTAAAGCAGAAGTTAAGGTGGACTGAAGAGATGTCTAGGAATAGTTTGGGAAAAAACTTTCCACTTTCCCAATATGAAGATGATCAGTCAAGACCTTTCTGAAGTCCAGATTTGGCCTCATTAGAACTGGAGCTTTGAGGCAATCAGAAGATGTCAGTGGTCTCCCAGGTCTTTTTATAAATCATCCCCAAAACTTTCAGACCTTCTCCTGCTCTTCATTAAGGTGGATCGTCTCTTCATTAAGGTGGAGCAGACTTGTGGGTATGGGTTAGGATGCAGTAGGACTTTCTTTCAGCTAAAAACATCGACTAAGCTTCATCTCCTGTTTCCACAAACAGCATCACTGATCTAGAATCAGTTTCCATGACGACAGCTGCAGATTCTGATCTAAAATCTTCTTTAGTGCTTCTGAAATCTTCTCCAGAAGTTCTGAAGTCTTCTCCAGTCCAGAAATGCCTGCAAGTAGCTGCAAGGCTTGGATTATTTTTATAGCCATCCTGCCATCCTGGACTTCATCCTGTGAGTGCACCCATCCCTGCTTAAATGATAAGCAGCTCAGACGATGGATGGATCGTTTTTCCAAAATCATCAAAAATAAGCCCGATATTGTTGTTTAATCCTAATAAACTCGGTGCCCCAAATGTTGAAGCTTGAACTCAATGTCATGTGATTTGGCTCAAACTCATAAACTCCGCATAAGCGTGTAGAGGGCGAACACCAAAGAGTCCCTACACGTGTTTTTGGCAGTGACGAGGCATCACTTCTCAGAACTCGTGAGATGACAACGCCGAATAGAGCCTGAACTATTCAGCTTGGTCCTTTACATGAACGCTGCATTTACACAAATAGGAGTGTTATCCTCTTTCCTGAACTGAAGTGTCTCACAGTCACACCAAGCTCTGACTGCTGGGTTAATGAACACAAGTACAGTCCTGCATTATATCAGCTTTAGTCCCCACATCCTTTCTTCTACATAAAACTGGCATCTTCCGTTTTGAATAAAGCGCTCCATCAAAAGTGGGGCGACTGGTCGACCAGCGCAGTGAATAGATTCGAACCTGGTCTGAGATCTGTGACAGCTGCAGATTATTGCCCCAGTCACTGTAGATCCACCTGCCCCAGGACGTCCCTGCAAGATGTTCCAATGTTCCTTAGGAAGGAATTTGCTTTGGCAGTTATTGATAAATAAAATGTTTGTTAAACTTTGTCTCTTTAAACTTGCGTCGTGTTAAATACTAATGTTGGGTTTTTTAGGAAACTGCTGGAAAGACAATCATTTGTTTGTTGTAATCCAGTTAATAAAAGACCGTTTCCTTCTTCATAAAGTGATCCACACATGATCCACAACCTTGATGGCCTGAAAGATAGAGCGATAGATAGATATATAGATAGATAGATAGACAGATAGACAGACATATAGACAGACAGACATATAGACAGACAGACAGATAGACAGATAGATAGACAGATAGAGAGATAGATAGATAGATAGACAGATAGATAGATAGATAGATAGATAGATAGATAGATAGATAGATAGATAGATAGACAGACATATAGATAGACATATAGATAGACAGATAGATAGACAGAGAGATAGATAGATAGATAGATAGATAGATAGATAGATAGATAGATAGATAGATAGATAGATAGATAGAAGAGATAGATAAATAGATAGATGGATAGATAGACAGACAGACAGACAGACAGACAGACAGACAGACAGACAGATAGATAGATATAGATAGATAGAGGATAGATAGATAGATAGATATAGATAGATAGATAGACAGACATATAGACAGACAGACAGATAGACAGATAGATAGATAGATAGATAGATAGATAGATAGATAGATAGACAGTAAGACAGACAGACAGATAGATAGATAGATAGATAGGTAGATAGATAGAGGATAGATACAGGATAGATAGATAGTGGGCTGTGACAGACAGACAGATAGACAGACAGACAGATAGATAGATAGATAGATAGATAAATAAACAGACAGACAAACAGACAGGCAGGCAGCCAAGGTGAGCCAGAAAGACAGGCAGACAGGACAGGAGAAGAGACAAGCTACATAGAAGGATAGACAGACAGAGAGACAGTTTGACAGACAGATAGACAGACAAACTGATAGATAGATAGATAGACAGACAGACAGACATACAGCGAGATAGACAGATAGATAGATAGATAGACAGATAGATAGATAGACAAACACAAGTGATTTATGAGACAGACATATAGACAGACAGACAGACAGACAGACAGATAGATAGACAGATAGATAGATAGATAGATAGATAGACAGATAGATAGACAGGCAGGCAGCCAGAAAGACAGACAGACAGACAGGCAGGCAGCCAGAAAGACAGACAGACAGATACATAGACAGAAAGACTGACATACAGTTAGACAGACAGACAGGCAGACAGACAGACTGATTTAATTGAAGCCCATTAGTGAAACACTTCACCCAGGTTAAAACTTTCCACCCAACCAGATGAATTGTGACTTGGTTTGGCATGACCATGATTGATCAGATTCTTTGGGGAGGGCTCTGGACCAATCACCCCGTCCCCCTCCAGCGCGTCTCTCTCTCAGGGGCTGGGGGGGGAGTGGGCGTGTCCTACTGTGTTTTCCCAAATCTTCCCATTGGCTCCTACGAGTCTTCTCCCACCCCACTCACCTCTTACCCTCATACCCCACCCACCCCACCACACCCTCCTCCTGCCCCCCCCTCCGCTGTAATGGGAGGCTGAGCTTCTCCGCGCGCGCTGGGAGTCGCAGGGCCGCCGCGAGCCGCGCGCAGTGCAGATTAAAGGGCAGAGCTGGGCGCAGGGAGAGGAGAGGAGAGGAGAGGAGAGGAGCTAAACACCCCCGAGGAGCTTTAGGGGCGCCCGAGGAGCGGAGGAGGAGGAGAAGAAGGCGCGATAAACTCCTCACTTATGGCTGCGTAAGAGAGCAGCTGCTGGTTTCTTGTAAATTTGAGGGTTTTTTCTTCTTCTTCTTCTTCTTTCCCCTGGAAGGAAGCGGCTGCTTTGCGCGCAGAGCCTCGCCATGGAAACGAGCAGGTGGGCCACGCGGTGGAAAACGAAGAGGAGGCTTTGGGAGCCCACCTTTAGTGCCCTGTTCGCGCTGGCCCTCGTCCTGGGACCCGGTGCCGGAGCAGGTGAGTGGCTGGGCTGGAGGGACCGCCGGGCTGGGTGCGCGTAACCGGAGCCGGGGGGGAGGGGTGGGGGTGAAACTACAGGTGTCTCTGTACAGGTACGGGCTTCTGATGTGTCCCACGCTGGGAGAGTGCTGGGGTAAGAGTTGGGGCACATGGGGGCACCTGGAGAACCTCTCTCTGATGAAGGTGACCCAGGACGTCCTTCTTTACGCATGGGATGGGGTGTCCTTTTCTGATGGATTCAGGTGGTGACGTTGGTCGGGACGGCTGGGGCAGCTTCTTCTTGACAGACCTTAAGATTTATGCTGGGGGGAGGCATTGGGGGCCAAAAAAAGGCTGATGTTGGGAGCAGTGGTCCGTTAGGTGTGTGTGGACATGGTTAGGAGGGGGTGAAATTCCTCACAGTTTTAGGACTTTCTTTCAGACAATGGCACCAAATGAACCAAGGAATCAAAAGAAATGAAGCTACATAATATGGCATCATAGCATAATATTATTATTCTTCTTATTGTTGTTATTATGATGTGCTTTAGTGCTCTAACTTGAGTGCTTGGTGCGCTCGGAGGATGTCCTGATGTTCTGAATGAAGCAGCAGATGATGAGACACTGTGATTGTAGGGTGTCCTGTAATAAAACATAAGTATAGCAGTTATGGACTGAGCCTGTCTCTGAGAGATGCTCTTCAATCAGACCAAACTGGAGCCACACACACACGTCTGCAGGAGTGATGGCCGTTTTTATGGCTGGGTTAATGGATAAAGCTGTCTAAGTTCTCCGTTGAATCATTTCCTTTCCATTATTTGACGATTCATTCGTTTCAGAGCAGCCTGTTCAAACCCCGAACCCAGGACTATGTATTACTAATCATCCTAAGATTTAACTCACTCATTAACAACCATATATTCAGTTACTACTAAGAAGTTTTCAGGAAATAACGTAGGTATTCAATAGATGTTATAAATCACTCTATTTCGTTCACCTTTGCTTTATTTTACGATAGTATATATCATGAAGTTTTCAGTAAATACTGTTAAGTAGTCCAAAAATGGCACAAAGTCTTTACTAAATACCATAAAGTTCTATGGAAATTGCATGAAGTATTCAGTAACGGCTGTAAATTATTTAGTAAATGCTCTGAAGCATTCAGTTTTTTATCAAGGATTCAGTAAATACTGTGAAAGATTCAGAAAATAGCACAAAGTATTTAATAAATGACTTGAAGTATTCAGTAACTATAAGCTCTTCAGTGTGTAGAGTGAATTTTTCAGTAACTGCCTCGACAATTCTGTAAATTATAGACATAATTCAGTATCTGTATAAGTCAGTATCTTGCAAGCTATAAATGATTCAGTATCTACTGTAAACGATTCAGTATCTACTGTAAACGATTCAGTATCTACTGTAAACGATTCAGTATCTGCTGCGGATTATTCAGCAACTACTGCAAGCGATTCAGCATCCGCTATAAATAATAATTAAACGATAATTATCTCCATTAACCGCTCTTAACGAGTTAAAGGAGCTATTTATTGGTAAGCGCTGCAGTGTGAGTCCACATACGGACCCTCGGAAGTGTGTTAAAGTTTCTGTGATTTGTTTTAATCGAAGGTTTTCATGCTTGGGACGTCAGCGGTACGATTTGGTAAGAGCACCCATCCCAAAGGAGCTCAAGGTACCATGAAATGAGCCTCACAGGCTGGTGGTCATATGGCTCCGCCCACAAAGGCGGGTCTGGAGACAGAGCCGAGCCCACAAGGCTAATATCATGGTTTAAAAAGGGCCTTGTGCCCGAAAGCAACACCCTATCTCCACTCAGACCCGGTCCACACTGAAGCCCAGTCGGTGGCTTGAGCCACCTCATGCCCATGTTTGCTTTTTTTTCCATTTTTTTTCTCTCCGACTGGATTTTTGCACTTGTGTGTCCTCAGACAAGGCAGCGTTGTCCTTGTACTAAGCTTCCCCCTCCTCTGAGTGCTCAGTGGTTATTTGATGACGGCCCTCTTCGCTCATCCCTATTATTTCAGTTCAAAGAGGCAGAGCAGCAGAGGGCCCAGCCGGGACGGCTGACAAATGGGTCTGAGTCTGAGCCCATATATACAACAACAAAGACCCTGCAAAGTGCAGTAAACCCTCTCTGACTTTAGGTCAGGCTTAACATTGATGGTCTCACACGGACACAGTTATTAAAGCATCAGCTGAACTGAGTTCATTACCAGCAGCAGCTTCAGGGCTGCTTTTGGGTTGGACTCTCCAAAGCATCCATCCAGAGTTTTGCACAATTTGAACGAATTGGAAACGAAGAAACGGAAGCCTTTCTTCCAAACACTCTCGGCAGACGAGTCCTCAGATCTCACGTCCGCGGCCGAAGGCTGAGTTGTGAGATTTGCAGCCCGTGTGACTTGAAAGCAGTGCAGCTTTTAATCTTTTTGATATCTTGGGCAATTAGTGGATTACAACATCGCTCCCCATACCTACAGCATCGCTCCTCCCTTTGATCAGAGCTGTGTCTCCCGCGTTAACCCCTTAACTCCACACCTCGACTCTCGCGATCTTCTTTCCCCAGCAATGAAACGATTCGTGATATTCACTGAATTAATTCGTTTTAAGATCATGCTGCCAATTACTACTCAAATTTACTCAGTACCTACCATGAGTTGCTCAGTATCTACTTTAAATGATTCCTTATACAGCAGCTACTACAAATTACTCAGAAACTACTAGAATTTACTCAGTACATACCAAAAATGACTCAGAACATTGTTCAGTATCTACTAGGAAGGACTCAGCCAAGTCGTTTCTAGTAGATACGGATGAATTCTTACTAGATTCCGGGTCATGTCTAGCGATTATTGATTACGTTACAGGAGGTATTGAGTAAATTCCAGTAGTCACTGAGTAATTAGAGTAATACTGAGTAATCTTGAGGAGCTGCGGTATAATGACTCATTGAAAGTAGTTACAGAGTAAATTCAAGTAGTTTGTGAGTCAGTTCTAGTAGTTAGGAAGTTATTGAGGAGTTAAAAGTAGATACTTTGTAATTCATAAGGGTTACTGAGTAATTGAAAGTAGCTACTGAGTCACTTATAGTACATGCTGAGTAATTGATACTAGTCATTCATTGTAGTTTCTGAATAATTGAAGGTATCTGCTGATTAATTCATAGCGGTCACTGATTAATAAGTCTTGGTAAGTGGGTCACGAGCGAGAGGAGGGGGTTAAACTCATTTTGGGCTCTTTCGGGCCGCCCGGGTGCTGGTGAAGGTATTTCTGCATGTCTGTAGGGTGCCCTCTCTCTCCGGCGTGCAGTGCACAGACATGTTTTCCAGCCCCTGGGGCTCAGAACCAGCTCAGATGCACATTCCTTCAAACAATGCTCACATTTCACAGATCTCTGCCGGTCGCGCTCCTGCAGCGGCCAGCCTGAGGAGCCTCCTCGGTCGGGATTGGTAATCGTGGCTTATTTGGTCTGTTTTTCGACCGTCTCTGGGTTTGATGTGCTGTAATTACACATCGTACCCACACGTCCGGGCACGCAGAGAAAAAAGACATCAAGCCATCTCCAGCCCTTGGTCTGACACTAAAACTGCCACAAAATCGTGCCCGTCTGGTTCTCTGATGGGCCCCTTGGTTCCCTAAAGAAGGTTCTGTTGCATTGTTCTAAAGTGTTGTGAGGGACCCCTGTTAAAAGGCAGAAAAAGGCAGTTATATGTGGTGCTCTTATAAATAGGAGTTCAGGATTTCAGTTTTTGTATGAGAATATTGTGCCTTGCAGTGGTCCGGGTGGGGAGGGGTGGGGAGGGGTGATCCCCCCCCTTTTTTTTTCAGTCAATCTTTCCTTCCTGGAGAAGTTTTCTCAGTGAGGCATAATGCCGTCTTGTTCAAACGGCAAGCGTGTGTCAAAGAGGGGTTAGAGGAGGGGGAGAGAGAGAGCGGGAGAGGGAGGGCTGGTGGGGGGCTGAATACATTAGTGGAGTCTCAGGGAGCTGCAGGTGAAAAGGTCTATGCTTTTCCAGCTGATTGCACCAGGCGAAAACCCCAGGAGTGGTTGGGAAAGGAGTGAAACGCGCTGGTCTGTAGAATGCCCTCGCTGCCCCGGGACAAATTTTTCAACATCCTTTCGGACGTTCATTGACTTTACACGGTGCACATGCATGGGCTGTCATGAATAAACTATATTTTATAAGCACTAATTCTTCCGAAAGTCCATAAACTGACAGTTATTTTCAGCTGGAACTGGGTGCTTTCTTCAGCAGGCGTGATTTAGGAAAGAAGTCTGTGTTGTTGTTCCTGTTAGCACCATAATCAAGCTTTTGATGAGCAAATGAGCCTCCCGGCTCTGACGTTGGCCCCGCCCACTTAGCGCAATTACTTTTCTGCCAATAAAAGAGCAATCAGGCTGTTTGATCTGGCATTTTCATCCAGATTTATTTCCTGTTCCCATATCCGCACGCCCATCCCGCTCCATCAGCGAGGCCTGTGTATGTGAGTGTGCACGTAAAGTGGGGGCCATGTGTGTGTGTGTTTGCCAGGGTGAACTCACACCAGTTTATCAGACTGCTCTCCTGAAAACTGCACATGTTAAAGTGGTAGTTTGGTGAAAAGATCTAATTGGCACAGATTCAGCACCGATGCAGCCGCTCAGCCACGACACACTTGATGTCCGAACTTTAATTTCGTTAGAATGCTTTAGAAAAAAATGAAGCAGCATCTCTGAGATTGAATTTTGTGTGTTCACATGTCCATTTTTATTAAAACCACATTAGATTAGATTAGATTAAACTTTATTGTCGTTGAGAAGAGTACAGGGCCAATGAAATGCAGTTCACATCCAACCAGAAGTGCAAATAATATAAATACAGTATAAATAGAGTATAAATAAACCCAACATGGTGAGAAGTGCACTGGAATCGGTGGGGACTCTTATGGACTCACTTATGTGGTTTCTGACACCGCATGTCTCACCGATGTCTATAATGATGGACAAAGGTTTGACCTAAATGCCGCCAGATGTTTGATTCTGTCCGTGTTTTCATCCAGTTTTATAGAGGATTGTGTGTCCCAGAGTGTCAGAACTAATAAAATAACTCATGGCAATTAAGGATTTCAATTTTATTTCAATTACAATCATGAACAGAGAGAAGATTTTGGACATGGTAACTAAAATGCTTCTAGAATTTTAGTTTCCCAAAGCAGGCTAATCCTAAAACAACTTCAAATAGTGATTCATCTTCGGACTAAGACTAGGTTTGATTCATTAATGAATGAAGAATTCGAAGTCGTTATGTGTAGCGTTTATACATCTTCATCAAGGATTGCGTGTCCTAGATTGTCAGGAACCTCATAATCAAGTCTGACCAGCAAGGTGTGCAGGAACCATGCCAACGGCTGATCCGGGAACAGCGCAATCATTCAGTGCTTCATGTCCAGTCTAGATGTCCACTGTTGTCTTTGCAGCCCTGCTGGGAGAATCTCAGCTAACTGTGAATCACACACTGTGCACAAAGACCGAAGTGTCTCAGGAAAGATTTCCCTCTTTCTTTTGAGATTTTTGAGTTTGCCGATAGCCCGCAAGCCTCTTTTATTCTCTTTAGTCTTTACACCATCAGCGTCTGGCAGCTGAAGTAGATGCACACATTGAAGAGGCAGTGGGGGAACCGGTCAGTCACTGCCGGTCTGCTGGCCAGTGCACACAAAGCTCGTTCCTTTATGGACCTGATGAATGGAGGTGAAAGGCCTTCACCTTTCAGAGAGAGTGTGGAGGTTTTCAGAGGGTTTCCCCATCTTTATGACCGCTGCCCTTTAACCTCACAGCAGAAGAAGACAAAAAGCAGCGTCTTGCTTCAGATGATGGTTTCTGCCCCAGATTCCAACCAGTCTCCTATGGATCCGTTGGCCTGCACTCTACGCAGTAACAAGAAGCGATTTTGACCCTATATTTCCATTTGAAGGGTTCTTTCAACAAATTTTCCAAACGCATGTCCCCGACACTGAACCACAGCCTTTATTTAACGTTGGAACTGAACCTTTTTAGGGTGTAGGCTTCAAATGTACCATTTTACTGTTGGACAGCTTTTATGAAACGTCCTACTTAAGACTTTTCAGGCAAATGAGCTGATCTAAATTTACCGTATGACCATGTCTGCTTTTAGGAAGGCTTACTCCGTCAGGAATCACTTGTCAAAAACTTTCTTTTAAGTGATGCTTGTTGGAATAAGCCTTTAGAAATGTAGGTTTAGGTCAGATGCCATAAGTCAAAGTCAATTATATTGTCCATTCTGCCTTTTGCAGAGTGCATTTTAGAGAAATGCCTCATATATATATATGTATATATATGTTGGATCTGGTATATCCATATAAGTAAACATAAAAGGTATTAAGAAGTATCATTTAAAAAAAAATTGTTTAAAAAAGAAAATATCATGCAACAGCTTCCATAGGTGAAAGTGACAACCCTTGTCACTGCGAGGTCACAGCACAGCACACAGTGAACCACAACGAAATTGGACCTTTGCATTTAACCCGTGCAAACACCCTGCAGCAGTGCCCGGGGAACAGTACCTTGCTCAAGTGTACCTCAGGGCAACCTACTGAGGGAATTGAACCCACAATCTTCAGCTGTGGGGGCAACTCCCTAACCACTAGGCCACCGCTGCATAGGTGTATGAAGATGTGCCTCAAAAAAATGTCTTCAATGAAGTGTTACCAAACGGTTCTTCTGAAAAGTCGGAATTCATTATGAGGACTTCTGCTGGACATTGAAATGACAGACAAATTAGTTCTGTTCTTGAGACGCACTCTTAAGTACTCAAATTTCTTTCAATCTTATTGCCATTTGGCGAATCAGCTCACCAAGTTCCAACAATTTGGAGAAATGTGTTACCAGCAGAGGAGGGGAGCGGTGGTCTAGTGTTAGGATACTCGCCTAGAGGTCCCGGGTTCAAATCCTAACTCCAGCAGGACCACCATTGGTTCCTGAACAACCCTTAACCTGGAGTTTCTCCTGCGAGACTGACCCTGTAATTAGGAAACGTACGTCACTCTGGATCAGAGCGTCCGCTAAACGCAGTGAATGTTAATGCAAATGCTTTACAATGGAGATAAAACAATGTTTTCAATGGTTCCACTCGAGAAAGAATGATACATTTTTTATTTCATCTGGAGAAACAACTTTTTACAAACCTTTTTAATCTCGCTTCAAAAACAGCTTGGTGCCCAAACCAGAACGTTGCCGGTTCCCTGTTGGTGGAAAAGAGCTGTCTTACAAAAGAAGCCCAGACAGAAGGAGAAGTTAAGATGTTAGATAAGATGTTTCGATGATATGCATCACTAAATGAGAATCACTATTTGATATGAACACTTTTATTTGTTCATTTTTTCTTGGTTTTTTGTCTTGGAGCTCAGCGAAGAGCACCGTTAGCTGGACCGATGTCCATGTACTGGAACTATTTCTCGATAGGACCAGACCGACAGCAGTTTCTACGGTGACGGGAATCTTTAAAAAAGGTTTACAAAGTAGAGAAAACCGGTTTCTGCAAGTTAAGCATGGACTTCAGTTTTAAATCTCTCACTTGACACTTTTTCTACTCATATACAGGATGTTTAGTTCCCAAAATGAAAGATTGGACATCATATGCATGGTCTGATTGAAGGTTGATGTTCTTCAAAGCGCAATGTTGCGCCAGGTGGCTCATCTGAAATGTCAACATTTTAAAATGCAGTAAAATATTCCCCTCTTTTGATTCAACATGGCTCGTTCGGGCTTCATTTCAATCATCCCAGATTGTTTAATCTCCAAATATGAGCGTCAGACGACAGCGGTGCACAGTAACATTAGATCGAGCGGTCACTTTGATTTCCTTTCTTTTTGTTTTCTGAACCTGGTGATCAGTTACCCAGGATCAATTGTGTCGTACAGACCCAAATCCTTTGAGCTTTTATTCTGCCCATGATAAACGCGTAGAGTTGGGATGATTGTGGGACTGTCCAGCTGTGGCTTTGAAAGAGATATTTCCTGTCAGAGGAAATTTTGGAATTGGCTTATTGTTGAGAGACCGGTTGGTGGGATCTAAAAGCACTCTTCTGCCCCACGATTGTTCTTTATATATGAGAAACTGGAGCCTTTTCATGCGTTAAATTGAATGAATAAAATGACTCGTGGCAATTCAGGACACTGTAGAGTGAAAACGACCATTTAAATTACAATCGCCACCAAATAGACAATTTTGGAGATAATAATGCAACACTAAAAACACTTTGAGGGTTAGTTTCCCAACCAAGATTAAGGCTAATGCTAAAAACAACTTCCGATAGTGATTCATCTACAAGAATTAGAAAGCTATATTGTCATCATACTACTGCATGAAGAAGTGAAAAGAAACCACTCACCTGAAATGGAAATGTTTTGAGATGTTCAGCTCTTTTACTTGCTGAAGTGGGTAACAGCCGTTGTGAGTTTATCTGATTAAACCTGTGGTTCCTCAGACGTCGTGTTTCATTGTTAAGAGACTCTAGTCTCAGCGGTCATGACCAATGGCATTAAAGAGCCAGCTATGTGTATTCAGAGCAAAAAACAAAAAATACAGAATTATTAAACCCTCACACTCTCAGTGCTGCAGGTTTTGGGAAATTCTTCTTTTCCTAATGTTCTTCTGCTCTCTCTCTGCTCGCAGCTGGAACCGTGGATGTGCTGAAAGTATTAGAATTTCACAATAGCCCTGAAGGAGTACAGAAGACATCAGGCTTCTGCATGAACAGAAGAGCCTCCCAGCCGGACACGGCCTACAAAGTTGGAAAGGCAGCCCAGATCAGCGCCCCGACCAGACAGCTCTTCCCAGGTAATCTTCTGAAAGACCTCCTGTTTACATTTAGCTGCCTTTAAAAGTGGACTTCTTGCAGCGACTGCTGCTTTGGACCGGAGATGCCTGAGCTAGAGGTCACTGAGTGTTCTTCGTAATAACTGTTGCTCTTATTTTGTCAGCGGTGCCTACATTTAGTCAATTATAATGATCTGCTTAAAACTAAAAAGTCCAAAACTTGCTGGTGGGTTACGTTAAGGTGGAATGGAAGTAGTTAGTCTGAGACAGTTGTGCTCCATTCCAATCCTGGGAATCATTTCCAGCCCTGGAGAGCACACCTGGCTATGATATTCTGGGACCTGGGTCACATGTGTTAGATTAGAAGCTTAACTCTGCAGGTCGGTAGATCTCCAAGGCCAAGGTTGGGCACCAATGGAGTAGAAGATTCACCTCATCTCAGCTACCATTAAGATCATTAATCATCACAACAACAAAATCAAAATTATTCTTCAGTGTATGTCAAACCGTTATGAAGATAAATTAAAACATTCAAAGGTAGGACGTCCCACCAATTGATTCTGGAGATGATTTCTTCGCAAATGATTGCTGTAGATGCAGAGCAGGATGGTATTGTACAAAATACACAAAACAAATAGAAATGAATAATAGAAATGTAACTGATTTGGGAAAAACCTTAAGTGGGTTGAATAGACCTAAGTTGCCAATCCTAGCAACAGTTACTATGGAAGGATGCATTTGAGGTCTACAGGACTCCAGGACTAGACTTGATTACTCCAGGTCTAGTCTAGTAACTCTGGTTTGCAATTAACAAACAGCTTTTAAACGTTTTAACAGCTCATTAAAACAGAAGAAATGCTGATCTAAGATAACGAGGGCTCAGAGGTTAAGTTCTTGGTCCTGTTGTTCTAGATAGTCTGTAATGTTATGAAAGTGAGAAGATCTCTTTCTTCTGTTGTACTGTAATGAATACATGGACTCTCCATACGATGTGATGCAGCTGTGTGCTATTTTGATTATATAACCCTTGTTAGCGAGCTGCAGTGTGGATGGTTTTATGTTTCCCTTGGGCTTCCAACTTGGCCTGTAAATGGAGGATTCCTTTCTGATGAATTATTCAAGAGCCCAGAAGTCAAGCCTTGTTAAAATGTTTTTGTTGTTAGACAGACATTGATGCTCCTCCAAGCTGACCCAACACTGACAGAAAACAAGAGCTAATGACTTAATACGGTCCATGGATCTCCAAGCCCTTCTAAATGTCCAGTTAGGTGATTTCTTTATGAGGACATTTTTCATATTTTTCCTTAGATGGAGTGTTCCCTGAAGACTTTTCTATCTTGACCACCATCAAACCCAAAGCTGGTCTCCAGTCCTTCCTGTTGTCCATCTACAGTGAGCGGGGCGTCCAGCAGGTGGGCGTTGAAGTGGGACGCTCACCCGTCTTCCTGTACGAGGATCAGACCGGAAAACCCGCCCCAGAGGATTACCCCCTGTTCCGCACCCTCAACCTGGCGGATGGAAAGTAAGTCGGGGGGGCTGATGAGTCAGCAAAAAATTATGTAACCGTCTCGAATGAAGATCGGTTCATGAAAGAAGGGCTTGCATGACTGATACTGTCTTTGCAAGCTGTCCAGTGGTGTGGACGCTGCCGTCTGCACTTTAAAACGTATTATTTTAGACCTTTTGTTTAATCAGTGGCGATAACGGATGATCTGAGTCTAGGTTTATTGTTATGGCTGTGTTTGCTTTGCTTTAAATAGTCTTTCTGGAGACAAATCGATCCATCAGGCCATCTTCTTCTCATGTAAGAGAATGCTTAACAAGTAGAATTGATTAATTGGAAACATTAATAGGCACATTTAACCATAATCCAAAGAATTTGACAATTTTCCCGAAGATTAAGTGAAAGTGAAAGTGACAACCCTTGGTCACAGCACAGCAAGCGTGAACCACAACGAAATTGGACCTCTGCTTTTAACCCATGTACACAAACACCGTGCAGCAGTGAGCAGCTATTCAGAGCCCCCGGGGAGCAGTGACGGGGACGGTACCTTGCTCAGGAGGTACCTCAGGGCAACCTACTTGTGAGGAATTGAACCCACAATCCTCCGATGCAGGGCAACTCCCTCACCACTAGACCACCGCTGCCCCAGAAAATAAGAAAATAAAATTAATTTTTGCATTCATGGCATTTAACTGACACTCTTTTCTGTATACATGTAGATAGATAGATAGATAAATAGATAGATAGATAGACACACATACAGACAGACAGGCAGAAAGACAGACAGACAGACAGACAGATAGACAAAGATAGATAGATGAATCCCTCACTGACATGGGCAGACCAAGACCCAGGCCATCCCAGTTGAGAATCAAACGCAAAACCTTCCGGCTGTGAGGCAACATCTCCCACATCTGCTTCTGTATGTCCAATAATGCACTGTCCTTCAAGTGCTTCTTGTAGAGGTAGAGTTGACAGTGCTGTTCTCTGCGTCTCTGTCCATAGGTTAGTTTATCCTGACAGGATCTTTCCGGACAGAGTGAAGCCTCCCTGTTCCCATTTCAGACCTCGGTCCAGACAGGAACAGTCAGGGATCACCTGGCAGGAGGTCATTTCTTGCTCACTCATGGTTATTTTCAGCAGTTTCAGGGCTGAGTCACCATTTCAGGCCCCCTTCAGTCGTCAGCAGTGTTCAGTGTCTCAGGACGGCCTTTGGGATTTTGGGCGTCTCAAAGTTCCCTTCGTGTCTCAGAGTTTCTGCGGCCGGGCTGGGAAGCTTGAGGCGCTATATCAGAGGAGCAGCATGAAAAAGTGCTGCGCGTTTGACCTTAAGCAGGAACACCCATCTGTGCTTTATCACATTAGCACAAGGGCAAGTGGGAGTGCATGGAGGGGCGACAGAAGGGGGTGCGACCTATAAAACTGTGATTACCTCATCCAGTCGGTCTCCATTCTCCATGTTTTCCTACCAGATTTTATGAGATTTCCAAAGAGGTCCAGAAGAACCTCAGCTTGTGTGGACATGCTGAGAGCTGGAACTTGACCTCCTCCGGTTGTCACTCCACCAAGCAAACTTTTGGGCAGCAGTCTTTCTTTGTCCGATTGTATTTTGTTAACATATTAAACAGAGAGATGAGATTTCTCTACAAAACCGACTGTTAATCTAGAACCAGTCTGGGGAAAGAGATGAGCAGCAGTTTTTTGATTATCGATTATTATTGCTTAATTGACCGTCTTTTATATGTGAGGATCATTTAAGATACTTATGGATGAAAAGAATTTCAATATAAGAGAAAAAACACCCAGATTAGTTTAAAACCTGCTCTTCATACCAACGATTAGACTTAGATGAACGTTTATACTCTGAGTATTAGCACACAGCTGTCCTAGACTAATTTAACATTGCGGGGACAATTTTTTATTATTTTTTTATCTTCACATTCGGCTGCTCTGTCGCCGCAGCAGATCAACCATCTCCATTTCTCCAGGTCTTCTGCATCTTCCACCTTCAAACCAATTGCCTGCATGTCGTTGTGCTTCCTCTTTGCCTCTTTCCTGGAAGCCCTACCTTCCACATCCTTCTCCCGATATAATCCTCGTCTCTCCTCTGGACATGTCCGAACCGATGCAATCTCACTTCTCTAACTTTGTCTCTACATCTCTACTTTTGTATCTACTCCCTCCGTCCTAACAACTCTGCTGTCCTCACTTTCATTCATGTCAGGTATTCTGTCTTTCATCACTTTCATTCCTCTCCTCTCTCCTCCCTACTCTCACTGCAGATCACAATATCACAGTCCATGATGACTCATGTCTTACCTCATCCATCAACCTGTCCATCATCACTGCACCAACCTGTCCATCACCATGGCAAACAAAAAGTTCACATATGGGAACAACCGCCCTAAATTTTGTGTTTTTGCGATGTCACAAAATGGCATATTCAGCAGTTTAACTCCATACGTTCAGCCTAAAGAAAGCAAACTGGGCAGCCAATCACAACCCAAGTCATTTACATATGCCAGTCTTAAAGGCACAGTAACAAAATGATGGTTGAATAATCAGGGCCTATGGATTTGATAATGGTGTAGAAATAATGGAAGATCTAAAAAGACCTGATTTAGGAAGTAGATGCCCAGAAAAGTTGGAATAGTATTTATGTAGAAATAATGTCTATAAAGGAAAGGAAGTAATGAAGGAAATATAGAGAACGGAGCCCGTTCATTGAAATTTGAATAAATTACCTAAGGTGTCCTTCAATTTTTGACATTGTAGGACGTTTAGTTGTACCTTGTTCAACAGGTAAACAGCTGAAGGGCCAAAAATGGCCAAAAGCATTCTCAGGAAACCAAACGATGGAGGATCTCACCGTCCCTCAATATAAGACGGGTCAGAAGAGCCACTTTTCCTCTCTTCTTCCAGCTATTTGACACATGGTCTTTAGACTAATGTTGCCTTTGAAGGACTGGAGTGCTTATGTTTCCAGCCGTACTCCAGGGGCCTTTAACTAAACACACTTGCTCCACTGGAAATACTGTTCTGACAAATGCTCGTCTTGAAGTCATCATTTACAGGAACGCAGAACGTCTCAGCCTGCCTCTTTAACCCAGAGGAGTCGTCTATAAAACAGCGAGCGCCGAAACAAAGCATGTCTGTGTAAACCAACGGCGGGAATGTCAAGTGTCCCTGTTGAGGCCGAACAAACGGGACTTTTTGGAGTTGAAAAGATAAAAAAACGATGATTCTCATGAAACCCCACCTCAATGATGTGCAGTCAGAGACTGCGTCCCATCTGCTGATGCACAGTTTGAAATACATCTTCTGTATTCAACCCACACACACCGTCCAGCAGGGGGCAGCCATATCCAGCGCCCGGGGTGCAGTGATGGGGACGGTGCTTTGCTCAAGGGCACCTCAGGGCAACTTACTGCTCTGGGATTCGAACCCATGATCTTAAGGCCCAGTCCCTTAACACTAAACCACCGCTGTAGACCATCTTGCCATTTAAATGCAGCTGATTTTGTTATAAGCTCCATAATTAGATAAAGAAATCTCCTTGCGAGTGTATTTTAAAAAAATATATTACTTTAAACTCAGTAACATTTGGTCAAAAATCTGACAATAACACGCCTTCATTCTTTAAGTTATATTCCTTTTTTCAGAGTGGGATTTCAGTGGTATCTCATTTGAGGCGTCAGTCTAACGAAGTTGTACGCTGTGTCATCACAGATTCATTTACTACCGTCCTCGGTTCGTTAGTTATTTTTCGTGGGGTTTGGGTTTTGGGTACATGATGCTGCACGAACCTAGAAAAAATGAAATTCAGGACAAAAGTAATGTATTATTCGGGCCCTTGATTGAAAATTGATTGTCCTTATACTTTTGACAATCGGTGGAAGTTAACACTACATTGCATTGTTTACATTTACACTTACGGCTCTTATCTAGAGATGCCTAATGACAGGGAACGTCTCCTCGGATCTACCTGGGGTGAAGAGCCTGAGGGTCTCGTGGAGCTGGAGATAAGACCAGAATTAAACCTCTAACTTCTTGTTCTGAGTATCCTCCCCCTAGGGCACCCCCGACCCCTGTTCTGTTCTTTAAGTGTGATTGTGAAGGTTGGTCTGAGCAGCCTGGATTTGAGTTAAACCCCCTCGGACCGGAAGCACTCCTGCAGACTTTGTGGGGGTTGGTGTTGTGCTCAGACTTCATGACTTCTCCAGGACCTTGGTAGTCCTGGCCAACCCCCCCCCCCTCCACTTTCCCTAGAGCTGTGTTTTGACTAAACAAGTCCATTTCCCCTTGCTCGCCTCTCCGGCACACACTTTCCACAATGTTCACAGTGTCCGTCATGCCGGACTAACCCGGCAGAAGGGGGATTATTTGGTTTGGAGTTTAATGAGTCTAATCCAGGGGCTGAACAGGGCCAAAGTGTGTGAGCAGGAATGTACAGGGCTCAGGAAAGGAATGCAGAATCGCTCGGGAGAAAGAAGCAAAGAGCCTAAATCTTTACGTACCGTTTCTGTCGAACTCACGTGTGGCTCACTTTAGCTCCCTAACCTTTGACCTAAACTTGTGTTTCTCCATCCTGGATCTAGTGGAGCCTGTTTACTGCAGAATGTTGCATGTTTCTCGCTGCAGGCCAAAAGAGTAAATAATAATAATAGCAATAATAATAATAATAAGAAGAAGAATTTTAATTATAATTATAATAATGTTAGTCGCCCCATTAGATCATCCGTCTCCATTTCTTCCCGTCCTCTGCATCTTCCTCTTTCACACCTGCATGTGCTCTCTCACCACGTCCATAAACCTCCTCTTGGTCCTTCATCTTCTCCTCTTTCCTGGCAGCTCCATCCTCAACATCCTTCTCCTCGTCTCTCCTCTGGACATGTCCAAACCAGCACGGTCTCTTTTTTGTCCAAACTGAGCTGTCCTTCTAAAACAGTCATTCATAACAACAACAACAATAATAATAATTAACTGAAATGGACCTAAACAGTACATTTTAAGAAACTCTTGGAGGAACTGATCCAATTTTAATTCGTCATTAAACAAGCTTGATTTTGAGGGTTTTTTTAAAGTATTTGAAAGCAGTAATTCACTCATTTTTGGCCTAATTCATTCATTTTGCCTCTCTGTTCTAGGTGGCACCGTGTGGCTATCAGCGTGGAGAAGAAAACTGTGACCATCATCGTGGACTGTAAGAAAAAGATCACTAAGCCACTGGGCAGGAGCAACCATGCCGCTCTGGATGTCAATGGCATCACTGTGTTTGGCAGCAGGATTCTGGACGAGGAGGTTTATGAGGTAAATACCGGGTTTGGAGATCATTCACTGGGTGTGAAATGAATGGAACATCATTTAATCTTCAACATGGTTGATGATGTTTTGGGAAATCTAGTTCTGTTAGAAAACCAGGCCTAGACTTACACTGATGGAAGGGTTGACTAATCTTAGTTTTTCGGCGATGACACCAAAGTCTTTACAGCATAGAAGATCATATAAAGAAGTTTACTTTACTTCAAAAGAGTGGCGTCCTTCAAAGCAGGTTTACAGATTTTTACTTTCTGGTTTCTTAACACACAGAAGAAGGTTGATGCCCATAGAAACAACAGGTATAAAAAGTCTGTCTCCATAGAAACAGACCCAAATATGACTGGTGTCCAAGGAAACAGCAGACATCAGCAGTCACTTAAAAAATGTTGGCATCCTTATGTAAGCTTTCCAGAAAGTTGGAAATCTTAAATACAGCATTCAAAAAAGACTTGCAACCATATTAACAGCTAGAAAGAAGATTGATCAAAAGAAGCAGCTGTAAAGGAGGCTGTTGTTAATAAAAACAGCTGTAAAGGATGCTGGTGTCCAGAGAAACATCTTTAAATTATATTGTCCATAGAAACATCTGTCAAGGAAGTTTATTTCCAAAGAAACCGCTGTAATGAAAGTTTATTTCCATAGAAATCGCTGTAAAGAAAGTTTATTTCCATAGAAATTGCTGTAAAGAAAGTTTATTTCCATTGAAACAGCTGCAAAAAAGATAGTAACGTCCATAAAAACAGCTTTAAAAAAGCACATGTCTGTAGAAATAGATGTAAAGAAGGCCATTGTCCATTGAAACAGCTGTAAAGAAGGGTGGCACCAATATAAACAGTCGTAAATAAGGTGGCAGTAGTAATTTGTGAGACAGGATGCCACCTCCCTTGTTAGCAAGATGTCCAGAGTCCATCCCCTTGTTAACCTGCGATCACATCGTGTTGCTTGGTGGTGTAGCGGCAGAAAGATGGCAGGAAACGGCCCCTTTAAAACAACGTCAGGCAGGCGATCCCATAACAGAGACACGGGCCCTGGGAAGAAGCCTCTTCTGAGATCATCTAGTCCGCCATTCAGAGCTCATTTCTGAAGCGGTGGCCTGACATGTGTCCCTGTGGTGTGGAGAGTCTCGGGTCTCCAACACTGAGTAGCCTGTGTCAGCTGTTTATTTTAGTCCTCCTCACCTTTTGCCTCACTTCCTGTCATGAAAGCCTCCCTTTGCCTTGTAATTACAGCCACTGGAGGCCAGAGTCCCACTGTGCTCTCAGCTTCTGAGAGGGACGTACAAAGACAGGCTTCATTCCCAATAAAGTGGACAGTGGATCAGCATACACTGGTCTATTTGTTTCACGTCTTGACCAGCATGAAGTTAAAAAAAGATGATTGATAACTGACATCAAGCAACAAAGTGCAAAAAGTTACATTTCCAGAAAAGTGTACTTGAGTATTTCTTTTTCTGATGATATTTCTGTTGCTTCCTACCTTTTAACCCACATTTCTGAACGTTCTACTTGTTTCATTTTCAGAACAGACTAAATTGAATGCATTTAGAATAGAATAGAACAGAACGGAATAGAATAGAATAGAATAGAATAGACCCCCTCCGTTGGACTCTTTCCTTTGTTCTTCTGAAGTCAATAGTCATATCCTTGATCATCAAGGACAAGATCTTGGCACAAACACCACATAAACAGATGTTCCTCAACAGACCTGAAGGCCATGTCTTCATTTTCAGCCCAACTATTTTGGGTGTCGTTGGAGGTGTGGATGGAAAAGCCTAGTTTCTCAATGGAGAGCTCTGTGAGGTTCCTGTATTTAGGACTTGGAGGGAGGAGGTGCGTCTTGACCTGCTTTGGTCAGCCTGTGAGAAAGTTGACCTTGAGTAGAGCGAGGAGGCTCTAAAGGCTCTTAAGGCTGAGTGTGCTTTGTTTGCTGACCAGTTTATGATGATGATGATGATGATGATGATGCTGACTGCAGAACTGAAGTCCATGAAGCATCACTGTTGGTCTGCTGTGACAGCAGCCCCTGTGGAGCGATCTGTGGATGGGCGAGCTGGTGTTTATGAGGAACGTGAGGTTCTCAAAGCACTTCATGTCTTTGGGTGTTGACGGTCCTCACCTGGTGGTGCTGTAGAATCAGCATGTGTAGGATTTCTGAAGGGAATGAAAGATGTTTGGTGGCCTCTGATGAAAAACTCTCCGCACACAAACAGGCGCCAAAAATGTCCTTCAAAGGAAAGCGTTTACTTTTAAACTTTTTCTCTTGTTTTAAGTTGTTAAACCACTACTTTTTAACACTAGTATCTGTTCTTCTACCACTGCTTTCATAAAGAATATGTTGTCTGTTCTCACCTCTGACGAAGGGACCCATCTGATCACTAAAGCATATTTTAATGATTGACCAACTGGAAATGTTCATGGTCTTGGTTTCATGTCTGTTGGATAAACAGCATGTTTTTTAGCATAATATCTGTCAGATGATGAAAAATGAAGCCGATCTGTGACAGTGCTCTGCTGCTTCACATTACATTAGATTAAGTTAGATCATGTCAACACTGTAATCAGAACCAAGAGTGTTCCCCAGAGCAGCTCAACCACTGCGCTGGGAGTGTGTGTGTGTGGAGCTTTGAGCTCTCTGGCTGAGGAGATGTGTGTGACAGCTATGAGCATCAAGGCGATTCTCAATTAGCGTCCACCAGGAAACATCTGCAGAGCTTTTGAGGAAGGAAAAAACAGTCTGAAGTCTCCTCCCACAATCGCTTTAGATTGCAGAAAAGCTGAAAAACGCTCAAACACTTTGATCTTTAATGAACAGAAATCTCACATTTTCATTTATCTGCTGGAGCATGCTTGGGAGGTGATGTTTAAGGAGAGTAGTTGTGAGCAGCGTTTTGGCCTTCAGGTTCATTCACCATATATAATTTTGAAGGTTCTCTCAACGTTGGCAGATCCTTCCTGCATTTTGGTTTACATAGATGAAATGAAAATTCAGGATTCAGATATTCATTGTTTTTAATTTTGGACCAAAAAGGCCAATGATTCTGTTTTCATGTTTTGTAACCATGGCAACTGTAAAGCATTATACCGAAAGCCAACTGATAAAACTGGGCTTTGGCTTGTAGGACAAGTGACACACATTGCCTGCTAAAGTGAAACACAACAAAACACATCCTCCGTGTTTAACCCACACTCACCATCCAGCAGGGGGCAGCCATACCCAGTGCCTAGGGAGCGGTGATGGGGACAGTACCTTGCTTAAGGCCTTCAGATCAGCTCCTATCACCTGGTAGAGCGAGTCCCGAGTTCCTTTACATCTGATTCGAAGCCATTATTGTGATGTTGTGGTCTCACTTGACACCTGATCATAACTCCTTTCATTCCAAGCTGCTGGACGTCAATGTTAGTTCATACAGCTAGCTGGAATGTCTCCAAAATTTGCTCAAGCAGGTCTTTGGCTGCTCAGTGGTGTGTGTTTGCGAGAGTTTGGCTTCTAGTTTGAAGGCAGAGTGTGTGGGGGTTAAAGTTAGCTGAGAAAACAACGGGGCACAATAGCCTCCTGTCACGTGACGCTGAAATGCGTTGCGTTTACGTGAGGAGAACAGCCATTTGGGTCAGTGTTTGCTGAACTGATCAAGAAACTAAACCAGATGTCTGGTCTCTGTTTGGCCACTTTTTTGGAAAAAGCTAACAAGAGGGTGCTATAAACTAAAACGTAGTGGTAAAAGGACATCCTCTGAACATCTGCACAGTGGAACGGTTCAAAAGTTGGACATACAGAGTGGGTTTGAGTAGAAATGCTCTGAGAAATGTACCCATCCAGGGCTGTTTGCACTGGTGGAACCAGGCTTCCTCGAGCTCCTTCAAAGACATGAACTGGTTCTGAAGACGCTGCTTGATGCCTGACACTTCAGTCTGGGTGGATTCATTGCGGTTAGGTGCTTATGATTCAGTTCAAAGTGATTCAGTTCAGATTCACTATTTTACCGTCCCTCGTGGAGCTACACTGGAGGGTTTGGAGAGGAAATGAGACCACAAACCGATTCAGAACAAATCACTCTGAAGGACAGTTATGAGCAAAAATCTATAGAAATCACTTTTGGGAGATCAGGAGATCCGCCGAGGAACCAGGTTCTGTGAGATTACGCTGAATTAAGGGACTGACATTACGCTGCACGTTTGTCCTGCTGTGGATGATGAATTTATTTGCTGTCTCTGTGCCCGGGGGGACGTTTTAAAGGGCTGCTCTTTGCGTGGACACTTGTGGCGCTCCTGAAATTGCTGACAGATCTTGTCAGGAGTTTCAGGGTTTCGGAGAGCGGAGGGGGTTGCCAGATGTGTCCTTGACTTGCCAAGAGAGAAGAGTGCCCCCCCCCCCAAAAGACATTTTTGCATGTGTCCTCCATACAGAAATTCACAGAGACAAAAACAAAAAAACCTCAAGAGAATCTGTTTTTATTTTTTAGCATGAAAACGATTAACCGTTGCATGCAAGCTGAACAGCTGGCGCTTTGGCGTCGTGAGGGCTCCCTGAGCTTCATAAAGGAATTTTTAAACCCTTAAGCAGACTTAAATCTTAAGACCTGTTTAAATGACCAATAATGTAACCTATAATATTAACCTACTGTAGAGAATTGAAACGTGGGCCCGGTGAGTCCCATGGAGTGTGTTTAACAGATGTTTTCTGGCCCATTTCTCGTTTATTGCCCAATTAAGAACATCTCTGGGGTGGACTTTCCAACATTCAAAGCAAATGCAGTTAATAAAAGGGATTTTAAGGGAAAAAAGGGAAGGGAAAAAAGAATTTTACACTAAAAATCAAGTCAAATTTCAGCCCAATACTGGGTTTCGGTGGAAGAGGACACTCTCTGTTTAGAAATGGGGGACAGGGGCGGTGTGTGTGTCAGAGAAACACATTTTGGGTATCATTTAAGGGGACGTTTGAGAAGGTGGGGTGGTTCAGATGCCGTTAGAACCTCGTATTAAAATCAAATTGCTTAAAAACGGCTCCTTTCTTCGGGTTTGTGAAGTCCCAGCTGCCCAAATCAGTTACAGCAGCTCATTTTTTTGGCCTTTTTGTGTACTTTACAGCAGAAATGGTCCAACAATTCTTGCTTTGTGAGCTTTTTAAAGATGTTTTGTCTCATTTTTTTTCCGTTCGGAAGTGAACAATCCCTTCATTTTTGCGCTCCCCGCCCGAGGCCTCTCCGAAAAAGGAGCAGCGATAGAAATAGCGAAGGCTAAATAAACTGATTATAATTTCAGCATTTTATTCCACCTCGCGTGCTTTGAATCTCGCACCGCCAGCGGAGAATGAATGAGGGCTTTTCATTGGTCCTCAAAAAAACTTCCATACCTTCATCCCCCCCCCACCGTGCAGCCGGAGCCATGAGGCACTCCATTCATCCGAGTCTGACACTGTCTGTCCGACGCACGGATTTCATCCACCACTGCCCTCTCACACACCCACACACACAACCACACACACACACACACACACACACACACTCACACACACTCCTCCGTTCCCTGCTGCTCCAGCGCCGCGTGCCAACCTGCCGCCTAGCTTACACTGATCCACCTCAGGAGCCGTCTGCTGAATGGCGTAAATGTTTGAGCCGCAGTTTTTTTGTTGTCGTGATCTGCATGAGGTGGGAAAACAGGAGGTCGGCGGGTTCAGGCCCTCACTGGCCGGAAGGATTAGGCCGAGTGCAGAAACAGGCCGAGGTGTTGCTGGAGGGAAGCGTGGGCAGTTGGGTCGGTTTAGCCGTGAGTCAGAACTCGAGACACCGTCTCAGTTTGTCCTCTCTGGGTCACGCCTCACTGCGTCCCCTTGTACTGTTGTACTTACACTTGGCATGGACTCTTCGCTTGGTTTCTTGAGTCACTTTCGGAATAGCTGCCTGACTTTTCCTGCTCGAGAATGCCACGGATGCTCCACTACCGTGAGGTCGTGGGTTCGAGACTGCCTCCAGTCCTCCTCCAGCGGCATTTGAGTCCCTGAGCAAGACCCTTAACCTCAGGTAGCTTCATGAAGACTGCCATTAGGCATGTACATCAGTGCAGAGGAACTCATCACAAGCGGCCAGAAGAGGCGTGAACCTCCTCTTGGTTAGGTTCGGCATAAATATGCATTTAGTAATTTGTTTGGCTGTTAAAATCGAGGTTTATTGCCTTTGTTTTCATATTTATTTTCTTTATTTGCCTTTTTTCAGCGTAGTTTTCAGCATCATAGTCAGAACAGAGAACAAGAGCAGTGAGAAGAAACGTTTTTCTCTGTAAAATGCATCTTAAAGCACACTGGAATGGAGGAGTGTGTGTGTGTGTGTGTGTGTGTGTGTGTGTGTGTATGTGTGTGTGTGATGGGGTGGGGTGGGGGTGTGTATGGGATGTAATGGAGCGGGAGGGGGCGACATCCAGGACAATGTGCAGTGTGTGGCCCTGGGCCGGGGCACATCAAAGGTCATAGCTCGCTCCTTTTGTTTTGATTCGAGGGCCGCCGTCCCGCCAGCGAACGCTCTGTAATTAGAGCACTTAAGTACATCCAAATGAACAAAGAAAGAGAGCGTTTCCTCACCACGGCAACCAATGACAGACCATATGAGGCGTTACGGTGCTGTTTAACACGAGAATAAACCCTAAACGAGGAATCTCTCTCTCTCTCTCTGTCTATCTCTCTCTCTCTCTCTCTCTCTGTCTGTCTCTCTCTCTCTCTCTCTCTCTCTCTCTGTCTCTCTCTCTGTCTCTCACTCTCTCTCTCTCTCTCTCTCTCTCTCTCTCTCTCTCTCTCTCATTCTCTCCCTCTCTGGGCACTTATCAAACATGAGTATAATTGACTGTGTAAGTAGCTTTGTAATTACACATGAATAATGTAGATAAAAGGCATTAATAACTCTTCTAAGTGTGAAACTGCCCTCCTGAATAAAAGATAATTATAATTGTTGACATCAAGCCAACGGACGGATGAAGGTTAATCTGTCTGTTAATGAAGTAAAGGTAATTAGCTTGTTGGACCTCGGCAGCTTTGGGTGTTTAACAGGCTGCGATTTCATGGAAAAGCTGCTTTGTGCTGCTGAGAAAAAGGGAAGGAATAGCAGCAGCCGTCGTTTTGCACGACTCCATGTCTGACGAGCAGTTGTAGCTCTCTCTCCATGGATCGTGCGCCACAGTCGAAGTGTCCCAGGTATGTGCTCAAGGTCACGACCTTAAAACGCATGCGGTTCCTCTACGGGCCGCTCAGGCTTTGACCCTGAGCGTGACCTTTGGGCCAAGAAGGTCACTTCAGGGAGGGTCTTAAAAATGTCAGGGGCCGTGCGAACGCTCCGGCATATATTTCCCTCCAACGAGCACTTTTAAGGAGAAACTCCTCCCCTTCTCCATCGCCATCTCACTCTTTTTTCTTCCTCTTCCCTCCTTCAAGATCCCTCCTGTGTGACGGGCTTTTGAAAATTTCTTGCTGCTGCTGCCTTTTTTTCAAACATGGTTCTCTTGCTTAGGGACCTGTTCCCAGAACGGGAACGTCCTGGGTTACAATTCTGGACCAGTAGGTTGCCCTGATGTACCTTTGAGCAAGGTACCGTCCCCGTCGCTGGCTCCAAGATACTGTTTGGTATCTTTATTAGAAATGTTGGTCCAAAAGTTTATAGACACCTGCTCATGTCTCGTTTTGGCTCTTGAAAAGGAGAGGGTGGAGGTTGCTGCAGCCTCTGCCCTCTGGGAAAGGATTTACTCTCTGTCAGAACATTGCTGTGAGAATTTGATTGCGTTCAGCCGTCAGGGTGAGCTGGATGAGCTGAGGTAGAAGCTAAAGCTCAAAACTCTTTCAAAAGCATCATCGTGATGTAGCTACATGGAGCAGCGCTGGTCTAGCGTTTAGAGACTACGTCTCAGTAGGTCCTGAGTTAACCTTGAGCAAGGTACCGTCCCCATCAATGCTCCCCGGGCAATGGATATGGCTGCCCCCTGCTGGACGGTGTGTGTGGGTGAAAAGTGATGGCATTTGGTTGTGCTTCACTGCGTGCGATGGAGTGAGTGAAGGGGTCACTCGTTTATTTCACTCTCTCAGGCGCTCCTGAGAAATGCTCTGTTAATATAGTAGCTGTCAGAGGTTTACTGAGAGTAACACACACACACACACACACACACACACACACACACACACACACACACACACACACACCGGTGTCCAAGCAGCATTTCTGTTCTTACGATGTGGATTTCTGTGGTGTTCTATCTTTTTTTTTCTCTTTGTCATCATCCTTTCTCTCTCTGTCTTATCGTTTCACTCTCTACGTATCTCTTGTTTCTCTCTGCCCCTTTTGCCAGCCTCCTTTCCTTCCTTTTTCTTTCTTTCTTTCTTTCTTCTTCTTTCTTTCTTCTTTCTTTCTTCTCTTCCATTTGCTGGTTTCTATTCATTCTTCCACCTGCCACTTTCTCACTGCCGAAGTGTGTGTCATTTAGGATCAGATGTTTCTGACCGCCAAACACACACACACACACACACACACACACACACACACACACACACACACACACACACACTGTGCTCCACATTTTCTGCTTGGTCAGTGTTGTCCTGCTGGGTTTATGTTAACGGTACACTGAGCTCAGCTGGACTGAACTCAGAGAACAAGCTCAGGTCATCCAACACACACACACACACACACACACACACACACACACACACACACACACACACATTTGTGACAGTGACAGTATATAGACACAATATATGGTGACATGTTTGAGTGTGTGTGTGTGTGTGTGTGTGTGTGTGTGTGTGTGTTTCTGTCTATCATACCTGGTTATCATCCTTGTCCTGGGACAGCTCCAGGTGTTCCTGTGTCCTGATGGGACATGTTTAATTTGTATCTTCATAAAGTGCAGTAGTAGAGCAGTACTTTTCATGGTGTTCTGAGAGCAGGTGTTTACGAACCCCTTTTCCAGCCATGGTCCCGTTCTCTGTCTGCGTCTGATGGAAGTGTGTAACAGTGATAATCTATAGAGAGTTAAATATGATTGCAGAGGTCGAGGGCTGTAACTTGTATCATACGTCATATCATGTGTTATTACATGTCTGTGTCTCTGCTTCTACTTTAATTCAGCTTAATGTCAAGATTCAAGTCTAAATTTGCAACAAAGTCTCTCTCTCTCTCTCTCTCTCTCTCTCTCTCTCTAGTGATATCCAGCAGCTGTTGCGATCGTCTCTGACCTTGTGCCGCGTATGATTACTGTCACACTTGTTGTAGTCCCGACTGTGACACCTCTATAAAGACACACTGCAGGCTCCAGGGAAACTGGAAGAAGAGGTCAGTAAGAAGACAGACAGACAGATAGACAGACAGACAGACAGACAGACAGATAGATAGATAGATAGATGGATAGATAGATAGATCGATAGTTTTATGCTGTTTTCTCAGGTGGTCTAATACTTTTGAGCAGCACTCACCTGGGCTGGATCTCCTGCAGCCTTTTTTTGGCGTGTGGGCAATTGCAGGCAGTTTATTTGTACCACCTTCCTTTCAGGCTCTGAAGAACGATCACTTTCCTTGTCTGGTCTTGTAGAGCAGAGTGTTTGCGGGCCCGTGTTTTTTTTTTTTTCTTCTTTTTCCCTTTTTTTAATCCTCGGGATAACGTGTCGCGTAATGTTCTGGAATGCACAGACGGAGTTCCTCAGCTGATCTGTGTTCTGGCCCGAGTTCTGGGCTGTTCTCCGGAGTTTGTTCTGCTAATGTGTTCTGCAGATCCCAGTCGTCATGCTGGAGAGGAAGTTTCCGGCACGTGCCATTTAAACGCGGCGAGCGCGGCTGCTGGAACACCGTTGTGAGATCATGGGGAATTACTTTCCTGTGAAGAAAAAAAAACAAACAAAACGAAACAAAACAAAACAAAACAAACAAACAAAAAAAAAATATATATAGATATAGATATATATAGATATATATGTGTGTGTGTGTAAAATGTAAAAATAGAAAAGAGAAAATGAGACAATATAAATTAATAATTGTATTTTTTTAGAACATTAATTTGATAACTAAAACGATTATTATTATTATTATTATTATTATTATTATTATTATTATTAATAAGCATTATTAATACACAATAATAATAGTAGCAGTAGTAGTAGTAGTAGCAGTAGTAGTAGTAGTAGTAGCATTAGTATTATTATTATTTTCTATTATTATTGCTAGTAGTAGTAGTAGTAGTAGTATCATTATTATTATTGGTATTATTATTATTAGTAGTAGTAGTATCATTATTATTATTATTATTACTACTACTACTACTATTATTACTACTACTATTATTATTATAATAAAAGAAAAGAATAAACATGCTACTACTAAAAATACAGTAATTGTTCCTTTTATTTATCAATTAATGTTTTTATGCATTTATTTCATATTTATTTATTTATTTTCAGTCGTCTACTGTTACTTCTGTCCCGTCTTTATGCTGTAAGCACATGGACCCGGTGTGAACGGTGTGTCCACAGTAACGTCCATTTCCTGCTCCCATGACATCCACCACCTCCAAAGCCACATATGGGTTCGTCCCTGTTTGCAGAAAGGCTGATTAAACGTCTGATCCTGGCGGTGGGACAGGAACAGACCTTGTCCGCTTTAAGCAGAACAACCCCACTCTGTTGCCGAAACCCGCGGCTGGGATTAGATATCATAAATTAGCCCGGTTAGTCTTGGCTGAGCCTTTCGCGAATAGGCCTGGTCTGGTTTCTAATAGCTGGGTCTGGAGCGAGTTCCTGAAGCCTGTTGATGGAAGAGGCCAGCGTTGTCAGGAGCTTGCCTATGAGCACCAGGACGGCTGTAAAAGGACTAAGCCGGATTCGTTTATGAAGCAGAAAGAGCCGCAGAGGATCAGAGGCTGCTAAACTCACTTTATCTGTCGCACTGCTACTTCTAACGGAGGCCTGATGGGCTGCAGCTAATATACACAGCTGTCCAGGTTCATGCTCGCTCTTGGCTAAAGGCCCAATCATTTCCCCGGCCATTTCACCGAAGATTCCCTCGGGCCCAAATCCAGGCATTAGCTCCGCCTAAACTCTGCCCATCTGAGCCATGATGCATAAATTAAACCCCACATTCAATAATTAGCACATCATAATTGATGAATGCTCAGTAGAGATCCTGCTTTCGCTGACTTTCTTGCCTAACCAGATGGAAACTACACGCTCCAGCTTCATTGCCTGTAATCTTCTCCCCTTTAGAAGTGAGGATTCAATTAACGTACACCAAGAGGAAATCTTTGGTGGGCTCGTCGGAGACGTATGACTGCAGTGTTTTCTCACGTTGTTGTTTTTCTGCAGGGCTTTTTTATGGAACTTTAAACTCATGTAACGCTTATAGCGCCAAGACAAAACGTGTTGTTAAAATAGATCCATTCCAATCAGGCGGATCTCTAACAGCATCGGGTGGCAGATGCTGAAAAAGTTTAACCTCTTCTACATATATTGTGTTTGCATTTATTTAAGGACAGACATACAGGACAGAGTCTTATTCATTCCTCATTTCCTTCATGTATTTTGCTTCTAGTCCTGTATTTTAATGTTGAGGAGCAGTTCTCCAGGATCTTCCTGAAGGACAGCAAGGTTAGTTGTCTCTCTCGTGTTCAGTCCAGTCTCTGTACCTGAGCAGTTCTCCAGATCTTCTCCTGAAGGACAGTGTTGTCTCTCGCGTTCAGTCCAGCCCTGTACCTGGAGCAGTTCTCCTGTGATCTTCCTGAAGGACAGTGTTGTTGTCTCTGCGTTCAGTCCAGTCTCTGTACCTGAGCAGCTCTCCAGATCTTCCTGAAGGACAGTGTTGTTGTCTCTCATTTTCAGTCCAGTCTCTGTACCCGAGCAGCTCTCCAGATCTTCCTGAAGGACAGTGTTGTTGTCTCTCATGTTCAGTCCAGTCTCTGTACCTGAGTAGTTTGATAGTTCTGTGTTGGTTAATCCACACAGTGATTCACGCCTGAACCTTCACAGAGTCAAAGCTTCTCACTCTAAGAGATGAAGCAGTGTTTGAACAGGTGCAGATGATTCCAGATGATCAGTGATTCATTTACTGCTGATGCTGAACGCTGATGCTGGAACCCCTTTATCTAGAACCTTGTATCTTTAGACACCATGCAGCCTGAGAACTAAACATTTGTTCCCGTTTCTTTCATTTAAACCTCAACATGACAAAGATCAGACAGTTTAAGAAGCATTGAATAAATTCCTACAAAATATAAAGAAATGAGGGGCTGAAGACTCTGCAAAGCTGTCACACCGCACTTTCTAAGGAACCATAGGAAAACTGCATTTCCAAAATTGCTGTGTGAATAATAATAATTTTTTTTTTTGTTTGGAACATAACCGAAGTCCTCTAATGATGAGGGATATAAACATGCATGTTCTGTGTACCAAACAAAGCCTACAAACCCATAAAACAACATCATTTACTGCAATTATGCTCTACTACCAACCAAACCGCTTCGCCACATGGGACAATGCTGTTGGTATTTTGGTCACAGACCTTGTAATTCAGATCCAGATTGACATCTTCGAGGTAAAATGTGCAAATATTTCGAGGTTTGAACATTTACTGTGAAGTAAATAGCAGCAATTTTGAAAATAAGGCTCAGTTTTCCTTAGAGGAAAACAGCTGTCTTTATTTGGGCGAAAGGAGCACAGAACGAAAAACGATTTGGCGGGTGTGTATGCTCATTTCACTGACCTCCATCTTGAAACTAAAGTGAGATAAATGAATGAAAATTCCAGAATTTGTTTAAAAAAAAAAAAAAAAAAACTAAATCTCTGTAGATACTAAACATAAGATCTCCAAAGTTCAAGAGTTCAGATGGGTAGATTGAGTTGAGGTTTTTGGTGGTTCTAAATGGTTTAAAATTAATGATAATAAATATAAAAAAACAATAAGTGAGGTTTTAAAAGTACCACAATAAAATAACATTTTTAAAATATAATATATACATATATATATATATATATATATATATATATATATATATATAATATATATATATATATATTATATATTATTATTAAAAAAATATTATATTATATATATATATATATATATATATAAAATATATTATATATTTATGGAACGTTTTGTGTGGACAACTTAAACGCAAAAATAGTCGGGATACCCCGAGTCTTCGAAGGGTTAACCCTAATGGCCGTCTATATATCCATCCATCCATCTGAGCCATTTATCCCGACACCCTCTTCAGCACTTCTCCAAATGTTTTATCATTAATTTGGACAAAAGCAGCTCAGAGCGGTTCCTCTTTTGTAGCATCATCTTAAATTTTTAAGTCTCGCTTTGGAGTTCAAGAAGGAGTTCCAGGGAAGTTCTCTGAAGTTTTCGTGGAGAGCATCCATTTTACACGCTTGTGAGAAAAACTAAAATAAAGCTGCAATATCGAACCATCACAATGAAATGTAACACATTCTCTGTTACATGGAGACGAGTTTTGTGCTGTACTAACCCTCCTGTGACCTCATTTCCTCTTTCCGCCCAGTACACAACGGCAGTAGATTATGGAGAATTGTACGATTACTATGAAGGAACAACGACCACCGACGCGACAAACGAGTTCTCAGAGACTCAGGTAAAACCAAGCAAACAGCAATCGCATGTTTCGCGCCTCTCATGTGGTGTGTGGATGTCATGTGTCCTTCCTTCCCTGTCCCATGTGCATACATGCCATTTGTCCCCGTCTCTCAAACCATCGTCCGTCCTCCTTGGGAATACCTTCTTTTGCCTGTTTTCTTTTTCTTTCTCTGAACTGGTTAAACTAGGTAACTGTTTTCAAATTACATGGCAGGTACGTTTTGAGGCGCATGGTATTTCGGGTGGTTGCTAGGGGGATGATATTTAGTTTTTCCGGAGTGGCTGCTAGATTGTGAAACTGTGGTGTTGCGGGTGGTTGCTAAGGTGCTGCTAGTAATCACACTGGTTGCACTGCTAGTTGTTTTTCATTTGTCAAGAGAAGCATGTCAAAAATATAGAAGCGTTTTTCCGTTCTGCTAAACAAGACACAGCGATAGCGGTCGAATGCAAACCATAAAGCATGTGGATTAACCCCAACTCACAAACATGGGTCGGATCGATTCGTTTACCGTCCACACTTTGCACAGAAGGTCTCGGCTTGATTCAGCGAATCACATTTGAGATATTTCCTACTTCTAGTGGTACTATAAGGAGACGAGCCCAGCACTGACAGTGGGGCACTCAGAAAAGGCTTTTATTATTATTATTATTATAATTATCAATATTAATATTAGTATTAGCAATAGTGGTAGTGGTACTTGCATTGGCACATGTAATAAAAATAATCATTTCATTTATTAAAATGCTGCAAAAGTGCTTTTCTCTCCATTGTTGTTTAAAAAAACCCTTTCATTTGGCCCAAAATTGCATGCGGTGCCTGTCGCGGTGAGTGTTACGTCTTCGCTTTGTCTATATTTTGTCTTGTCTGCCGATCCTGACGTCTTGTGTTTGATGTTGTCTTTTTTTGTCCCTCTGTCGCCGCCACCTTCCTCCAGCGAGCGAAGCGTAGTCTCTCCATGACTTCGAAGAGGACGAGAAAGTCCGCTAAGGCCAAAGCCTGGGCGAATAAGTACCTGGCCCCAAAAAAGACATCGGCCAAAACCGTAGCCTCTAAGAAGAAGAGACATGGTTACCAAGCAACAGCGCCGGCGAGAAAGGCCATTCTAGGGGTAAAAACGCAGGGCAAAAGAGTAGTAGATGGCATGGAGAGATCTCCCCTTGCCCTCCTCCGAGGGAGATTCCTGATGCCCTCTGAATGAGCAGGAGGGCCGAAAGCGCTGGCAACCTAGCCTATAACCAAGCTAATCCCTCCTTTCTCATTCTTCCCTCTTTTCCTTTCACTCTGACGCTACCTCAGCTAAACAACTTAGATGGCGAGTACTATACTGACAGTGAGCTTGACTACGGAACTGTAGATGAAACTCAGAGTCGGTCTCCTGTTGCCACCCCTGGACCCAATGAGGTAAATATCTCTCTTCCTTTCTCTCACATCCCTTTGGCTTTAGACTCTCCCTGGGCCAGCCTTCCCAGAGTCAGATCAAGCCTAAACTTGACTAAAAAGAATTTCCAATGGCATTTCACCATTGGCAATGCACTTTAGTCCAAGGCTAGGCTTAACCCATGTCCAAGAAGCCGGCCCTAAGCGGCCGAAGCCCAAGAACAGGTACCAGATCACAAAAACCCAAACAATTCCATGCAATTGTTCTGTGTTTTATCCCTTTAGGAGAATGTGTGAACTTTCAGGTGATTCCCTTCATGTTGCAATGTTTCCATCACATCACATTTTCTGCTTGGGTTCAGTTTCTGGGTTGAAAGGGTTTAAAATGTTAATCCTTCTGTGTTGTATCCACAAGTAGGTATTTAGATAGAAAGTTTCTTCCTTTTTATGGCCAAAAACTCCACACTTTTAGGGTTTAACACTTCATGAAATGTGCCGGACCATATTTTTGTCTATTAAACCGCCCCGTTCGAAATTAGAAACAGAAATTCAGACAGAGTATTCAAACTGCAAGCTGAATTTGCTTTTTATCATTTCCATTCTTGTTGGGCCTCTCCCAGCCCGGTTGGGAATTCTCCAAATGAGGTCACTTTTTCTCCGTTCGTACTCTCTCGCAGCAATACCCAGCATACATTGCACATAAGAAATTCACCCCATTAATGAACTATAGAAGTTAATATAAATCGGTTTACACGGATGTGCTATTTGTCTTTATCATCAGTAAAGTTGGCCTCCATCTTTAGTGAGCTGGATGGAAAAAACCACATCCTGTCTGCCAAAGCTTGCAGTCGTAGATGCTCCATCTACAGAGGGTTTTTAGTCCTAACCTAGAAAATCTCTTTCAATAAAAGACGGCAAAGTGAGACGATATGGTCACAACAGATTCCTTCACCTTCAGAGCTGCTAAATACAACACACGGCTGTCAGAAGAACAATACGAGCGAGGTTAAGCTGCTGTGTCAAGACCTGTAAGTCAGATTGTGAAGGAAAATCTGTTTGTTTCCAATTACAGACGCCTTCCTTTCAGATCTAACGAGGCTCAGGCTCTGCTTGTGGCCTTCGTTAAAGGCTTTAATGAGAAGCATATTGCTCCGTGGTCCGGGCCAAGACTTTGCCACACATGTTAAAGTCCGGTTTTATCAGATCCTGGATTTAAAAATGGGCCGGAAGCGAACACTTAATTATACCCAGAGATTCCGTGAAACAGTGTTCTGAATCTTGAAAAACAAGCTCATGTGGCTGTACTCGTCCAGAGTGATGGAGAGCACGATGTCCATGATGTCCTCTGCCACAGCCTCGTCTAATAGTTCTTAATTGTTACATCAGAACCGAACAAGCTGAGCGCCGCAGTGTAAACCAGCTGGAAAGCGGAGCTTTACTGACGCCTAAAATAAAGCATTTACACTTTACATGCATTCTGTTAAAGGAGCAAATGTGAAACGTAAATGCAAAAGCTTTGTCATCACATCCATAAGCCAAGCAAAGCTAAACAGGATCAACCGTCATGGGGCTTACCCAGAAATGGAGTGTGAAATTTTGCAGAAAAACTAAACTGATTAACAGTTTTACTAAGCAATTTTTACACTTTTATCCTGAATTTTTACAGTTTTTTTCAAGGTTTTACCATAAAACTCACTGTCAAAATGTAAACACCATTTTAATAGTAATAAGAGACAAGAAGAGGGGACGAAAAAATCATGAGAGTTCGTAATTTGGTCAAATGTTCATGGTCAGATTGTAAATTTTACATGAGAATTATGAACGACTATGAATTTGAATGACTATGAACTTTACATTAGAACCATGAATGACTGAATTCCACGGTCAACTTTGACTCTGGGAACCTGCGATTTCAGCTAATGCTCATGAAGGTTTTTGAATCTGGTGTTTCTGCCGCAACTTTCAATAATCTTTAGAAACTTTACATCGTAAATTACGGTTAAAACTCAGTCGTTCAGAATTCTACTGCTGACAGTTTGACCCTGAACGTTCGACTAGAAAAACTGTGAACCCTTGTTTTAGTTGAAGATCACGACGGTGTTTAATTCTGACAGTAAAGTTTAAAGTTCACAGGGTAAAAACAGGGTAAAACTGTAAAATGACGCAGCAAACCTGTCAAGTCTGCAGTTTTATTTGGCATTTTTTCCCACGGTCCGTAAACCAAGATAAGCTAATCATAGGACCGCTCTTCCTGCGATTTCAGCTAACGCTTTTTCATAAATTTAATCTGCAATAGATCGTCCGGAAATCTTTAGAGAATGTACTTAGCACATCGTTACTGCAGATGTTGATTTTTTCCTTCCAGATTTCATTTATTTCTGTCTTTCACTTTCACTTTCACTTTCCACTTTTTTTTAAGCACAAAGCTACATTTGGGAGAAAAGGCAGGAATATCTGAAAGTCTTTTTGATTTGATTTTATAAATAAATAGCTTTTTTTTAACAATCGAGGTGACACTTCCTTTGTCCCAGTGCCTGAAATCTGCCTCATGACTCATACCGAATGCTAGTTTTGGGCCTAATGGCTCAGGTTGAAGCCTTTTAGGCATTTAACTCCAAAGTTTCATAGGAAATATGTCAAATCTGGAGTCGTTGACCAGGACACACCTTGTGGACAAATGGGACAAAAAAAGTGTTCTCCAAAACTGGACCTGCTTCATGTAAGTCCACGAATACAGCAGCCGTTCCTGCTTAACTAACAGCCTTGTTCCCATTGCTCACCCATTCCTGCTGGCCGTATCAAGGCTGTGGAAGAGGAGATTGTGAGTCACTCTGAAACAGAACCTTCCCAGGCCGGGCTGGACCCCACCGACACCCCACAGCCCACCCAGCCTGCCACCGCGGAAGGAGACGCATACGACTTTAAGGAGTATGACCTTAAGGAGTATGACGGGGGCGAGCTTGACAAAAGTCAGTATGAGTTTGGGGCGTACGATGAGTTCGGCAACGGGGCCCAAAACCCCAACCCCACTTACGACGACGAGTTTGGGCTGGGAGTGCCGGCCGAAACTGATGTAGAGGAAACGCAAGTGGGCACAGACGTAAGTATCACACCCCATTAACTGATGGGGTGTGTGTGTGTGTGTGTGTGTGTGTGTGTGTGTGTGTTAGGGCTGCACAATGTATCGAAATCGTGATATTCGCCTTACACTGCCATTACACACCAAATTGGACATAAATAAATGATGGAAATGAAAAATATTTGGACGCATTTTTTGCCTAAAAAGGTGTGTAAAGGCCTTAAGAAGAGTTCCCAGCTCTCAGGTCTAAAAGCACGTATCCACGCTGTGGTATCCTGGCCATGTTGTGCAGCCCTAGTGTGTGTATCGGCTGTGGATTCGGGGATCTAACTTGAATCTTCGGAAACTGAAGGCACAGGGAGCCTATTGGTTCCTTTGAGTTTAAGGAATCATAAATCAGGATTTCTCTTTTAGCTGGATAACTCAAGCCCAGACTGAGGCAGTCTAAAAGGAATGAGCATGGAATCACTGAACATCAGAACAGCACTTGATTTATTTCCTTCACTCCATTATAATCTGCTGCTGCTTGCTGATAGCATCCTGGTTCAGTTCCGTTCAAAGTCAGCGCCTACCGCCCAAGAAGAACATGAAGGTGAAGTTCAGGTCTTTGGAAAGATCTACAGGTCACGTTAAGTCATCTGATGAGTAAAACAAAGAAGAAATCTCTGAGATTCAATGCCGTTGTTGGACAACAATTTAGATTTAAGTCAATATATGGCATTTTGCCTGTAAAGGTCTTGGTACTAAAAGGTCAGATTTGTTGTCTGGAGATGAAGTGTGTGTTCAGGTGGCTCTCAGGTGGATCTGATCTACTCATCAGGTGCTTCTGCTTGTGCCATCTTGATTTCAAGGGCCCCTTAACCAGGAAAAGAGGTCTTCCTCTTAAAAGAAAAGGTGATATCTCTTCAGGCTTGAGTTTGGGCTTGAGTCATCAGGTTAACTTTGGGCTATATTGGGATAAATCCTAAACATCCTCTCTCAAACACACTCCCTCCACACACCGGCACAGAGTGCTGTTTTCCATGGTGTCAATGAAGTCATGTCCCATTCGGCTCCTGGTTGTAACCAGCAGCCTGTTAGGACTCTATCTGCCCGCACTACCCTGGAGGCACAGCAATTACCCCATTCCAGCAGGCCAGCTGTCTGTTCACACACGCCCTGCGCTCCACCCCCACCGAAAAAGACATTATTCACCCCTCCCCCCAAGGTCCCACCCCCTTTACCTACACACATGTATGGACTACTTTCTGACGACCAGTACCTACATACAGCAGTAGGGAGCAGTGGGACCACAATGGCTTAAAGAAACACTTTTCTGTTTTTTTCACTGCATCTGATGTCACTTATCATAGACCAGTGGGCCGTGTCCTACTAGTGGGTATTTCAAGTGGGCTGCAAAATAAAGAAAAGGCACCGAATATAAGTCCCAAATGCAACAATCAGCCACAACATTAAAACTACTGACAGGTGAAGGGGATGATGCCAAAAATGAGCAAGTGAAGGATCTGTGCGACCTGAACAAGAACCGAAGCCATGTGGACTCCACTTATAAGGGACATCAGAGCATCAGAAATGGCCCATGAAGGAATGGAGGAAGGTGGCTTGGTGCAAATACCAAAGCACATGCTCATGTTAAGTCCACGCCTCGATGGTTAGAGCTGTTTTGGAGGCACACGGTGAAGTGAAAGTGACTATTTGTCACTGGGAGCAGACAGTGAACCACATCAAAACACAACGCACACGCACAGTCCAGCAGCCATATCCTGCACCCTGGGGGGCACCGATGGGGGCAGTACCATGCTCAAGGGAAACTCAGAGTAACCTAGTGGTCTGGGATTCAGACCCACAACCTTCTGATCATGGAGCCTTGTCCTTAAACACTAGACCAGTTTCGACTCAGTTTCAGTTTTAATCATATTTACGTGGCCCACAAGCACAGGCAGGGCACTCTACCAATCAGAGCGTAGCCTGAGAAGTAAAAATATCCCAAATCTGGATGGTATAAACCCTTCCAGCTGAAAAATGCTGGAGTGTTTCTTTAAGTCCATAAAATGGTTTCTAACAGAAAAACGACCCCGTTTCATCCAATAATGTCATATTAGTGTCCGATTAAAGCCAATATACTCATATTCAATTGAGCAGATGCTATTAGCGGGACACCTCATGAGGTTTGTATGTGCACCAAAGACCCAAGCACAACTGTTTTTCTAAATGGACAGTTGCAGAACACAGTGTACAGTTGGTCTATTCTTGCTCCTCCCACAAATGCAACCTTCATAGCAACTGTTGCTAGGTTGCACAAGCCTGTAGAGTTGCTACGTAGATTTGAGGTTAGCTGTGCTGTTGGAGCTCACTGAAATAGGCAGCTTTGAAATGACTCAAGGACCCCGAGATGTCCTGGATTCCACCAGAAGCAGCAGTCTAGGTCTTCAGCTGATCTGACCAATCAGATCAAAAGCGAGGCGATTCTTCAGTGGGGGTTCAGTGGCTGTTCTTCATGCTCGGGGAGATGCAGAGACTCAGAAAAAGCTGAGTGAATCCCCAAGAACAGAAGAAAACATCTTCCACGACCCTCTTCAACACAGAATAAACCTCATTGTGAATGAGCGGCCGGTCAGTGTCCAGTATTTGTGGGCGGAGTATAGACAGGATAATTGAAGTGCTTTCTTGACCTTCTTCTCCTCCCGATGCAAGGCCTTGAGAAGGTAGTACGGTTGTGTTAGTGCGTAAAGAAACACTACGGCATGCAGGTACGGTGCCTTAAAGACCCACGCTGTACGGTCCAACGTGCATGCGAGCAAAACACACAGTGTTCATGTAAACCAGTAGCACTTTAGTACACACCGCACACTTTAGCGTGCATGCTCCAGTAAGAACAATGTTCTGTCTTGCACGACAGCATGGCTTTCCACCTTAAACGTTCAGCCTGTGAATCCTGTATCACCACTGTCTTTTCCCCACTTTCTTCATGTCCAATAAAGTGTAAGGCTGCATGTAAGAAGATGACCTTGCTGTTTTGTCATTGGCATATAAAATGAATAATCCTTGCCACTGATATTTGTTCACGTGAAATCTCATAAGATGTAGATCATCCCATCCAAAAACTTTTGCACGGCCCTGTTGTTTTTAGTAAAGGCTTTGCAGTAAAATGTGATATGTTAAGAGAATGATAACAGAAAATGGGTCCGGGGTGCCCAAACCTTTGCACGGGACCTTCTAAAAATGAAAAATCAATATCAGCTCTTTGGTATTTCTGTTAGAAAACAGAACATTTGCTTTATCTCCACACCCAAGTCTATCTTCTCACATGTGCCTGGAGTGAGCAGCCCAGTCTAGCCCTGTCCCTGCCCTCTCTATTTTTGACATTTTGACCTGTGTGTCCCGCAGGTCGGTGGAGGAGCTTATCTTGGACAGAAAGGAGAGAAGGGAGAGCCAGCCGTCATCGAACCTGTAAGTTATTGCCTTCAGGAGAAGGTCTGAGAGGAACTAGCCCAGGTTTACTTTTAATAAAGGAAGCTGGTCTCCAGTATAGGATACACTAGACAAAATGGATTGTTTCTAGGAATATACCTGCAATTATGTTCTTATTTTTTATTATTATATAATAAAAAGCCAATAAATAATAAACAACATGAAGGACTTTAAGGGCAGGATTTACATAAAAGTCTTGCTGATTATAGAAGTTTAATTTATCAGTTAAAGGATCAATAATAAACACACTTTATCAAATTATTAGCTTTAAAAATGATCCACGATGATTTTTTTCCTCAGGGGATGCTGATCGAAGGTCCACCTGGAGCATCTGGACCTGCTGTGAGTCATTCTTCTGGACCTCCATCTCTCATGACGCCTTTTTGCTTCAAAATTCAAAAGTGTGTCTTTGCTTTGGCTGTTTAGGGTCTTCCTGGAGCCCCTGGTCTGCAAGGTCCCCCAGGCCCAGCTGGAGATTCTGGTGACAGGGTGAGTGTCTATTTTGTGTCAGTGTTCAGCTTCAGACCTCTGACCTATGGCCGTTCCCAGGACAGCGGGTCATGAATCTGGCTCTTTTGTCAGCATTGCAGCTTTTTATATTTGAGGATACGAGCTCAGTGACCAAGCCTGCTAATATTTGAGCTCACAAAGCACTTACACCATGGCAACATCAGAGCACCGTGAAGCTTCTCATATTGTTTGATAAACTCAGATATTATTCTAGTATTGTTCTAGTGGGCTTGACAACACAGGCCTGTGCAGTAGTGTGTAAAAGTCCTGAGCCCCTTGTTTCTTTATATTTTGCAGGAAATCACGTTGTTAGTTCAGTCTTATCTCCTTATCTCATGTTTAGTGCGACAGTATCTAAAAATACAAGGTTCTAGATTCAAGTCGAGTCAAGTCAAGTCAGTTTTATTTATATGGGACTTTTTACAACTGTTGATTCACAAAGCAGCTTTACACAATCTAGGTCAGAGCCCCTAGTGAGTAAACCGAGAGCAGCAGAGATAAAACTCTCTAAATCTGGAGGAAAAAACTTTGGGAGGATCCAAGACACAAGAGGGGAACCCACCCCCCTCTGATCATCACTGGAAACAAACAAAGAAAAGAAAGAGAAAGATGTAAGCGAGTTCAGCAGTAAGTGAATCACCTGATCATCTGGAATCATCTGCGCCTGTTTCTTCACTGCTTCATGTTAGACGCTTTCTTCTGCTTGAAGGTTCAGACGTAGATCACTGTGTGGATTAACAAACACAGAACTATCAAACTGCTCAGGTACAGAGACTGGACTGAACATGAGAGACGACAACACTGTCCTTCAGGAAGATCTGTAGAACTGCTCAGGTACAGAGACTGGACTGAACATGAGAGACGACAACACTGTCCTTCAAGAAGATCTGGAGAATTGTTCCTCAACAAATTCAAGAAAGCCTCTCTGGAAGCAAAATATGAAGAAATGAATGGCTCAAGACTTTTGCACAGCGCTGTATAAAGTAAAAAAATCCATCCTTTCAGGAAATTCAGATGGTGGATGATTCTGTCATCTCAGGCAGGCAGATTGATCTCACCGGCTGGTTCAACAGCTTAGATATCTTCACTGTGACAAATGGTAGAGTGAATTATTTATCAAAGAAAATGCTGTAGGCCTGTCGCTTCGAGTCTATTTCGTTCTGTTCCGGGACTGGACTATGTGTAATTGATCATTGCCAGGAGCTTTCTGACTCTGTCTGGCGGGCTGCTGTTAGAGAACGTGGCTGGTTCTCACTAACAGGTTCTTAATGAATGGTGTTTACACAGGCAAAGCCAACAGTACTGCTGCTCAGATATCACAGACAAAGCGCAGCCAGAGAAGGGTTATGAAGGTTAATGGGCATTATTTCAAATCACAACAACACCTTTCTGTTGCTAAACTCTGTTTGGCGCTGGGTGCAGTTAGTGAGATGAAAAGAAGGTCATATCGGTGGACCTGAGACCTGTGGGCCAAAGCAGCTCTTTCCCAACCTTACTCCTCACTGCTCTGCATGTTTTAGTGATTTTCCTGCTTTGGAACATGGGCTGTAAATCAGTAGGGTTTTATTTACAAACCCTGGTTTGATCAGTTGTGTTGAAAGCAGAACTATGCAGGGCAGTGTGTCTCTTGTGCCTGGGATAAGAAACATTGGACTCAAAGGATATCCTGGCCAATCAACCCAATGCTTCCCACCAAACAACATTTTTCAGTCGTAATAAACACCAGACATCAGTATTGCTCTCAGGTCAATTCCATTATTTTACACCTAACTTCATAATTTTTCAACTAAACGTCATCCTCCTCCACCTAAACGTAATCCTCCTCCACCTAAACGTCATCCTCCTCCACCTAAACGTCATCCTTCTCCACCTAAACGTCATCCTTCTCCACCTAAACACCATCGTTCACCACCTAAACACCATCATTCTCCATCAAACACCATCATTCTCCACCAGATACAAACCATTTCCTTTATACACAATCAATCTCACAATCAGACATCATCACTCTCTACCAAATATTCAAATTCTCTTCCCAAACACCCTAATTCTTTATCCAAACACCATCATTGTGCATCAAACATAATCATTCTCCTTCAAACAGCATACTTCTCCATCAAATGCCATCATTCTCCATCAACACCATTATTCTCCACCAAACACCATCATTCTCCATCAAAGACCATCATTCTCCACTATAAACACCATCATTCTCCACCAAACACCATCATTCTCCATCAAAGACCATCATTCCCCACTAAACATCATCATTCTCCACTAGACACCAACATTTACACCAAATATTAAAAATTCCCCACCCAAACCAACATTCTCTAACAAACACCATCACTTTCCACCTAAACACCAACATCCTCTTCCTAACACAATCATTCTCCTTCTACACCATCCTTCACCATTAATCATCATCTTCTGTGAGCATAAGTACCATCATTCTCCACCAGACACCAAGCATGGAGCGTTCTTCAAACATTACATACACCAAGCATCAGCATTTTAATGCATTCAGCTTTTAAACTTGAGATGCAGCAGTCCGTCTCTGCTCAAGGACATTTCCAAACTGTACTGAATAAATGTTATTTTATTCTAAGTAGTTCTTTTGTTTTTTTAGATAATTGATGTGTAATACTACTTTTGTTCTTTTATTTTGCTTTGCCATAGTCCTTCTGTTGAAAGAAAAAGTGTTTTCATTGCTTGTTATTTGCTATTTGTGTGCTAATAAGTATAAACAAACAAAAAAATAAACAAACACGTGCATCATTTATTATAGAAAGCATCCGTTTCCTTTCTTGGCTCATCAGCTTGACCCATAGCTACTGTTGTCTTTCCAGCAAAATGTCTGATTTTTCTTTATCTCTGTCCACCAGGGTCCTGCAGGACGCCCTGGTCTTCCTGGAGCGGACGGTGTGCCAGGTCCTCCTGGTACCATGCTGATGCTACCTGTAAAAACCTCTTATCGTTAACTTTTCCGCCCACACTACACTCCTCTTTAATGCACATGCCCAAACCACACTCAGATCTGTGGGATTGAAAGCAAATTAGGAAAAGAGGAAAGAAACAATGAGAGTAATTGATATTTTATACTTTTAGGTTCTTGGCTTTTGGAAATATTACATATTATACTATTACACATTAAGATATAACAGACTTTATAAAAAAATGCTGATTTTTCACAGAAAAATTTACAGGAAAATATTCCAGAAATATACAGAATGTGCTGATTATACACAGTAATAAACTTTATAATAGTAAAGTTTAAAGTAATAAATATATAATAAACGTAATAAAAAAGTCCCTTTTTCCTTCCAGATAAACATTGTCCAATAAATGTTAATATTATTATTATTATTATTATTATTATTATTATTATTACTGCCATTATTATTAATATTATTATTATTATTGTTATTACTGTTGCTATTATTATTATTGTTATTATTATTATTATTATTATTATTATTATTATTATTGTGCAGTGTATTTCATCGGTTCGTGTGTCTGTCTGTGTTGAAGTTCCGTTTCGGAGGCGACTCAGAAAAAGGCCCGGTGGTTTCAGCGCAGGAGGCTCAGGCTCAGGCCATCCTGTCTCAGGCCAGGGTGAGTGCAGCAGGGGGGCAAAACACGGCGGGAGCTTTTTACGGCTGCCCCGCTGTGGCGAGGGGGAGGCGGGAGCGTAAACTTTACAGCCTTTAGCTGAGGAGCGGGGAGGCAGTAAAGTGGAACAGTGTCAAACGAATCCTTCTTCTGCTGTCCAGTCGGGACGTCCCTTCTCCCGTTGGACAGGCTTTCGGATCCTGATTCCAGAAACACACCAGCTGTGTGGAGACACTTTTCCAGACCCTTAAAATAGCTGTGAGGTTAATGACCCACAGGTGGGACTGACCAACAGGTGTGTCAGAGAAATAGAACCTCAGCAATGTGGGCAGAAACCTCACACACACACACACACACACACACACACACAGTCCCGTGGGTGTGGTTTTATTAGAAATAATGTGCAAAAGTAATCCACAAACATGTTTATTATGGCTTTTTATTCTGCAGAGCATCCTGCGAATACATTTTCATTTTCTTTAGAACTTTCTTTCAAGTCGTCTTCATTTTCCTTGCGTGGTTCCTTACAGCAGGTACGAGTTAATGACTTCAACTGATTAATTGTTGCAAATTTAAATCTCTTTGCGCAGCCGCTGAACAGGTGCTCTAGAAATGATGTGTCACTGTGGGTTTCAGTGGAGATACATGGTTTTGTTAGCGTGTGCGTGTGTATTTCTGTTTATTTCTGATTTTTGTGGGTAGTCCGTGGCCCTGACCGATGCTTTGTGTCCACAGCTCGCTATGCGGGGTCCTCCAGGTCCGATGGGTCTCACTGGACGGTCCGGCCCGGTGGTGAGTGTCCGGTTTTCTGTGGAACGTGTTTTTTCAGACGCTTTTAGTGTATTCAGTGTTTTGTATTTATTTGCGGCACATTCGTCACCTGGTCCACTCGAGGCTGAAGATCTGGGATCCGTCTCATGAGGCAAATTCAGAAGAAGTGAAAAGAGACCCATCTGCATGAAAGCAGGACGCTTTATCCCAGTCATGTCCCACCAGACCGGAGCAACCCTGAGTGTTTGATGAGACCTGTAGCATCTCCAGAAAGGAAACATCGAAGCAGCAAAAGATACTCAATATTGAGCAAACAACACGGTTTTGAAATCATTTTGGACTGTTTCTGTCACCTGTCCCAAAAAGTGACAGGAGGGGGGTCCGTCTCCCTGATTAGTCCATAGTCTAATAGAAGCTGGTGAAGAAGTTAGGCTTAGACTAAACCAAACTTAACTGTTTTAGAGGGAAATCCTCTTATCATCCCCGATTCCACAAATAACTCAAGAACACAACATTTTTTTAATGAAAACACCATACAGTCGCAAACAAACTCCTCTACAGATGTTTTTGACTGATCACTGCAGGGAAATAAGCTGGAAAAGGACCGAGAGAAGATTTTTTAGAAGATATATGACTGTCTGCAGCCTTAAAAATCATAATTTGGGGCTAAAAGTTTAGAGATGATTATAATATATATTATATATATATGCCATTATAACATTTGGTGCCCTCACAACTTAATCCTCCATCAATGCTGCTTTAACGAAGCCCCGCCCCCTTCACAGATCAGTGGCTGATGGTGCAAATTTGCATTCAGGAAAAGAGATTTTTAACATGTCAAAATGCAGTTTCCTCTAAAAGTGCAGCCATAAAGCAAACAGCAAAGCCGCAAACCCAGGAAGAAGAGCTGCTGGAGTCATTAAGGTCCATTTAGCCCGGTTGTGGTACCTCCCACATCACTGGGATGGTCCCCTCAAGGTGACACCTTCAGTACTTTTAGTTTGGGACCATGACTCCAGTGCAGATATATTTTTAAGGTGGAATGGCAGTGTAACTTTCAGGGATTTTAAAGCGATCATTCCGACTGGTAGTGACTCTACTGATGGGACACCTATTGGAAGTTCAGTCCACCAGTCTTGTGTGCCAGTCTTGAGGACTGATGGACATGTTCTTCAGAAGTCTCAGCTTGTAGAGCACCTGCAGCAGTGCAGCGTGAAGTCAGGATGCAGCGTCAGAAAGAAGTGAACTTAAAAAATTAAGACATGAATGAAAACGAGAACTAGACACAGGCAGGACAGGGGTCTCACGAAGAGCAACACAGTGAGACTGGACAACAAAGAACCAGTAACTCCAGACTCAAACACAAGGGTATAAATAGGGAAACCTGAAACACCACGTCTGGAGGAGACCAGTATAAGGAACATCTGGGCAAGGGCGGGGCAAGGAACCAAACAAAACAAATGGCACATGGAAAACAGAACACAGACAGGACCATCCATCCATCCATCCATCCATCCATCCATTCATCCATCCATCCATCCATCCATCCATCCATTCATTCATCCATCCATTCTCTGAGGCACCCTAGGGTGAAACACCCTAGACATGTTGCCAGTCCATCTCTTTTAAAGACACAACTAGTGACCAGTTTAGCATCTCCAGTCCACCTGGCGTGCAGGTTCTTGGACTTTGGAGGTTCTTGGACGTGCCATAAAGTCTTTATTGTTTACACAGTGTGAAAGTCCGCCATCTGCTGTTTACTTAGTGAAGTGCTGCTTTTTCCAATACACTGTGACTGATGTCTCCTTTCTTCTTCTTTCTACCTTCCGCTCTTCCTCCTTTCTAATCAGGGTCTTCCTGGTCCTTCTGGTCTGAAAGGTGAAGGTGGTGACCCAGGTCCTCAGGTAAGGACCTGCTGCCTGGACGAATAGTGTCACATCTTTCCCCTTCGGCATAGCAGCCCATCCTCAACCCCTATGTTCTGTCCTCCGCAGGGTCCCAGAGGCATCCAAGGTCCATCTGGACAGATGGGACAAGCTGGGAAGAGGGTGAGTTATTTATTTTGGGGAAAAGCGTACATGAGTGAATGAGGAAGTTCATGTCTACATGAAAGTGATCAAAATAAATTTTAAAAAGTTGGATAAATCTTTTTTATTTTTTTTTTTTAAAAGGAAAAATTGGTTATTTCAGTGATTAAGAAGTGTAGAATGGAAGATTAGACATCATTCGATCTTTTGTATACAAGTGTGCGTCCCTTTTTCCAGCTTATAAACTTCCCTCCTTAGTGAATTTATCTGGGATTCTCCCAGAAGCACTGCAGGATTTCCCTATTACGGGATCTGCTCACTTTAGTCTTAGGCTTAGACTGGGCCTAGACAATGGTGCCACCACCATGAGGATGTGTGAGATGTTGTGCACTAGCTTTTTTAAGGCTAAAGTGTCAACAAGTGGACACTTTACAAGCCCTGCTGGTGATTTCTGGTCTCTGATGTGTGTGAAAGGGTCGTCCGGGAGCCGACGGAGCACGAGGAATGCCCGGAGAGTCAGGATCGAAGGTGAGAGCGGCTTTTTTAAACCTCTTTCATTCATTATTAACATCTTTGATCAGTTTGTGTCTCATAGAGATGCATAACCTGGACATTTTCACAGAAAACAAGGCCTTTGTACTTTTATTAAGAGCAATTTGACAGCATTTCCTTTCTTTGTGCAATGATCGCCTAAAGTTAAAGCCAGCTAACGATGAGAAAAGCAACGATTAGTCCAGTTTCAGCAGCAGCTCACAAACGTCTGGTGGATTTTGTGCACAAACTTTTAGTCAAGGCTGTTTTTTTGCTGAAACTTTCCCTCTTTGTGTGTGTGTGTGTGTGTGTGTGTGTGTGTGTGTAGGGTGACAGAGGATTTGACGGTCTGCCCGGTCTCCCAGGAGAAAAAGGCCACAGGGTGAGTCCATCTACTCTTCTGCTTAATTAAACTTCAGAGCAGCGAAGCAGAGCAGAGTGTCTTTAAGGTCATCAGACGGCGAGTGAACTCTGGAGGAGGTTCATTCTGTTCTGTTCACACACACACACACACACACACACACACACACACACTCACACACACACACACTACAAAAGAATCCAAACACATGACTATTCTTCTCATTATGAAACACGCCACAGCACACAGTGAGGCACAACAACACACCTCTGCATTTAACCCACACACACACACCGTCCAGGAGGGTGCAGCTATTTAAAGCACCCAGGGAGCAGTGATGGGAACGGTACCTTGCTCAAGGGTACCTCAGGGTAACCCACTGATCTGGGATTCAAACCCATGATCTTCTGATCCTGGAGCCGACGCCCTAAACTCAAATGGTATTTTTTAGAGGAAAGTATGTAACGGATCTACTCATCATAAAAATAAGAAAATCTGCACCAATAATAATAATAATAATAATAATAATAATAAATGCACTAAGGGTGGCAGATAAAAGTGTTTTCATTTTCACATCCTCCCCAATTTCCTAAATGTGGATCGTTCCAAACAGTGTTGTGTAAGTCATTTTGTGGGTAAAAGTCCTGTCAAAACTGTACAAATTCAAACCTTTTTCACTACTTTGCACACAAGAGGGCGTTCACACACGTGGCGAAATATAATAATGAACAGAAATAAGAAAAAACATTTCTCGTACAAAAAACTCAGGGCAACCTACTTGTGAGGGAATCAAACCCACAATCTTCCGATGCGGGGCGACTCCCTCACCACTAGACCCCCGCTGCCCCAGCATTTGTATTGTTATTATTATTATTATTAACAGTAATGTTACATTTTGTTGAATAAATAGAAAAGTGACACTAACAGTTACTAAAAGATGCCACATTTAGGGACCGTTTCTCCACAAGATGTGCTAATTTTCACTTAAAATTTCAACAAAATTGAGTCCAGATTTTGGCTCCCGGCTGTAAATGTTCCGCGGACGTCCTAAACGAAGCGTCAGGTGAAATTTAGGATCAGGTCTGGCGTTCAGCAGTTCAGCAGTATTTGCTTTACACTTGCACCAAGACGATGAGCATCTGGGAGATATGGACAGTGTCCCCTCCAAGGTCTCATCCAAGTGTCTCATCCAAGGCAGCGGTGGTCTAGTGGTGAGGGAGTCGCCCGGGGTCGGAAGATTGTGGGTTCGATTCCCTCACCAGTAGGTTGCCCTGAGGTACCCTTGAGCAAGGTACTGTCCCCGTCACTGCTCCCCGTGTGCTTTCAATAGCTGCCCCCTGCTGCTGTGTGTGTGTGGGTGACACTCAGAAGTTGAATTCCGTTGTGTTGCGCTGTGCTGCGTTTCACAATGAAATGGGTGGTCACTTTCACTTTCACTTACATCTCAAATCTGGGCCTCGTGTTTGTCCAGACCCTCCTCGGAGCAGCGCTGCAGATCAGGAGCGGCAGATTAATTAGCGATTAAATTTCTCGTTTGTAGGTTTGAAAGCAGAGAAAGATGCAGGAAGAACGTGGAGGCGGGCGGCCGGCGGTATTTCAGTGCTGTTCTCCAGGAACAACGGCGCTCTGTGTCCAGAATTAGGCTTTTATCGGATTACGGACAAAACACTGTCAGCTTGCCTGGATTAGTTAAGCTGGCGTGAAGGGAAATGTCATAACTGGACCAATTTAAACCCAGATCGTCATGAGGAGGGACTTATGCTGTAGATTAACAGGAAAACAAACTGAAACGCTGTTTAATGAGAGACGTTTCGCACTTCGCTGATTCAGATGCTCCAGTTTTCAGTTTTTGTGAGAGTTTTAGAGGACTGAAGAACCCTGTTGGTCATTCTGGACCTGGTTTTTGGGATTTTCATGTAATTTGTTGGTATTTTTTTATTTATATGGTCATTTTTAACTGATCTAAACTTTAGTTCAGCAAAAGAGATTTTATTTCAAATTGAAATTTAAAATTGTCAGCGTGACTAGTGCTAAATAACTTAAAGGGGAAAGGGGGGGGGGGGGGGTGGAGTTGATGGGATCTGAGCGTTTAATGCAGGAAGAAACAAAGCCCAGGGACAGCAGTAAACTAATCAGATACTTAAAATGACACTAGAATAGCTAAAATAACACTAATATATAACACTAAAATGTAAAACAAAAAAGCGCTAACATTAGCTGCTTTAACATTAAAATATAACACTGGAATTGCTAATATAACAATATAATATAACAAATGATCTAATATATGACTCAAATATAACTCATATTATCTAATATAACCCTTAAATAAAACTAAAATTAGGTGACATATCAGTAAAATTTGCTAATATAACACTAAAATAAGCTAAAATAACACTAAAATAAGATGTTACACTAAAACAAGCTAATATACCACTAAAATGTAACGCTAAAATAAGCTAATATTACACTAAAATAAGCTAATGTGACACTAAAGTAAGATATATAACACTAAAATAAGATATATAACACTAAAATAAACTATATAACACTAAAATAAGCTATTGTAACACTAAAATAAACTATATAACACTAAAATAAGCTAATGTAACACTAAAATCAGCTATATAACACTAAAATAAGCTAATGTAACACTAAAATAAGCTAATGTAACACTAAAATAATAAAATATAACACTAAAATGTAACACTAATATAACACTAAAATAAAAAAAAAATAAAAAAAGTGAAAGTGACAACCCTTGTCATTGCGAGGTCACGGCACAGCACACAAGAACCACAACGAAATTGGACCTCTGCATTTAACCCATGCACACTCAAACCCATGCAGCAGTGGGCAGCTATTGAAAGCGCCCGGGGAGCAGTGATGGGGACGGTACCTTGCTCAAGGGTACCTCAGGGCAACCTATTGGGAAGGGGTTTGAACCCCAATCCTCCGATCATGCGGCTAACGCCCTAATCGCTAGGCCACCGCTGCCCCTAAACTAATGTAACACTAAAATGTATATATAAAATATAGTGCTAAAAGGAGCTACAATAATTTAGATGCAAGATACAAGAAATGGGCCAGTGGTGACCCAGTGTTCAGGGACGAGGCCCTAGGACGAAGGTCGTGGGTTCGAATCCCAGACCAGTAGGTTGCCCTGAGGTACCCTTGAACAAGGTACCGTCCCCGTCATGCAATACTAAAAAGCAGATATTTCAGTAAAAGCTATCTCTTTGGAGATGGTAAAGGTAAAGATAATGGTTCTTGTTTTCTACCTGAAAAGTTCTGCAGCCAATTGTTCAGCAAGACCGAAAACCAATTTGGCGAATCAGTGTTTCACCAAGTGTGGTTTCAGTGCTCGAGAAAATGCACAAGTTTTCATTTTCCTGATCCTGAATGGAATGCAGCGTGAAGGAAATGGAGCATTAAAGGCCTTTATTGTAATATTTTTTCACATTTTACATATTTTCTGCATTTTTGCAGCTTAGCTTGTTTAAACCAGGCTTATCCAGTCCTGGTTCTGAAGAACCTGCAGTTTAGTCCAGACCTCAGACCCGATGTAACAGACAGGAACAGCACAGCTCATCGGTATAAACAAGTGGAAAAACATGTTTTCTCTGTTTTCTCTGTTACCAGGGAGAGATGGGACCCCTAGGACCTCATGGTGCTCCTGGTGAGGATGGACAGCGAGTGAGTATTTTTCTAAGTGCACATTTCTTCCAGTTTCATACACTCGTCCGTGCGGAAGCTGAACTCTGGACTTGTTCTCCTGCAGGGAGAGGATGGAGAGATCGGCCCAAGGGGGTTGCCTGGAGAGAGTGTGAGTATCTAAGCCCCCTCAAATCCCCCCTGTGCTGTTGGCATGGTTAACAGGAATCATCCAGTGAACTTCACATGTGCTCCACTGGGGGGCAGTGTTGCTATATGTTTAGATTATAGAGAGCCTCGCAGAGATTTACATCTTGTTTCAAAAGAAAAAAATTAAGGAAGTAGATCTCTGGAACCATTATTATGATTCTGTAGTTCACATACACACACACACACACACACACACACACACACACACACACACAGATATAAATTGACTCGTTACTCATGTACATATAATGTACTCATTTAGGCTAATATTCATGATAATATTCATATATTCATGAATAAATATGCATATATGGACCCTGTGTTGCTGGGATTATTAAATTTGATCTTTTTAAAATTTTTATATTATGTCGAACGATACAGATGCACAGACGAGCGTCCTGTGCTTGAGCACACACACTCTGAAAAGTGAAATAATCTTCTGTGCGTAACACTTCCTACACACACCGGTAGTGAACACACACTCCAGGAGCAGTGGGCTACAGTATCTGCACCCCGGGGCAGTTATGGGGTTGGACACTTCAGCTGTGGAAGCAGGAGCGGGAGAGTGTTGTGCACCCATCACTGCCCACATCTTCCCTGCCCGTCCAGGGTTTGAACCCAGAAGCCTCCGGTTATAAGCCATCTCCTCTGATCTTTAGATGTTTCAACTCTGAGTTTCAAACCAAAGCCTGTCCTTCTTTTCCAGGGCCCGAGGGGTTTGCTTGGTCCTAGAGGCCCTCCAGGACCTCCCGGACAGCCTGTGAGTATTATTTTGGGCATTTTATGACTTCCTTTGCATTTTTTTGGGGCTAATTTTTTATCAATGGTTGTCCACAGGGTGTGGCTGGTGTGGATGGTCCTCAAGGTTCTAAAGGAAACATGGTAAGGAAGCATGGTCCTCTCCTGGGTGGTCCACTATAAGGGGGGCTGTATTTATCTGTGCTTTGTTGACATGTTTGTTCAACACAAATCTGTTTACTAAAGCTGCTGACCACCAGATCACAGGTCAGCTGGGTTTCTTCACTCTGCTAAAGGGGGATTGTGGCCTCCAGTGGAGATGTGAACCTCACATGACCCTCAAACAGGCAGAAATGCGACAGCGAGGGGCTAAGAGCTAGTTCTGCAGGCTGTTTTATTTTAAACCTCCGAAGCTCTTCTAGAAGCTCTGTTGAAGTGTTAATGCAGGTCAGTCTTTTCACCTTCAGGCCAGGAATCCTGATGCTCAGAGTGAGACTTCATGAAAGGAGCCGATGTTTGCAGGCCGAATCCATCAAGAAAGTCAGAAAAGTGTCATTCCAGGATTTCAAACCAGGCAAGACTCTCACCGCCCCGAGGACAGTGCGGACATGTCCGACTGAAGACATTGTTCAAGCCCCCTTTGACTGATAGCGGCTAATTTTCTGCAGTAGCCACACTTATATCATGAACCCCAGCTGTCCAGTCAGCAGCCCGAGACCTTCAGCTGTTGGTCCTCTCATTCCTAGAAAGGACAAAGTCCTGAAGTAATCACTCAGGAACGGCCTGGGTGGAATTTTCCTGCAGAAATGTCTGTGAAATGCTTCAGTGGAACCTCACTCTTAGCACGTTGAGCTGAAACATTCCTCCAGCAGTGAGGCTGAACGATATCCCTCACATTTTTCAGGGACCTCAAGGAGAACCTGGACCACCCGGCCAGCAGGGCATTCCAGGAGCACAGGTAAGATGAACTGCCTAATTATACATTATTATAACATTATTATCATGAATTTAACTTCATTTAGATTTGAAATGAGGATAATATAGTTTAATATGACTGTGTGGGGTGGTGGTGGTCTAGTGGTGGTACTTGCCTATGGATCTATGGCTCAAGAGATCCCAGGTTCGAATCCCACCTCTGGCACTACCACCACTGGGTCCCTGAGACCCTTAACCCTGAGTGTCTCCAGGGGGACTGTCCCTGTAATCAGGACATGGACGTCTCTCTGGATAAGAGCGTCTGCTAAATGGCGTAAATGTAAATGTGTTTGTATATATATATATATATATGTGTGTGTGTGTGTGTGTGTGTGTAATAAATGCATATAATAATCATAATTATAGAAATACATCAACATATAATTCCATTTATGTGGTTTACTCAATTTCACTTTTACCGTTAGTCTGTCAGTCTGTCAGTGAATCAGTAGGTCAGTCAGTGAATCAGTCAGTGAATCAGTCAGTGAATCAGTAGGTCAGTGAATCAGTAGGTCAGTCAGTGAATCAGTCAGTGAATCAGTCAGTGAATCAGTAGGTCAGTGAATCAGTAGGTCAGTCAGTCAGTCAGTTTTTAGAGAAAGAGGGAAATTAATCTAATTCATAGTCAGTTCAGCAGAAATCATCCACACACACACACACACACACACACACACACACACACACACACACACACACAC
>CM029377.1:1611055-1618555 GCA_017165825.1 Hepsetus odoe
CACACACACACACACACACACACACACACACACACACACACACACACACACACACACACACACTCCCTCCAAATATCCCTTACTAATGTGTCTGTCGGGGGATTTGTTGTAGGTGGTAAACAGCGAGCGGAACACCCTCGCCGGTGATGTTGACACGCGGCTCAGTTTGTACTCGTTTCATTTCGTGTTTATACAACGTCGTCCTTCTGGTATGTAAATTACTCTCAACAAGGGTGGACGAGCATAATTGCAGCTCGGTCCTCGTACGATGCACTCCATCGCACTTAATTGAGACATGTTTGAAAAGTCCAACAGGAGTGTCCTTTCCAGGTCTTGTGAAGTTGAACCTTCACCAACATGTGACTGCCTGAGCTATCGGCCTGTGTTTATTCTTTAAAAACTCTGACATCACAAATCAATAAACAGACCACCCCCCACGCTTCTCCACAACCCTTCTAACCAGCCTGCACTGTCCCCAGGCAGATACCTGCTTTACCATCCCCACTTTACTGGCTTCATGAGTTTATCTGTGATTATTCCTCTGTGATGGACTGGCAACCTGTCTGGACTGATGGATGAATGGATGAATGGATGGATGGATGGATGGATGGATGGATTGATACCACATACACACTGTAGAATCACAGACAGTGGATGGATGGATGGATGGATGAATGGATGGATGTGCTTTTCTTCTGTAGTGTTTTTATCCATTTCACACTGTAAAGCAAAAACGTTAAGTCAAGTGTAAAACCGTGAACATGTTCCTTCTCCAGGGTCTTCCTGGACCACCGGGTGAGAAAGGAGAGAACGGAGACGTCGGTCCGATGGTAAGTGTGTCTGCTTTAAATAAGAGACTCAAGATTATATGTTCAAACAAGCAGCTCAAATCTCCCTCCTGACCGTACGGGTTTAAAGAAGCTAAACCGCGGATCTGTCTCCGTCCTCAGGGTCCACCAGGTCCTCCAGGCCCCCGAGGTCCACAGGGTCCCAGCGGAGCAGATGTAAGTTTCCCTCTAAACCCTTTCCGTTTTGACAATGTTTGTAAATGTATATAAAATTTATTACAAAATACTTTTTTAAAATTTCATTCTGCATTTGAAGAATTATTGAATAAAGAATATTCTGAACTTTGTTTCTGAATTCTTTTGTTTCTTAAGATATAAATATATACAATATATCTGAAACACTCTAAACGTCACTGTTTTTGCTGCCGAAACTTAAAAATTTCATCATTTTTATTTGAATTCATTATTTTCACTGCTTTGTTTTTATTTACAGCGAACGCTTTAGTAAAATAAATAAATGAATGTAATTTTTTTTTTATTTCTTAAAAAATGTCTAATTTCTTACAGTAGTGATCAGATGAAAATACACGCTATCGTTTGCCTTGCAGACCATTAAAAACCTTCCGAAATGTGCTGTTTGATAAACTGGTGTGATGTTAGGTGTTCAGGATGATCGGTGAACCTCTCGAGCTCTTTTTATTTAAAATTTTTCTTTATTTTTTTTAATTTCTAAACTTTCTTAATTCTTCAGCAGTTGCGTGGAAAGAACACAAACTTACTAAGCCAACAAAGGGCGAGCTTGTCCACTGTGAGGACGCTGCGTGGACCACCGATCTGAACTAATCTGCTTTGTTGTATCGTAGGGCCCACAAGGTCCCCCTGGAGGTATCGGAGGCATGGGAGCAGTCGGAGAGAAAGTAAGTAAACCCTGCCTGATGCCAGCAGGCCTTATCTGCTCAGTCCACCTTTAAAAGCCTGGAGCTCCGGCGTCGTGAGAGATGTGGCCTGGAAGCCGCCCATCTGAGGTGTCAGCCTTTTGTCAGAGTTAGCACCCTGACACCATTAACGCCTTCTTTACAGCACTTCCAACAACACTCCTTCATTTCGCCTGCCGTTTTGGCAGCTCTCCTCTCAACCATCAATATTTAATATGGTGGCTGGCTGCCGCCACGGCGTCGGAGCATGAAACCCGGGATCCGACCGTCCCCGAGAACAGTCTCCGTCTTCTGAGACCACGACGACCGTTTCAGCAACTCTGAGCCAAGAAAACGGGATAACTTTTAATGCTATGATTGGGCAGGCTGCCATCACGTGTAATTATGCGGAACTTGTATTTTTGACCGGCAGTGTGGTCAGACTCCCGTTACCATGGTAAACCTTTTAACCAATGTAATCTCTCTTAGGGAGAGCAAGGTGAAGCCGGCAATCCTGGACCTCCTGGAGAGCCTGGCACTGGAGTAAGTAGCCGTGTGTGTGTGTGTGTGTTTGTTTGTTTTTGTTCACTAACGCGCAGCACTGAATCCGTTATCACATTAGGGAGGTGATTAGCATAATTCCTATGCTCTGACAAAAATAAACGGACGGGAATCAACTTCAAGCCGTCCCGGGGCTTTTATAAAATGCATATAGTTTTTTATTTATCCCCTCGGATATCATAGCTATCTCGGATAACGGGATTAATTTTAAGTTTAAGTATAGACTTAATTTTAGCACAGATATCTAATTTGGAGAAATTCCTCTGCACATTTTCATTACAGTCCATATAAAAAGCTCAATTATACAAAAAAGAAATGTTTCTAGACACGTTTCAAATCCAGCACGCAACATTCATCTGTATTTCAGTCAGACACGCGACAGACATGCCGTCGGAGGGAAACGTCCGATATGATTTATTAAAATGCAGGAGAAAATGGATTCGTGGACTTTTACGAGACATACGAACCCGCTGTAATATTGATGAGAGGAAACGACGCAGACCTCCGCGAGTCACGACCTCCATCCGCCGTCTTTCTCTGTGTGCCTCAGGGGCGTGTGCTCGGCCCACTCACTTTTTGCGAATTTGCAGGGTCCTAAAGGCGAGAGAGGAGAGAAGGGCGAAGCGGGACCGCCTGGTGCTGCCGGACCTGCTGGACCTAAAGGACCACCCGGAGATGACGGCCCCAAGGGTAACCCTGTGAGTAGCCTTGAGACAAACCTCCGCACACAGGATTACAGGTCATAAAAGTGGGAGGCGAGGCGAGAGTCATAAATGATGCACATCTCCGGTTCACTGGTTCATCCACTAGAAGTCCAAAAGAACATGTGAGCCCTTCTGTGCTCCTGGAGTAGGGCTGGTAGATCCCAGTCTTACACCGTTAGTCATTTTCCTGCATTGACACACCTGGTTGAGTTCAGTTTTAATGGGTTTTAATGGGTGAGTTACTGTGAGGCACTAGGTTCTAGTGGTGGGTAATATGATCCTGGACCATATGCATATATATCTGAAAAGAAGGTTTACAGGATGGTAGTGAGACCAGCTAAGTTATATGGGTTGGAGAAGGTGGCACCAATGAAGTCGGAGCCGGAGGTGGAGTTAAAGGCGCTGGGAAGGACGAGGACGGACAGGATTAGGGACGAGTATATTGCATGGACCGCTCGGGTTGGACGGTTTGGAGTAAACGTCAGAGAGGCGAGACCGCGTTGGTTTGGACGCGTCCAGAGGAGACACGAGAAGTACATCAGGAGGAGGTTGTTGAGGTTGGAGCTGCCAGGAAAGAGGAGAAGAGGGAGGACAAAAAAGAGAAGGCAGTGCATTAATTTTTTACAGTTATTTCCTTCTTTTTCCTTTTTAATTGTATATTTTGGCAGATATGGCGGAGGACTTCTAACAAGCAAACGAGACAGAATTCCTAATTCGACTAAATATCTCTGCACGCACAATTTTAATTACTTTTTTTTTTAAAGCAAATAACTGACTTTAATCTGCAACTTTTTTGGTAGAATTGTTTTTTTGCAAATCTGCTTAACCAGTTACAAATTGCTGCTTTATTTCTGTAGGGTCCTGTTGGCTTCCCTGGAGACCCTGGTCCTCCTGGTGAGCCTGGTGTTGCTGTGAGTATCTGTTCGATCCCATCTTGAACTATTCAGCATTTGCCAAAATGTCCCATCATGCACAAGGGTGATTAAATGATAAAATCTTATTTCTAACGTAAAAATGGAAGTAATTTTTTTTTTTAAGTTTTGCTAATTATAGAATAAATCTGCAATGATAAACGAGTCGAACGGGTAAAATAATGGACACGCTGTGTGCCTGTCTAACCCAAAGCCTCTCTCTCTCGTAGGGAACCGACGGCAGTCCAGGAGAGAAAGGAGAGGATGGTGAATCTGGTCAACCTGTAAGTATGCAAATAAAGCAGAGCTTTGAATGAAGCAAAGTGAAAGTGAAAGTGACAACCGGTCATCACAAATACAGCGAAGTGCAACAAAACGCAGCCCCTGTATTTATATATTTAGATATCTATATAATATATGCCTAACTTTGCAGGAAAGCGATGTATAAAGGTGTTTTTCAGAGAAAGGTGGGTTTATTTCTTCCCCCACTGAGGTTACAATAAGTACAAATCAACGAACGATCAATACATCGTTAACTGATGTGTGAATCCCAGTTTACACTTCATCCGTCCTGGTTTAACTGATCGATTCTTCATTAGATTGAATGTGGAGCTGCTGAGTGAACCGAACAACCCCGTGCTGGCTGGAGAGAAGTCAGGAACTGTGTTCGAAGCAACTTTACAGAAGTTTCGAAAACACATGTGTCTCCCGTCTAAACACAGAGAGCTCCATTCTAACCAGCTTTAAAGTCAATATTCACCACCACCACCACCACCACTTAGCACAGCCTCAACTCTCTTAGACCAGCTCCTTTCTTTAAGTTGTATCAGGAACCCATCTCCAGGCTTCTTGAAGGACGTCCCAAAACTGCAATTACGAGAGATCAGGTTCCTGCTGCTTCAGAACCTTAACTGGGAGCGCAGGCTTCAAGATCATCTAGCAACAGCCTTAAAGTGAAAGTGAAAGTGGCTTTCATCGTGAACACAGTGAAACACAAACGAAATGCATCCTCCGTATTTAACATACACACAACGTCTAGCAGTGGGCAGACATATCCAGCGCTCGGGGAGCAGTGATAGGGACAGTACCTCGCCCGAGGGTGCCTCAGGGCGACCTACTCATCTGGAATTCGAACCCATGACACTCTGACGACTGGGCATTGCCCCTAAACACAAAGTCAGCGCATCCCCTGTTTCGAGAACATTTAACGGTGACGTCTGGAGCACATCTAACAGCGATCAGATACCTGCTGATCGAGAACATTTAAGAACATTCAGAAATGTTGCTGGCCAACCTTTAGCAGTGATTAGGACCGTGTGCTTCGAGCTCATTTAACAGTGATTAGGATTCTGAGAACATTTAGCTGAACATTTAGCTTAGAATTGCAGACCTAGCAGCAACTGGATCCTTGTTGACTGAGAACATTGAAGAACAAATAGAATCATGTTTCTTGAGAAGATGTAGCATCAAAAAGCACCGCTCTTGAGATCTGCAGTCATATTAAAATTTAACGAAGGGAGATTTGAGTGCTATGAAGCCTTTGCATCCAGCCTCCTTTTCTCCATTCGGGAATTACGACGCCCGGCCTGTCCTGTCCCGTCACACTCTCTTCGGTTCTGCTGGGTGCGTCGTCTTTTCCTTCCAACACGAAGCAGCTTTAAGTTCTGTGTTTGATTGGATCCAATTAATTCTCAGATAATTGGATGTGAATTATCAGATAATTGGCGGAGGTTTATTTGACTGCTTAACAGACAGTTTCTGTTCTTGTGCTCACATCGTTCGTTGTCACTTCTCCCTTAGAGGTTTGTTTGCTAACGACAAAAATCTGCTCCTTCACGGGATCATCTGTAATTACATTGTCAGTGAAAATGAAAAAGATACTTTTAATAAAGGGGGATTTTTATTGACAGCCTGCTGTTTCCTCCCTCAAGAGGAAATCATGGGTTTATTCTTCACATTTAATCAAATTAAGGACCCAAACTTTCTTGGGTTTTAGCTCATGTCTGTGTTCTGCTTTCAGGGTCCTCCTGGTCCATCTGGAGAAGCTGGCCCACCAGGACCTCCAGGCAAAAGAGTAAGTGACCTTCTGCTCTTAATCTTCTTTTTATCTTGGATTATATCGTGGCATTTCTACACACATCACCACTGAAGAGCCACTTCTGAATCCATGAAGTGGCTTTTAGTGGTTCTGGTACCCAAAGAGCATGACGGGTAGTTACTGCACTTTAAATTTCCATTTCAGTGTATGGTTCTGGTGAAGAACCTTTCATTGGATGGGTTAGTTTCTCCAATAACTTTTCAACCTTTAGTTATTGCATCCAAAACAAACAATAATGAATGGTCCTGACACCCTGAAGAACTGTCAGTAGATGGTTCTTGTATCCACTTTTCAGTTATGCACTATAAACAACCTTTCAATGGCTACTTTGGGGCTAAAGAACCTTTCAAGGGACAGTTCAGGGGACCAAAGAACATTTGAATGGATCGTTATGGCACCATAAAGAACTTTTTTTTTAGTGGATGTCCTGGTATCTAAAGAACTATTAAGGTATGAATCATAAACAACATTCCAGTTTTGGGCCTATAGAACCTTTGAAAGGACAGTTCAGGTGACCATAGAACATTTGACAGGATGCCATCTTTCAGTGGATGGTTCTAGTTCTCCAAAGAAACCTTCAATGGATCGTTATTGCACCGTAAAGAACCTCTCAATGGGTGATCCAGGTGATCAAGGACCCTTTCACTGGTTAATTATTGCAGCAGAACATTTTTAATAGACGGCTTTGGTACCTTAAAGAATGTTTACATCAAAGGTTCTGGTACCCAAACAGCATTTAAATGATTCTTCAAAGAGCCAGATGGAAATCACAAGCGTGGAGAATCCTGGAGAAGTGCGATCGTCCCTCTCGGGGGGCTGAACGGCTGAGAATTTGACTCTTATTCTGGACAGAAAGACAGAAAGAAGCACCTGAGCTGGAGCTCTAAGCGGGCTGTCCCCGGCCGAGAGACAGAGACGTCTCCGCATCGATTGTTTCTGCCCGCTTGAGTGACATCGATGGGAAAACAGCAGCGCGAGCACCTCAGTGGGCATTCGGGGGAGCAGCTGTCATATTCGCCCGTCGTCAGAAGGAAGCGATTCGCTGGGTGACGAGCACAGTCTCAACGAGGAAAACAACAGGCTCAGCAGCTCGGCGAGGCAGAAAGTAAACTTTTCAATTTGGGCCCGGTGGTTTCCACAGCGGGACGCGGGACGTCTTAATTGAATCGGACAGTGAAATATTTGTTTCCCCTTTTGCCTGGGCCTGATATTGCTTTCCATTCTTTCCACTGGTTCCCTTGGAGCGAAGACGCTTGATAAGTTTACTCGTCTGCTTTTTTTAAATTTCCATTAGGATTTGATGTCACATTGCCTCTGTCCCAGGCAGGCCCGAATAATAATATGCATTCGAAAAAGAAAAAGAAAAAAACTCTCCCTCCATCAGGGTTTTATGACAAAAGGCTCTGCTTGCTTTTGCATTATTCATGCAAACGGCTTTTTTTTTCTGCGATCTCCACGGAAAAGCTGACCAGCAGGGCGAGAGGTTGGGTGAGGTCCTCCCCCTCCCTCAAGAAATGGCCCGAG
>CM029377.1:1621055-1633555 GCA_017165825.1 Hepsetus odoe
GATGAGGCTCCATATTAACACAAAGATGGAGGTGTTTGCTGAGGTTCACACTTCACTGAGTGTCCACAGGTCTCAGGCTCCAGTGTACACAGTTTAAAGGTGAACAAAGAGGGTCTTTCAAAACAGTAGTTGGATGCATGAAGTTCCAGCAGTAGATGAACGCGAAGCTCCAGGAGCCCCTGATTTAATCCGAACAAGTGCTCGATGGGAATTAGAAGTAATGCAGGGCTTCTAGAGGAGATGTTTCTAGATGTAATTATTCACTGTTAATGTTATTTAGATCGGTTCTAATATTCTTCAAAAATCAAAGCGAAACCAGAAAGAAAACGCCTGTCCAAACTTCTTTTACATCTAGTACTGTCAAGACCTCCACAGGAATATATATGTATAAGGGACAAGGATGGACAGAATTACAGGGACAGCTCAGGTTGGATGGTTAGGAGACAAAGTGAGAGAAGTGACACAGTTTGGACATGTCCCAGGGAGAGACGAGGAGTGTATCAGGAGAAGGACGCCGAGGATGGAGGTGCCAGGAAAGAGGAGAAGAGGACAAAGAGGAGGTTTATGCATGTGGCGAGGGAGGACACGCAGGTGTGGAAGAGGAAGGAAGAGGACCGGAAGACACGGAGACGGAGGATCTGCTGGGGAGCAGCCGAAAGACGAAGAAAAAGAAGATTTATTTTTAGTAGTACTAATGATCCCCTTCAAAAAAGGACAAAAAGAAACAAGACATGAAAAGCTCCACTGTCCCTGAACCCGCTTTGTCCTCTGTCTTCAGGGTGAGTCTGGCGCTGAAGGTCCTCCAGGCAAAACCGGTCCAGTGGGACCCCAGGGACCTCCTGGTAAGCCAGGTCCTGAGGGTCTGAGAGGAATCCCTGGCCCAGTGGTGAGTGTCTGTTTAAACACACAACCCTGTCATCTCCCGTATCGATTTAACAGAATAAAACACACACACACACACACACACACACACACACACACACACACATGAAGCAGCGTTACAGGAGGATCAATACCTCCTCTGTGTGTCTGCAATCTACAGTACATATATATATAATTTTCTTGTTTATTTGAACACACTTTCTTCGTGGGCTATTAATCATTTCGCCGCCTGCAGTAAATCGATCGCAGGCCTTAAGTGCTACAGAAGTGCAGTAATAGCTGATATAATTGGATGGATTTTTCTCGCAGGGTGAACAAGGACTTCCTGGAGCACCTGGACAAGACGGCCCACCTGGACCCATGGTGAGAGAGGAGGCTTCTCTCCCTCTTTTTTTTTTCTTCTTGCTTCCTCCTGCTTCTCTCTAATCTCTCTGCATCATGACCGTCATCATTTCTGACGATGCACTGAAATGAAAAACTTTGGCTCAAACCAAAACCCAAAACGAGGATCAAACCGAGCTGAAAGAAATGGAAAAGGAGTCTGCTTCCTTCATTTCCCTACTTGGCAGAATCAGAAAAACTTTATGGATGCTTTGAGGAAAGAAAGACCCAATTAATAATGTAAAATAAATAAATACATAAATAAAAATATAAAAATGAGATAATTAATTAATTAAACATCAGAAAAAATACTTTCTTGACTCGAACTACTATTCTGGTTGTTCGGGTATTTATTTCAGTGCTATAATAGATTTTATATTTATATTTATTTGATATATTTTAATAGATTTCAGTGCAATATATATATATATATATATATATATATATTATATATATATATATATATATATATTATATATAATAAAAAACAAATAAATTATATATATATATATATATATATTCTTTTTTTTTTTTATGGTTTTTACAAATAATTTTTCATTGGATAAAATTTTGGTGGATCTCCAATCTGTTCTCGTTTCTCCTCTTTTTCTTTCTCTCTTCCTCATTCTCTCGCTCTCCATCCTGCCAAATATGTGTGTGTGTGTGTGTGTGTGAAAATTGATTTCTTAGTGTTGTCTCTCCAATATTAGGGACCCCCTGGTCTACCTGGCCTGAAAGGTGACCCTGGCTCGAAGGGTGAGAAGGTGAGTGAGATTCAATTTCGTTTACTGCTCCACCGTTAATGTGATCCTCCCTTCAGTCCAGGCCGGCTTAACCTCGGGAGCAGCTTTAACTCCGTGGGCTTAAAGGAAAAGATGCTTTATGGCAATGAAATGACTTCAGTCCTCTTCTCTGCGTCCAGAAGCATTTCTGGCGCGATATTTTCCTGTGTTGAGGGGAGAAACTCAGGGAGAGATTGTTCAGGGAGCTTTAGCGAGAAGAGGTGGAGCCATTCACTAAACACACTGTCACACTGCAGGTTTTCATCTGGAACTTGGTTTCTTTTTGCGAAATCCGCTTAGTGTTGGGTGATGCGTTTTTGGTTTAATCCTCCAGAGAAAACCCACTTTGCATAATGCAGATATCATAAAACATGGAATCATGGACTTTATTTTTTTTCCTTTGTTAAATTATAATTTTAATCTGCAGAAAGATTCCTATTGAAGTCCACTGACGTATCTTCATCAGAACAGACACGTGACTGTAGTGAAGATGCTGTTTCAGTGAAATGTAGAGATTTACCTGCCTGTGTGTGTGTGTGTGTGTGTGTGTGTGTGTGTGTGTGTGTCCTCAGGGTCACCCTGGATTGATCGGTTTGATAGGTCCTCCTGGTGAACAGGGAGAAAAGGGAGACAGAGGTTTGCCTGGACCTCAAGGAACTCATGGACCAAAGGGTGATGGTGTAAGTGATGCTCTCTCTCTCTCTCTCTCTCTCTCTCTCTCTCTCTCTCTCTCTCTCTCTCTCGTTCTCTCTCTCTCTCTCTCTCTCTCTCGTTCTCTCTCTCTCTCTCTCTCTCTGCTCTCTCTCTCTCTCTCTCTCTCTCTCTCTCTTTTGTTCTCTCTCTGTATCTCTCTCTCTATCTCTCTCTCTCTGTCTCTCGGCTTTCATCCTGTCTCTCTCTCTCCCTCTCTCTTTCTGCTTCTCTTTCTCTCTTTCCCTCGTTTCTCTCTCTCTCTCTCTCTCTCTCTATCTCTCTCTCTCGTTCTCTATCTCTCTCTCTCTCTCGTTCTCTCTCTATCTCTCTCTCTCTCTCTCGCTTTCTCAGTCTCTCTCACTTTCTCTTGCTCTTTCTCTCTCTATCATCTCTCTCACTGTATCTCTAAACTTTGTTTTCTGTGTTTGTCGCCGTGTTCTCTTACCATTTTTCATCTGATCTCTCGCTCTCTGTCCCTCTCGCTCTCTGTCCCTCTCTCTCTCTCTCTCTCTCTCTCTCTCTCTCTCTCTCTCTCTCTCTGTCCCTCTCTCTGTCTCTCTCTCTCTCTCTCTCTCTCTCTCTCTCTCTCTCTCTCTCTCTCTGTCCCTCTCTCTCTCTCTGTCTTTCAGTCTCTCTCTGTCTCTCTCTCTCTCTCTCTCTCTCTCTCTCTCTCTCTCTCTCTCTCTCTTGTCTCTCTCTCTCTCTGTGTCTTTTTCTCTCTCTCTCTCTCTGTCTCTGTCCCTCTCTCTCTCTCTCTCTCTCTCTGTCCCTCTCTCTCTGTCTCTCTCTCTCTCTCTCTCTCTCTCTCTGTCCCTCTCTCTCTCTCTCTCTCTCTGTCTCTTCTCTGTCCCTCTCTGTCTCTGTCCCTCTCTCTGTCTCCTGTCTCTCTCTCTCTCTGTCTCTGTCTCTCTCTCTCTCTCTCTGTCTCTCTCTCTCTCTCTCTGTCTCTCTCTCTCTCTGTCTCTCTCTCTCTCTCTCTCTCTCTCTCTCTCTCTCTCTCTCTCTCTCTCTCTGTCTCTCATCTGAGATCATTTCAGGAAAATGAAATGATAAAAATGAGCATTTGAAACACTTCAGAGTGAACATTACAGAACTTTGCCTTCCTCTCTCTGAACCGTCCCTGTGAACACTGAGATAAATGTCCCTCGTCTCTCCAAATGCCCCCTGTTAAGACTGAGATAAATGTCCTCTCTGTCCTACAGTCACCTTTAAGCTCTGAAAAGGGAATTAACCTGAAATAATGGCACCGTGCTCGGTGTGTTTATGACGATCGTGGGCGAGCGAGGCAGCGGAACGGCAGGACGTGTCGTTATAAGTCATTAAAAAACCTCTCCAGGTGGACGTGTTGTTTACCTCACGTTTCTGCTCGTCCCTTCCTATGAGCCCTAAAGCCAGGCGCCCTGAGCCCAGATGAAGGAGGACTTCATCCATTTTTAAACAAATACTGCAATCGGAGGGAATATGTAATTAGCAGCCGCCACAGTGCAGCGTTTGCCCGGTTATTTAAAGAACCGCAGGAGATTAAATCCATTCCATTTAAAGCTCTAATGAAATCGTGATGATCTTTTAAAGATCTTCCCACCACACACATCCGAGAGTGGACGCAGCAGTAATGCTAGTTAGTGTCCACTCTCTGCTCTGTTGTGAACTGAAGGAGCTTTTTTTCTTTTTATTTCCATTAAATCCCCCCGATTCAAGGACGGCGGTGGACTAGGGGTTAGGGACGAGGCCTCATTTTCCCAAACCTGAACTTTCAAGGATCAGATTCTCTGCTGCTTAATCTTAATTCTAATTAAAACATCCTTTTTCTTTCACTGAAGCATAAAGACTTGGAAGACGAGGATGGACAGGATTAGGAACAAGTAGATTAGAGGGACAGACAAAGTGAGAGAAGTGAGACTGTATCGGTCCGGACATGTCCAGAGGAGAGACGAGGAGCATATCAGGAGGAGGATGTTGAGGATGGAGCAAGAGGAGGAGAAGAGGAAGGACAAAGAGGAGGTTTATGAGTGTGGTGAGGGAGGACATGTAGGGGGACGGTGCAAAATTGGAAGGTGGAGGGAGAAATGATGGGAGCTTTAAGAAGAGGAAAAGAAAATAATGTGTTTCCATAGCAACCTGGGTGTCAAAACCTGTCCCAGCGCATCCAACAATAAGAGCAGCATGGAGTTTTTTTATATATAGTTTAAAGATTTTAAAGACTTTATTTATGAAATTGTCCCCCTGGTCTTGTCTCTGCAGGGTATATCTGGTGCTTCTGGACCCATCGGTCCCCCCGGACCTCCTGGGCTGCCTGTGAGTCACTAACCTCTTACACGTCTCTCCGTTTTGATGCAAAAAAATTCAGTTATTTAAGGGATTCTTCCTTTATTTCCTTTCTAGGGACCACAAGGGCCAAAGGGAGCCAAGGGCTCGTCGGTAAGTGAAGTCGCTTTCATTGCATTTTTACTGCAACCTGTACAACTCAGATCTGCCGTTTTCATCAAGTCATGCCTTGTTGTGTTTCTTCAGGGTTCCGCTGGTCCGAAGGGAGACACAGGCATAGTCGGACCACCCGGACCACCTGTGAGTTTCATTCGGTTCTGTTTTAATCTGCCAGACCGTCAAAGGTTTGAGGGTTCCTTGCTGATCATAAAATCACCATATAAATGCCTATGTAGGTTTATTTGGAGGAAAATTATATTTCTTGCATTAAAAAAAAATCTTTGTTTCTTTTAATTTATTAGAAAAACATTCTGCTGTTAAAACTGCTGAAAAATGATCAGACCAAAAGAAATGGTCCAAAGTGAAGTTATGTTAATTTTATCGATAGTTTAGACCTTTCGGGGAGACGATGATGAATGTTAATGACTGCACTACTAAAATATTTCAACTAATTTATTTTAAAGTCAGGTTTTTTAAAGAATAATGCAAGATTTCAATGCAGACTTCACAGTTAGGGCCTTTAAGGATTGTCACAAACGTTCTAGGACTTTGATTTGAGGAGTATCTCAGCAAGATTCGCCGTAAAAGTCGTGAAGCCGCAGTCTGGATACATCACAGCGTCATTGTTGGATATGGATATTTGAATTCCAAGGCAAAAGCCTGCTGTAGAGTAACTTTCTATCATCTGCGTGTCTTCCGCAGGGTCCTCCAGGTGAGATCGTTCAGCCACTGCCCATCCAGTCGTCCAAGAAGAGCCGGCGCTCCAGCGACATGCAGGCCGACGAGGCCACCATCATGGACTATGGCGAGGGCATGGAGGACATCTTCAGCTCCCTCAATAACCTCAAACAGGACATCGAGCGCATGAAGTACCCGATGGGAACTCAAAACAACCCCGCCAGGACCTGCAAGGACCTGCAGCTCTGCCACCCAGAGTTCCCTGATGGTGAGCGAGGCCTAACTGTCCTCCTGGTGGGACCTTAAAGCAGGAGCAGTTTCTCCATGTTGGTGTGAAGATGCTCAGTAAACTCTAACAGACCTCCTGCAGTGCTTCCGCACACTGTTCCCTATAAACATGGACCAAATTCAAAATTCAACTTTCAGTTTTTAGACAGATTCATCCTTTTTTATAAAAAAACAGCGCAGGTTTTCCATTCTTTTATCTGCTGTATCTTTCATAAATACACAGATAAAAGTAAAAGAAAAAAAGTTACATATTATAAATAAAAGTACGAATTTCAAGTTTCAGCTGTTGTTTTTAAGGCACATTGGTCCTTTTTATAGAAAACAGTATTTAAGATTTTTTTTTATTAAGTATGTCATTAGCTTGCCTGCTAGTTTCTCCTGTTATTTTATAGTTGATACTGAATCATTTATAGTGGATACTGAAAAAAAAAATAGTATATTTGGATAATTTATAATAGACAGGAATAATTAAGCATATATTTTGAATCATTAATTGTAGCTGCTATAAAAACACATTAATTCTGAGTCTGCAGATTGAGACGATTTTCTGTTGGTCATAAAAGGGGCTCCAGATGTCAGATGGTTGCATCAGTTCCAGGGTCAGATAGTTAGTTCAGATCCAGAGTCAGATGGTTACATCAGTTCCAGAGTCAGATCTTTGGTTCAGACCCAGGATCAGATCTCTAATTCAGACCCAGGGTCAGATCATCATTTTAGGCCTAGCGTCAGATCATGGTTTTAGACCCAGGTTCAGATCATCGTTTCAGGCCCAGGACCAGATCATTGGTTCAGACCCAGGACCAGATCATCCTTTCAGGTCCAGGTCAGATCATCGTTTCAGGACCAGGACCAGATAATTGGTTCAGACCCAGGGTCAAATCATTGGTTCAGCCCCAGGGTCAGATCATCGTTTCAGGGCCAGGACCAGATAATTGGTTCAGACCCAGGGTCAAATCATTGGTTCAGACCCAGGGTCAGATCATCGTTTCAGGACCAGGACCAGATCATTGGTTCAGACCCAGGGTCAAATCATTGGTTCAGACCCAGGGTCAGATCATCGTTTAAGGCCCATGGTAAGATCCTGGTTTTAGACCCAGGTTCAGATCATCGTTTCAGGACCAGGACCAGATCATTGGTTCAGAGCCAGGGTCAGATCCTCGTTTCAGGTCCAGGTTCAGAGCCAGGGTCAGATCATCGTTTCAGGTCCAGGGTCAGATCATCGTTTCAGGTCCAGGGTCAGATCACCGTTTCAGGACCAGGGTCAGATCATCGTTTCAGGTCCAGGTCAGATCTTTGGTTCGGGTGTCTGACAGATTGTTCTCTCCTCAGGTGAATATTACATTGATCCCAACCAAGGATGCTCCGGGGATTCCTTCAAAGTTTACTGCAACTTTACAGCAGGCGGCGAAACCTGCATCTACCCGGACAGGAAGTCCAGCGGAGTGAGTGTCACTTCTGTAGAGTCCAGACTCAATTAACCCACTTCAGTGTTAAACGAGCCTGATTCAGCTCAGCAGATAACCCTCAGAAGATCTCTGCCATGCTTGTTCCTTAACGCACGTTCTTTTCTTACTGACTGCACAAAACATACTGTGTAACTCGTACCACAATTCAATCATTTTTAGAATTATCTTTACTTAATCAGCTGGATTTAGTCCAGAATCTCAGCGTTTTTGGAATTTTTGAAGGATTTCAGTCCAGAAACAAAGCCCTGCCTGTGAATTCCAAACGAATCACCTGTTACGGTTTAGTTTATCATTTATTATTTCTGAACTCCTGCAGGTGCACATCTCCTCCTGGCCCAGAGAGGTGCCCGGGTCGTGGTACAGTTCATTTTCACACGGACAGCTGGTAAGTGCATCCCTCTTTCAGTCCGGCTTCGTCTCTCTTTGCGCTCTCACATCCTTCTCCTCCTTTTCTCCGCGAGCTGAAAGGTTTCTAAAGGCTCCCTCTCCGTCCTCTCAGTGACAGAAATAGACAGTAATAGCGGCGGCGCTTTTCAGATGCTTTTTAAGATGCCGTGACCCGAGGTCCCGCAGCACAAAGCCCTCACGTCCCCGCACACACACCATCCATATTTAATGCGGGTTAGGAGAGTGATGGAGGGACGGCAGCGTCTCAGAGCAAAACATCATACAGGAGATTCGCTCCTGCCAGCCTGACACTGTTTCCTCGACCGCCAGTTTTCTTCAGCTCATGAGTGAATTCATTCATCGATTTCCTCTTTCCTTGCTTTGCTAATAACCTTCAGTGTGACGCGTGACTTATACCGGCGATACCGTAAGAGCCATAGCGCCCCCTTTCACCTCCAACGGGGCATTACAGCCAATCCGTGAGTCATCAGATAACCCAAGGCAGGGTACCAGGACAAGGCAGGGTACAGCGGACAGAGACCAGACCAAAGACAAAGTGAAGCACCAAACCTTTGAAACATGTCCAGAGACACCTGGGACAGGACAAGCCACAGACAAGGCACATGTGAGACAAAACAAAAGCACATGGACACGAGTAAACAGGATGTAAACAAAGGCACGGACAAAGCAAGGAGACGGCAAAACGTGACTTTCTTTTTCTTTTCCTTCTTCTTTTTATGTTTATTATTAGTATTATTATATTCCCCGAAACTAATCTGCATGATTAAGTACGCTAATTTGAAATTTCTCTAATTATTATTGACATTGCTTGTAAAATCATGAACAAAATAAAGACAGGAAGCAGTAAATAGTCCTAATCCTGGCACATTTCGATATAAATACAGTTTCCTTTGTGTGCTTAAAATATAGAGGGCCATATTCTTGTGAAATGAAAGTGAAAGTAACTATTCATGAAGGTGAAACACAGGGGTGAAGTGAACCACAACGAAATACATCCTCTGTATTTCACCCACACACACCATCCAGCAGGAGGCAGTCTTATCCAGCACACGGGGACCAGTGATGGGGTCGATACCTTACTCAAGGGAACCTCATGGCAACCCACTGGTCCAGGCTTCAAACCCATGACCTTCTGATCTTGGCGCCTAGTCCCTAAACACTAGACCACCGCCGCATAGTGCTGACAGATTTGGACTTTGTTCCTCCCTGCAGCCGATTTCATCCATCGTTGTTGCCTTGGCAACCTAAGAAGCATTACCTATGACTGCTTTGCCCATCGCTGCCCAGGTGTGGGATCAACTGGTCAAACTGGGACAGCGGTGGCCTAGTGTTTCAGGAGTTGGCCACAGGATCGGAAAATGTGGATGGGATGTGGGTTCAAACCCCTTACCAGTAGGTTGCCCTGAGGTTCCCTTGAGCAAGGTACCGTCCCTGTCACTGCTCCCTGGGCACTTTCATAGCTGCCCCCTGCTGCACTTTGTGTGCATGGGTTAAATGCGGAAGTCCAGTTTCGTTGTGGTTCGCTGTGTGTTCTAGTCACTTTCACTTCAACTGAGTTGTAGACATTTTGAAAGCAGTTAAAGCCCTTCAAAACGCTGGAGCTCCTGAAACCTTTCGCTTTTGGAAAATGGAAAATTCATCAACATTTCATCCTTTTATCTTCTGCAACGCGGCGAAATTCTTTACATCGTCAGAAGTGCCCTCGCACTTAGTGTAGTTTCACGGCCAAACTATTCCTGCTTTGCATTTTTTGATCTTTTGCATTGAAGGTGTAACGTGGAAAGACCTTTACTGTTCGAGTTCTCCCGTCTGATTCTCTATCCCTCTCTCTTCTGTTCCTCTTCCTGTTTGATTGGCTTTGTTTAATTCTATTTTGTGTGGATTTGCTCCGTTTCCTGCTATGAACAGCTCTCGTACGTGGACGCTGAGGGCAACTCGATAAACTCGGTGCAGATGACGTTCCTCAAACTACTGACGGCCTCGGCGAGACAGAACTTCACCTACAGCTGCCACCAGTCTGTGGGCTGGTATGATGCCACAACAAACAACTTCAACAAAGCCCTGCGCTTCCTGGGATCCAACGATGAGGAGATGTCCTACGAGAACAACCCCTACATCAATGCCGTCATAGACTCCTGCGCGGTAAGACACACACACACACACACACACACACACACAAATGCCAACTAAAATACTTAAAGACTAAAAATAGCTTCAAGAATATGTGCATCTACCTATCATTATCATCACGGGGCACTTTCTGAGACCGCATCTACCTACAGGCATCCATCTACTGCCTCTTCTTTTAGCCGCTCCCATTTAGAGGTCACCACAGCCAATCATCTGTTTCAATTTCGTCCGGTCCTCTGCATCCTTCTGCTTCAAACCAACCACCTGCATGTCCTCTCTCACCACGTCCATAAACCTCCTCTTTGGTCTTCCTCTTCTCCTCTTTCCTGGCAGCTCCATCTTCAACATCCTCCTTCCAATATAATCCTCATCTCTCCTCTGGACACGTCCAAACCAGCGCTCTGCTTCTTTAACTTTGTCTCTAAAACATCTAACCTGATCTGTCCCTCTAATATCCTCATTTCTAATCCTGTCCATCCTCGTCACACCCAACGAACATCTCAGCATCTTTAACTCTGACAATTCCAGCTCTGCCTCCTGTCTTTTTATCACCATCGCCAAGCCGTATAACATAGCTGGTCTCACTACCGTCCTGTAAACCTTCTACTCTTGCTGCTACCTCACATCTAACCTCTGGTTTTCCTCTTGCTGGTACCTCTTTTGGAAGGAAAATATGAAGAAATGAGGGGGTCAGGGCTTTTGCTCAACACTGTAATCATTAATGGGAATTACTAAAGTAATCTTAGTTTAAAATGAGTAAAAAATGATTCAAAACAACACATTAAAGCAGAAAACGTGCTCCAGCTCTGGTCCAGAAGGTCATGTTCTGCTGTGAAAGTCAACTGATGAGTCTCTTTCTGTTCCCGTCTTGTTCTGCAGACAAGGAAGGGTCACGGAAAGACAGTGCTGGAGATAAACACGCCCAAAATCGATCAGGTTCCCATCGTAGACGTCATGCTGAACGACTTCGGGGATCCCAACCAGAAGTTCGGATTTGAAGTCGGTCCAACCTGCTTCCTTGGATAAATTAAAAAGAACAACACCAAGAGAAAAAACTTGACAAGGAAGGACGGGTCAGCACAGAGACTTTTTTACGAGACTTTTTCTTTTGTTTTTGTTTTTATTTTGGTACCACCAAATCATCCGGCCTCCGTTCGTTGCCACATGCAAGTTTTGAATAAGAGTGAAGGGTTAAAGCGGCCCGTCGGTCCTCGAGCGGCAAGAAAGGAGCCGTAGCGGAGGAGAAGGACGACGAGGAGAGGGAGGTGGCAGAACGAAGAGCTGGACAGCGGGGAGGGGGGTCTAAGAGAAGAGCGAGAGAAAGAAAGAAAGAGAGAGAAAGAGAGGAAGAGAACCCCCTCCCAGTGGAATTTATCGGTGCTGTGCAACAAGATATACAGAAAAGACAACAATGGTGCTTGATCAGAATACAAATCTAATATTAATAAATAAAAAAGAGGTGCTAAAGAGAAAGAAGGTGTATTTTGATAAAACTGTAATTATTATTTTGTACATTTCTGTTCTTTCCTGATTCCACTTTTCAAAACTTGCATGTGTGTTTGGCTCCAAACAGAGAGAAAAAACAAACAAACAAACAAACAAACAAACAAACAAACAGATAAGCCGACAAAAAACATCTCTAAATTAAAGAGTAAATAAAGAAATAATATTTTGTGATAAAAACTGTGTATCTATTCTTAAAGCCAAATAAAAGTGAGCATTCAAACAATTCCATAGTTTCTAGTTATCCTGGATGTCCTTTGTATATACTGACCGCCCCGCAATCAAACACCTCGGCCAGGACGGCGGCGGCTCTCGCTAATGTTTGGCGTTCGTCCAACTTCTATTTAATTTTATTCGTTGTTTTTTTTTTTTTCCTTTCGGTCATATACCTCATCCTTTCGTAATATCCATAGAGAAGAGAGGCCGGCGTGCCCTGTATATACCTTGGTTACACAGTTAAGTTTCTATTTTTTGGGTGGGGAATTTTTTTTTTTTTTAATGAATTAAAAAAAAAAAAAGAAAGCAAGAAGGCAAGAAAGAGGAAAGAACGCAAGCGAGAAAGACGGAACATCCTATCAGGCCCCTTCTGTTCAAAAAGTCTGTGAAAATGACATGCAGTGATATGCTCTATTTTCAGTGACCCCTCCTCTTTTTTTGTAACTAAAATGAGAAAATTGTTTGTGCTTTTTATGGTTCATCTAAATATTAAAAACTGGATTCCAAAACGACTGTGAAACTGATCCGTGTGCTGTCAATTCTTTTTTTTTTTCATTATTATTATTATTAGTAGTAGTGGTAGTAGTTATAGTTTTTTTTATTATTAATATTATTATTAGTAGTAGTAGTAGTAGAAGTAATAGTTTAT
>CM029377.1:1638555-1666055 GCA_017165825.1 Hepsetus odoe
AGCTGCAGGAAGAACAGTGTCAGTGTGTTCTGGTTGTCAGAAATGGAGACTCGCCAGCATCCGAACTCAGACAGCAGGCGGAGCTCAAAGCTGCCTGCTTCAAAGCACCCAAACTTTCTTCAAAAGGCCATGGGAGCCTAAAAAAAAAAAAAAAAATCCTCCACAGATGTGGAGCGAAGTGCCTGAAGCTCAGACGCACCTCGGTGCATGAAGAGCAAGAGCTGGCACGTTCTACTCTGGGACAGGGGGACAGCCCAACTCCCGGTGTGGTGTAGGAATTAAAACACTCCTGAGCGGTGCAGCTACAAAAGAGACATTTAATATTCAGCCCCAGTGTGATCAAAGGGACGCACTGTAATGTAAAGCTGGAAAAAAATGCAGGACACAAAATAGCACCATCAGTGGAAAATTCTATAATCTGTTTTTTAAGTAACAAAAAATTAATGAAATTACTGCTCCATACATTGAGTACATTGTCTTTGTCCTCCTACAGTGGGACGATGGACTTAACATGTAGTGTAGATGATTAACTCTTAAGCATCAGATCATATTTGTTGGCTCTATTTATTCTTTTTCTAGCTGTGAGGTTAGGATACAGGTTCTAGGCAGGGTTCCACCTCAGTTCAGCATCAGCAGTAAACGAATCTCTGATCATCTGGATCATCTGCTCCTGTTTCTTCACTGCTTCATGTCTTCAGTTAGGCGCTTTGTTCTGCTTGAAGGTTCCAGTAGATCACTGTGTGGATTAACCGACACAGAACTATCAAACTGCTCAGGTACAGAGACTGGACTGAACATGAGAGACAACAACACTGTCCTTCAGGAAGATCTGGAGAACTGCTCAGGTACAGAACTGGACTGAACATGAGAGACAACAACACTGTCCTTCAGGAAGATCTGGAGAACTGTTCCTCAACTACAAGTTGACTTGTTTTCATATGAGTTTGTATCCAAAGCATTTCCCCCATTTTTTGTTCTAGTCATGATTCATGATGGGCCAGTAGATCCATAGGACTCAGTGATCCGAACCTGCCCACAAATTGTGATATTTAGACTGAAGTCCTGTGAGAGTGACCAATCAGAGAGACCCAGAGGTCCCACAGTGTCTTCCAAAGGGACGTGTAAAAAGCATCCCAATGATACCAGATAATTATCTGAGAGTTTACACAGAGGCGACCCCTAAACGGGAGCAGATGAAAGAAGATGAAGAAGAAGATATGAGGTTAACACAAAAAACTGAAAGTGAAAGTATTCTTGTCATTGTGAAACACGGCACAGCACACAGTGAAACAAAAAGAAATGACTTCTAATTACACCTCTGCATTTACCTACACACACACCGTGCAGCAGGGGCAGCTATTGAAAGCACCGGGCAGCAGTGATGGGGACGGTACCTTGCTCAAGGATACCTCAAGGCAACCTACCGGTCAAGTTTGATTGAACCATAACATGACCCTTATTTTATAATTAGAAGTTAAGATGTTAACAGTCATTCAGAATGGTTTTGGTACGAGATGAACATTTAAGAAAAAGTAATTTTGAAAGGAGCCAGAAGTCCGTCTCTAAAAGCTCCCTCACAGAAAGCTATTTCATGAAATGGTTGCGGAATGGCGACGCCCAAGATCGGAGAGTCATGGGTTCGAATCCCAGGCTAGTAGGTTGCCCTGAGGTACCCTTGATCAAGGCACCGTCTCCATCACTGCTCCCCGGGTGCTGGTTATGTCTGCCCCCTGCTGGATGGTGCGTGTGTGTTAAATACAGAGGAAGTATTTGGTTCAGTGTTCAAAATTACTTGTAGTCACTTTCACTTCGTTTTCACTTGAAGAAAAACTAAAGGGAATCTGGCAGGATCGTTCATTTTCGACTAGGGGCATGAGGGGTGCTGGACCTGATCCCAGATGAAGACTAAGGTGGAGGTCAGTGGTCCATTTTCAGGAGAGGGACATTATTTTTAAAATACTGGTGTCCTGGTCTGCCTGGGAGACACGGAAAAATGGCGTCCATTAATGCACAAGATGATTCTGCTATGTTTGTGGGTTGTCATGTCTTCAGACTGCAAGAAGGTCCTGGGTTGATTCCCAGGTGGGGCGGTCTTTCTGTGTGGAGTGGACATGTTCTCCCCATGTCTGACACGGGGACACGAGTGTGTCTCCGATTTCCATCCACCATCCAAAAACATGCAGGTCAGGTGCACTGGAGGTGTCCCCTAGGTGTGTGTGTGTGTGTGTGTGTGTGTGTGTGTGTGAGTGTGTGTCTGCCCTGTGATGGACAGGTGTCCCCCACCTTCGCCTGTTGAGAGCTGGGACAGACTTTAGACCCTAATTTGGGCAAGTGGCTCAGAAAATAAGTGAAGGAATGAGTTTTATTTTCTAAAGAAGCAGATCAGATTGTTTCTTCTTCTTCTTCTTCTTCTTCTTCTTCTTCTTCTTCTTCTTCTTCTTCTTCTTTCAGCTGCTTTCGTTTAGGAGCCACGATAGCGGATCATCCGTCTCCATTCCTTCCTGTCCTTTGCATCTTCCTCTTTCACACCTACTTGTCCTCTCACCACCTCCATCAGCCTCCTCTTTGTCTTTCCTGTTCTCCTCTTTTCCAGCAGCTCCATCCTCAACATCCTTCTCTGATAGACTCCTCGTCCTCCTCTCCTCTCCTCCACTCCACCATTCCCTCTCTCCCTCTCTCATGTCAAAACTAACGCAGTCACCTCACTCACTTTTTCCAACCTGATCTGTCCCTCTACTATTCTTAATCCAGTCTAACCTCGTTCTGCACATCTCAGCAACTTTAACTCTTTTCATCAGCGTCTCCATCACATAACATAGCGGTCACCACAGCCCGTGGTGGTAGAACTAACACTACAAAGGCCTCAGATTCTGTAAGAAAACTAAAGGAGCAACATTCTCACACCGAGCATGTCCTGGCTGATTGACTATTTTTGGGGCGAAAGGGAAAAGCAGGGAAAATTGAATTTTTGTTGCTAAACTGTGGCTTTAAATCATCAGCTGTTGACAAGAGGAGTGGAAGTGCAGCCCCTCCCTCGCTCCGGGGATAGATGAGGGAAATAAATCTGAACAACCAGACTGAGCTGTCTGTTTGGAATCAAGTGTGCTAGTAAAGCAACCCACTGCCGCCATTCCCTCTTTCCTTCCCTCTCTCTTTCAGCCCTGCCACCATTCCCTCTTTCCTTCCCTCTCTCTTTCAGCCCTGCCACCATTCCCTCTTTCCTTCTCTCTCTTTTTGAGCCCTGCCACCATTCCCTCTCTCCTTCCCTCTCTCTTTCAGCCCTGCTTCCATTCCCTTTCCTTCCCTCTCTCTTTCAGCCCTGCCAGCATTCCCTCTTTCCTTCCCTCTCTCTTTCAGCCCTGCCACCTCTCCCTCTTTCCTTTCCTCTCTCTTTCAGCCCTGCCACCATTCCTGCCTTCTCTCTCTCTTTCATAAACCTCTAACACTGTTCCTTTCTTCCTTTTCTTTCTTTTGTCACTATTTCCTCCACCTTTCTCCCTCTTTCATCCATATCTCTCTTCCCTCCTCCTCTCTGTCTCTCTTTTTCCTTTTCAGTCTGTCCTTTTCTCTGTCCCTTGCTCTCTGCATCACCTTTTCCCCTTTTCCCCTTTTCCCCTTCACTTATTCTCTCTCCCTTCTTTACTCACTCTCTTTCCATCTTTCCCTGACTCATTATTTCTTTCTTTCTCTCTCTCTCTCTCTCTCTCTCTCTCTCTCTCTCTCTCTCTCTCTCTCCTCTAGTGAGGGTAATTACCTGTGCTATCCGTTGATGCAAATGTGCAATTAATTCACTGCAGGCCTGCCATGGTGCCACCTCATAGACGGAAACACACACACACACACACACACACACACACACACACACACACACACACACACACACACACATACAAACAAACACCCACGCAAGGCCACTGCTCACATTTTCCAATCCGTCCCTCAAAGAAGAGCAAAGGGGAGATCAAATGCAGCTCCAGTGTCTGCACTACCTTTGACTTTTAAGAGGATTAATGAACACACACACACACACACACACACACACACACACACACACACACACACACACCTACACACACACATGCATGCACAAAAACACACACACTTGAAGCTTTCAGTAGGAAAAAAAAAAATACCAAACTCCTGCTAAAGGTGTGCGTCTCTCATCCCTGTTACCATGACAACTCTAATTTCCGATAGCTTTTTTGGGGGTTTTCAATTCTCATTTTCGACTGTTATTCTACTTAAACACTCATTTTTAAAGTTATGTGTCAAGAATGAAACAGTGTTTACTCTCTGTGCTGCAGTTTTCAGTGAATCCATATGACTCCACCTTAAACCCAAAATTAAAGGAGGCGGGGACACTTCCTGGACAGGTCACCAGTCCGTCACAGGGCAGACACAAGACAAACACACTCACACCTAGTGGACAATTTAACATCTCCAATCTACTCGATGGTCTTTGGTCAGTGGGAGGGAACCGGAGCTCCTGGAGGAAACAGGCACGGGGACAACATGTCCACTCCACAAAGTCCATTTCAGCCTAAATGGACAAAAACACACAGAAAAGACAAACTATCAGCATGTCTATTGGTGCAGGACAGATGGACATACTCTAGTTTGTGCCATGCCTCCATATGTCTTAGTTTTACTTGTCCTTGTGCTATCTATCTATCTATCTATCTATCTATCTATCTATCTATCTATCTATCTATCTATCTATCTATCTATCTATCTGTCTGTCTGTCTGTTATATGTTCTCTCAGGTTTCTCTGGTTCATGGGTGTGATTTGCATGTCCATGTGTCTTTGTTTACATCTGCCATGTGCTTGTGTTTGTTTTTGTCCGTGCCCCGCCCTGGCCCCGCCCCTTCACACCTGGTTCCTGTTTATGTCTCCGCCCCTGGCCCAGGTGTTGTGAGTTTAGTCCTGATATTTGTAGCCCTGTGTTTGCCGCTGGACGTTGTTCTTGTCTGTCCTCTGGTCGACCTGCTTGTTTCGGTTTGGTTTAATATAAATAGAAAAAGAGAAAGAGGAGAGAGAGCAAAGAAAAGAAGAGGAAGAACGGGAAAAAAGGGAGGGGGGATGAGGAATGTTCACTGGGCTACACAGACAACCTTGGAAGAAATACATTCAATAAATGACACGCAAACACACACACACACACACACACACACAGACTTCTCTGTTGTCTAATGGAGTTTAGAGAGCATTACTGATACACCGCATTGAGAGGATTCTTTTCCTGTTAAATCTTTTCGTTCTTTCTTTTTTTTTATTTTGCTGTGATTTATTCCTCACCCTCCAGTTCACAGGACGGCTTCAAAGGGAGCTCTCTACGTTCAGCTGCCCACAAAAACACAGTCAGCAGGAGAGAGAGAGAGAGAGAGAGAGAGAGAGAGAGAGAGAGAGAGAGAGAGATGATTAAACTGGAGGCACCATAGTGTGTCTTTGTTCATTAATATGAAACTGAAAGAACCTTTTTCATTTTGGTTTCAGAGGTAAGGTTTGGTTGGAGATGCTTTTTATTAAGAGAAAACACTAATAGTTGAACATCATTGTAATTATCACAGGGTATTTTGCACATTAACTAATAGTCACTTTCACTTTCACAAAACAACAACAACACAATAATAAGTAGTGGTGCAATTGATTTTCATTTTAATATCATCATCCAATTCCTGCTGAACTGATGACTGGCTGAATAATCTTAATCAGAACAGACAATTATTATTTTTCAAAGCACTAGTGATTTTTTGCATATATTCTGATGTACATTCTGATGTGCTTAAATGCTTTACTTAAAAGATTTTCTTGAGGTGCCTGAATATATGGCGAAATGTTTTTTTTTTAATTGTTTGTTTCATAAATGTTTACCATTATTTAGACGTGAGATATAATATTTAAAATATATAAAACTATATTTTCATAAATAAACACTACAGGGGTGCATGAAAGCCGACGAATGTAGAATTTCCTAGATTTCAGCATAAATATGGTCTAAGGCAGCAGCCGATGTCCTAAAAGTAGATAAAAGCAAAGCCCATTAAATAAATGAGACTAAAGTTAATTTAATTATTGCCCAATAATAACGGGGCAGCGGTGGCCTAGTGGTGAGGGAGTCGCCCCGGATTGGAAGATTGTGGGTTCGATTCCCTCACCAGTAGGTTGCCCTGGGGTACCCTTGAGCAAGGTACCGTCCCTATCACTGCTCCCCGTGCACTTCAGTAGCTGCCCCCTGCTGCACGTGTGTGTTTGGTTGAACCGTTGTGCTGTGCTGCGTTTCACAATGGCAAGGGTAGTCACTTTCACTTTCCAAAATGATCCAGTTCTTTGAGTGGGAAAAGTGTGTGGGCCTCCAGGATTAGCAGTAATTTGGTGAATTAAGTTGCAATTAAGGTGAAATTTGCATCAGCAATGGGAAGACAATCAGGTGTGAGCAACACCCAGTTTTTAATGACAAAGAAGGTCATTCTGGAGACCAAAAGCTTCTCTCACAGTGAGTAACGTTAACGTCCGTGGCTCCACTGTCAGAAGAAAACTGAACATCACTTGTTTGCAAGGTAGAGATAAGGTCAACGCAGAAGGTTGAATGTTTTTAACTCACATACTGTCCAGCAGGGGGAGGACATATCCAGCACCCGGGGAGCAGTGAAGGGGATGGTACCTTGCTCAAGGGTACCTCAGGCCAATCTACTGGGCCACAAACTTTTGATTCTGGGGCCTAGTCGCTAAACACCAGACCAACGCTGCCCCAATAGAACGTACTGGTTTGATTGAGTTTTATTATGCTAGGAAAAAAATATCACACTGCAGAAGAATAATCTTGATGAAACATGGCGGCGGCAGCATCACGTTCGGGTTCGTTTAATCAAATCTGGGTCAGGACATCTGTCCTTTCTGTCCTAACACACAGCACACAGTGAACCGTAACGAAACACCTCCGCTGTATTTAATCCACACACACTGTCCAGCAGGGGGAGGGCATATCCAGCACCCGGGGAGCAGTGATGGGGACGGTAGCTTGCTCAAGGGATCCTAGCCTGCTCAACCTACCACTGCTACATTCATGTGTGCCTTCTCCAGGCCATCCTCACTGCAGAGCTTTACGCAGGTTGACCTATGGATTGTGGAACCTGGCTGTCCGATTAGATAACACTGATCTGAGGGTGAACCTAAAGGCCTCCTCCAAGAATCTGTCTCAGTTCATTATTGACTACTCTTCACTGAGCCGACCCTTACGCCGCACCGGAGAACGTCCTTGAGGCAAAAAAAAAAAAAAAAAAAAGCTATGGAAAGAGATTAACCCGTCACACTCTAAAGGTCTGAATGTGCATCCACGCTTCAGTTCACTGTTGTGCCTTCTGGATGTTCTCACTAGTTTCATAGATTTCATAATTTATTGTAGAAACTGAATCAATTACCATAAATCATTTATAGCACTTATAGAATTATTTCTAGTTCTTAGTGAATAATCTACAGTAGATATTGTATAATTGTACTCGTTACTCGTTAGAATCATACACTGGATCATTTTTAGTAGATAGTGAAAAATACTACATTTACTAAATGATTTATTCTATGCAATAATTCAGAGTATTCAGATGTTTTAAAGAAGAGATCGTCTAATTAATACTAGTGACAGATTCATTTATCCCATACACATTCGATATTTTTTAGTAGATACCGGGAAAACATAGCAGAAACTTAACTATTTATACAATTATGTATGCTGTGTAATCATTTACAGCACTTACTGAATCATTTGTAGCAGATTCTGCAAAATGTATCATATTTAACTATTAACTGTGTTTATAGCAGATGCTAAGCTATTTATAGCACAGTAGTGCGTTATCTGAGTGGTTAATCATAATAAAGAATTACTTAAAACACAATTATCTACATATTCATTTGTTTGATATATACTTTGAGTTCCATGAACATGGAGGGGATGCTGGTGTTCTCACTCATCCACGATCACGTGATCATTTCTTGATGGAGGTTTGATGAGTTCTAGCTGTTTGTCTTGATTGATCGTTGTTGGGATTTTCCGTAGACAAGACTATCTAGGTCTCTGTCTCCACAGTAGTTCCTCCATCAATGATGGTCTAGTGGTTCGAACTGGGTCTCAGGATCAGAAGGCTGTGGGATCAAATCCCCCAGACCAGTAGGTTGCCCTGAGGTACCCTTGAGCAAGGTTACATTCCCATCACTGCTTGGGGCTCTGGATGATGGTCTTGATGATGTTCTCCTCCTTCAGTTTTAGGGAGTTTTGCCTTTGTCCTCCTGGGTTTGCTCACTAGGGACTTGGACCTGGATTCTGTAAAACAGCTTTACAGCAACATCAACTGCAAAAAGCGTTTATAAATAAAATAACGTATAATGCAAGTGAGAGTGAAAAATTAACGAGTAGATTCTTCATCGAAGTGATGATCTGGGTTGTAACTGTTGTTTATGGTCACTTGGCATCAGCGTGGCAGCACATATCTTCTCCAGACATCAGAGAACCCAGTAAAACAGCAGTTCTTGAGCCAAGAAATTTACTACTTTCCTTCCAAGCACCAGCAAACCTGCTTCAATTTAACCACCAAACCCAGCGCAGCAGATCAGAAGAGAGCTACACAGTCTGAACAGTGAACAACTGAGCTCCAGTGCACTGCAGTCCATGAGCAGTTTCGGAGGCAGTGTGGGATCATCTCCACAGAGAACGGAAAAAAAAAATTGGGTGACAAAGTCCAAAGGGCCACTTGTGATATCCTTCAAAAAGCCTGGGGAAATTCCTGAAGATGACGAAGACACAAGCTGGTCTAAGAGATATCAGGCTGTGGTGAAGAATAATGGGGATCAAATATGGTCTTTAAAGGTTGTTAGGATTCTACAAACTCTCGTCATGTTTAGCCTGGATTTACATGCGTTTGCAAAAAATAATAATTGCACGCTTTTGTCTCATTTCTTACAAAACAAAAGAAATGAGGGGTCACCCAAGAGTTTTTCACTATCAGGAGAAGGATGTTGAAGATGGAGCTGCCAGGAAAGTGGAGAAGAGGAAGGACAAAGAGGAGAAAATGTGGATGTGGTGAGAAAGGACATGCAGGTGGTCGGTTTGATTGAGGAAGATGCGGAGGAAAGAGAGAAATCTTTCATGAAGTCATCCATCTCCACGTCTTCCTGTCTTCTGCCTCTTGCTGTTTCACACTGTCCCCCTGTATGGCCTCTGTCATCACATCCATAAACCTCCTCTTTGGTCTTCCTCTTCTCCTTTTGCAGCTCCATCCTCAACATCGTCTCTGCTCTACCCACGTCCAAACCAACACCATGTCTGGCCGTCCAATATTTGGTTACTCTCCCAAATATTGAGGATCCCCTGCTTGTTTTATAGCCATCTTTACTTCTCCTCTAATGATGTCCAGGAGAAAGCAAGCTTTGTAAAACTCCATCTGCAGGGAGGAGGCACTGATTCCAGCCAGGCTTAGTCACTTTGTTACTGATCACAGGAGCATTTTCTTTTCTTCTTTGAAGTAAAAACCCAAGGACAGTAAGTTCATGCAGCCCCAGTGAACCCTAACTTTCTAGCAGTGTGATATCTTCTCACCATCTTCATTTTAGAGCAGAACTATAACACTTCCTGGCACCAAATTTATGTTCTGTGAATATTTTATTACCTGAATGCGGTAATAAATATCGAGAGGACTTTAATAGTACACCATGATGCATTTTATAACACACAATGCCCCAAAAGTTGTTAATCAGGAAATAGACCAGACCCTTAATGAGCATCTCCTGGATACAGTGTCCCCGAGAACATGAGGTGAAAACACAGAGACCCTCACATGACCCTCCTCTGTCCTGCCCTCCGTGTGAAACAGAGAGTGAATGTAATGGGTGTGAAAGTGTTCATTATGGCCCAGACACTGGTTAATGAGTCATTACCTTGCATGAGCTGCACACAAGTGTCATTAAGTCCCAAATACAAGCCCTTGATCTTTGAACTGAGAGAGGTGCACATTTAGGCATGGCTGATACAGTCTAAGGGTGAGATGAATGCTGAATAGATGTATTATTCTCCCCTTAAACAAAGACAAACTATTAGAAATGTAAGAACAGAAAAAAAGATTGAGACATGTAATCAGTCTTATGCTTAAATAGTGTTATAAACACCTTTGCAATAATTAGTTGAAGATTGTGATGAGTGACGCTTGTTTATTTGATGTTAATAACACCTTTAGAGGGCGATGCTGAGTAGTGTTTGTTTATTTGATGTTAATAACACCTTTAGAGGGCGATGGTGAGTGACGTTTGTTTATTTGATGTTAATAACACCTTTAGAGGGCGATGGTGAGTGACGTTTGTTTATTCGATGTTAATAACACCTTTAGAGGGCGTGATGAGGAGATGATCCAAGATGGCGGTGCGGTAACACGCAGCAGCCGCTCCGGGGTCCAAACTTTGGTGCTAAAGTCTGTAAAAAGTCTTTCATCCGACTACTTTTCACCATAAGACTTGCACATGAGCGTCACATCCGTGAATGCTCTTAAACTTAACCGCCAAACACTGCTGGAGCTCAGGAATCAGCCAGGATTCAGTCTTCCAGCGACTCTCCCAACAACGCTACGGGAGCTCGGCGTGCTGAGAAGACCAGGCCTTCAGTCCCCGAGATCGCCTGCTGAACCTGGCCGACTGAGAGGACATAGGAAGCGGTGTGAGAGGAAACAGAAACGCGGCAAGCGTGCTGGGGTCCGGGCTCAGCTCATGGCTAATGCTAGCCGACCGGCTATCCCGTCCGTCCTCCTCGCCAATGACCGCTCCCTGGATAATAAACTGGACTGTATACGACTCCAGCTGAACACCCAGCGTGAGTACAGAGACTGCTGTGTTTTTGTTTTTACGGAGACATGGCTCAGCGACAGCGTTCCAGACACCGCCATCCAGCTCGCCGGACTCTCCACGTTTCGTGCGGACAGAAACTCCGCTCTGTCCGGCAAGACCCGCGGGGCTGTGTGTTTACGTAAACACACAATGGTGTACAAACGCTGTGCTGGTCTCAGTACACTGCTCAACACTGCTGGAGGTGCTGACAGTAAGGTGCAGACCGTTTTATTTGCCCAGGGAGTTCTCTACAGTGTTTATTTCGGCGGTATACATCCCACCCAGCGCTAGTGCTAACAGCGCTAATGCTAACAGCGCGCTGGCTGAACTATGGAATTATCAGCGGACTCCAAAACTACCACCCAGACGGATTATTTATTGTTGCCGGAGATTTCAACCATGCAAATCTCAGGTCAGTTCTCCCTAAATTCCATCAACATGTGAACTTTGCGACGAGGGGGGAAAACACGCTGGACTGTGTTTACACAAACCTGGCCGGCGCGTACAGAGCGGAGCCCCGCCCCCACCTCGGACACTCAGACCACATCTCTGTGCTGCTGATCCCAGCGTACAGACCCATCGTCAGGCGCGTGAGACCCACCCTGAAGCAAGTAAAGACCTGGCCCACAGGAGCCATCTCTGCTCTTCAGGACTGCTTCGAACGCACCGAATGGGACATGTTTAGGGAGGCTGCAACCTACGGTGACTCCATCCACCTGGAGGAGTACACAGCTTCAGTGACTGGCTACATCAGCAAGTGCATTGAGGATGTTACTGTCTCCAAGTTCATCATATCACGACCCAACCAGAAGCCATGGATGACCGCGGAGCTGCGCAGACTCCTGAGAACCCGGGACAAGGCCTTCAAGTCAGGGGACGAGGCCGCCCTAAGAAAAGCGAAGGCAAACCTGTCTCGGGCCATCAGAGCGGCGAAGCGAGCTCACGCAGAGAGAATCCATGGCCACTTCAAGAACACTGGCGACACACGGGGCATGTGGCAGGGCATCCAGGCCCTCACCAACTACAGGACATCTCCACCTGCCTGTGACGGTGACCCCTCCCTCCCAGATGCGCTGAACCACTTCTACGCACGGTTTGATGCAGTGAACGACACGAGAATGAGGAAGACCACCCCTCCTCCGAACGACCAGATTCTCCGTCTGAACACAGCCGAGGTGAGAAGATCTCTTCTCAGAGTCAACCCACGGAAAGCTGCCGGTCCAGACAATATTCAAATGTCGAGTGCTCAGAGGATGTGCAGAACAGCTGGCAGTTGTTCTCACTGACATCTTCAACACCTCTCTGAGCACCACTGTTGTTCCAAGGTGCTTCAAGACCACCAGCATCATTCCAGTGCCTAAGAAACCATCCATCTCCTGCCTCAACGACTATCGTCCCGTCGCACTCACACCCATCATCATGAAGTGCTTCGAGAAGCTGGTCCCAGATCCCCTCCTCACTAGACCCCCTGCAGTTTGCGTATCGTCCCAACCGTTCAACGGACGATGCAATCTCCACCACCCTCCATCTGGCCCTTTCTCATCTTGACAGAAAGGACAGTTACGTCAGAATGCTGTTCATCGACTACAGTTCAGCATTCAACACCATCATCCCTCAGCACCTGAGTGAGAAGCTGAGGCTGCTGGGCCTGAACACCTCCCTCTGTAACTGGATCCTGGACTTCCTGACTGGGAGACCCCAGTCAGTCAGGATCAGTAGCAGCACCTCCAACACCATCACACTGAGCACAGGAGCCCCCCAGGGCTGTGTGCTCAGCCCACTGCTGTTCACACTGATGACCCACGACTGTGCAGCCAAGCACAGCTCGAACCACATCATCAAATTCGCTGATGATACAACCGTGGTGGGTCTGATCAGCGGTGGAGACGAGGCAGCTTACAGAGAGGAGATACAAGAGCTGACGGACTGGTGCAGAACCAACAACCTGTCTCTGAACGTCGACAAGACTAAAGAGATGGTTGTTGACTTCAGGAGATCACGTTGGGACCACACTCCACTTATCATCAACACCTCGCCTGAGGAGTTGGTCCAGAGCACTAAGTTTCTTGGTGTTCACATCACCGACAACCTCACGTGGTCCCTCAACACCAGCTCCATCACAAAGAAAGCCCAGCAGCGCCTCTACTTCCTGCGCAGACTGAGGAAAGCCCATCTCCCACCTTCCATCCTCACCATCTTCTACAGAGGAACCATCGAGAGCATCCTGAGCGGCTGCATTACTGCCTGGTACGGGAACTGCAACGTCTTAGACCGCAAGTCCCTACAACGGGTAGTGAGAACAGCTGAGAAGATCATCGGGGTCTCTCTGCCCTTGCTAACACCCAGCTATGCTTTTCAGTCACACTTTTTAGTTATTCATAGTCCAAAACAGAATCTTTTTATCCTTCCATTTTCAGCACTTCTGAAAATATTAGCCATTACACAATTATACAATTACAACAATAATTTTTTTAAATAATTCAACGAGTGTTGATGTCCCCTACCCCTTTAAGCTTGCCTGCTGTGCAAAATATAGACTTTATAATAGTTCTGTATAATTTCCTTTGCTTAGACAAATATATTTTGAAGTTTTTGAGTATTTTATTCCTCATATTTCCCCTCTTAAAAGAAATATATGTAAACTGTTTCTGTTCCCTCATATTTTATTCCTCATGAATGAACATGTTTATTTTCCACACTGCCAGTAATTACGTTGTTCTGGTGACAGGATCACATTTCCATGGACACAAATCACACCCATCCACCCATCAACTACCAAATTATGTGAGCCTTATCCAAACAGAGGGAATTGTGTGTGTGTGTGTGTGTGTGTGTGTGTGTGTGTGTGTGTGTGTGTGTGTGTGTGTGTGTGTGTTTGTAGGTGGGTATTGACATTCTGGTGAGAAGTGTTGGCAAAGCGACATTCCATCCTCATGTTTGTCTTTCAGACCACTCCGAGAGACTTCAAAGGTGAAGTTGAAAGGCAAGGCAGAGTGATCAGAGAGGACAAAGAAATGATGGTGAACAGGCCCGGAGGCACTTGCTAAGGCTTCCCCTCCGCCAGAGACCTGGGAGACTGTCAGAGCTCTCAAAAACAAAGATTCTCTGTCGGCACGCTTTAAAGGCAAACTCTCATTTGAATAAGTTCAATCAGGTCCCGTCGCATCGGCCTGGGACGTGAGGAATCTCACTGTCAAAACGAATCCCACTCAAATCCTCTGCTTTCTTGACCTGCCCGGAATGAACCTGCATAGACGAAGGACAGATGTAGCCTTTTCACTCTTCTAGGTAAGGAGATAAGACCAACATGGCAACCCTGAACCACAGTAAAGCAGCAGTTCGCATTTCCACGTATCCCTTAAACCGCTCCGGTTGCTCTGCAGCTACGCTGGCAAATACGGGATGAGTTGGAACAGAACAGTTAAGATGGAAAAGAAAGTGGGAAGCATAGAATTGTCCAAAATGTTTTGATCTAAAGAGCTTAGATTTCCTTCACTGGAACGAAGGGGCCAAACCCCTGAAGAACAGCCCCAGCCCATCTTCCCTCCTCCATCAACTTTACAGTTGCAGTCAGACAGGTCAAAGTGAGAATTCTTGTCATTGTGAGAACACACAGTGAACCACAACAAAACTGGACTTCTGCAATTAACCCACACATCAGGGGGCATCTATGAAAGTGCCCAGGGAGCAGTGATAGGGACGGTACCTTGCTCAAGGGCACCTCAGGACAACCTACTGGTAAGGGGCGTGAACCCACAATCTTCCAATCGTGTGACCGACTCCCCTAACCACTAGGCCACCGCTGCCCAGGTCTATGGTTTCTTGTCCCTCAAGAAAGTATTTAATGTTATTTCATAGATTGATTCATACGTCAGAACATGATGTAGTGTCTTGGCAAACAAGCCCAATCTTAACTGACCAGAACTAAGGGTGTAGATGGGGCATCTGGTTCAGACATTTATGTTGGAGATCAGTTTTGGAAGCCAATTTCTTCTTGGTTGGCTCAGATTGGTAATGGCTGAAATAATAGCTTTAGATTTTCTTTTCTCTTAAACAGAACTAACTCATGCTGTGGTTCTCCTCCTTTTGGGAGAAGCAGGAGCCGATGACCATGTGGGCGCCGCCCTCCTTGGGAGATGCAGGAAGCAACAATGAGCCACCCTCCTCATGGGGCACAGGAGCCGGCAGTGAAGACCTGAAGACCCTCCTGAAATGAAGTGAGCACCAGCGTCGGACCAGGGGCCGGCTACCAAGAGGCACCAGGAGCTAGCAGTGAAGACAACTGTCCCCCTGAGGCAAGGTGAGCGGTGGACCAGACAAGTGGACGATGTCCACGGTGTGGGCACCCTGCAGACATGGGTGCTGGGGACCATGCAATCTTCACCAGCCGGGGCAGGCGGAACTGAAGCAGTCACAGCCGACGCCGGGAGAACTGGAGGTCCATGAAAAGGCACAAGGTCCACGTTGCTGAAACGACCATGAAAGGGCTCACTGGAACCATTAGCAGCAGAGGCCTAGCAGTTAGGGAGTCGGCCACAGGATCGGAAGATTGTGGGTTCAAACCCCTTACCAGTATGTTTCCCTGTGGTATCCTTGAGCAAGGTATCGTCCCCGTCACTGCTCCCCAGGCACTTTCATAGCTGCATGGGTTAAATGGGTTAAATGCAGTGGTCCAATTTCGTTGTGGTTCACTGTGCTGTGTTGTGACCTCGCAATGACAAGAATAGTCACTTTCACTTCACTTTCACTTAATGGGCAGCTGTCCCCCTTAGCGGCATGGGTTGCTGTCCACGCTGGAGTCTCAGTCAAAAGTTTTGGTCCAAAACTATCTGATATGTCTTTGCTTGCACTGAAGACATTTAGGCTTGAGATCAAAAGATGCTCAGCTTTTATTTCCTGCTTTAGATCTATGAAATTACATAGAACATGGCACCATTTGTATCTGACCACCCAGTTTTTCAAATGAGCCAAAGACCATGAGAGGCTGACAGGAGTTTGTTGTTACTCAGGTGTGTCCTGTTAGACTGGTACTGTAAACCATAGATGGCAGCAACATGGAGAACTGATTTAAATAGAAGTTACTTCATAAATATCTCATAGTATATGATTAAGAAAACCAAAATTTGATAAATTGTGAGAGCGGTTCCTGGTGCATGCCACTGGTGTGATTGAAAGAGTTATAATGGGTACAAAAATGTAAATACAGCATTTTGAACACCTAGAAACTTGGACTGAATGCAGAGAATAACAATAATCACTGCAGCAGTCAAGAAACAAGCTGAATGACCGGATGCGTTTGGAAGAATGAAGGAAAAACATAGTGCTCCACCAGTCACTGCAGTCTTTTTTAAGTTTGCATTTTTTATGTTGTACCTTACTGGTCCCAGCTGGAGTAATCCTGATGTTTTTCACGCTCGAAATTCCTCTAAACTCAGGTGTTCAGTTCCTCAGGCATATTATAGCAAGAGGCTACTTTGAAGAGCTCTGTTTCCTCCTGGATGGATTTAAAACCTGCCGTGTAAAAATTGATGTTCAACGCATTTGCAGGTGGTACAGGCAGATACAGTAGTCCCGTGACACAGAAGGACCAGGGTTAAGAGTAGCTTAAAGTTCATCAAGTAAGGATTTCTTACCCGAGTCCCAGATTGGCCTTTTATAGGTAAAAGAACTTTAAAGCAGCCCAGCAATCTGAACTGACTCTGCCAAAATGCCAACTCTCAAACAACTCACGCTAGCAGGCCTAAGAACATCCACCTTCCTTCAAAAGCTGGAGATCAGTGGGGCCTGAACCGAAGATGTCTAACTGAAGACATGAAGCGGTGAAGAAACATGTGCAGATGATTCCAGATGATCAGGTGATTCGTTTACTGCTGATGTTGAACGCTGAGTGGGTGGAACCCCTTTATCTAGAACCTTATATCTTTTAATTCTCAAGCCCCTTTGCACACGACTGTATTTCCACTGTTTCATGGATGCTTTTTAAACACGATTTCTTTTTTATATTATTGCTTATTGTTAATTTAATGAAGTTGTTTCATAAAAAGTCATTTTATGATCATTTTTACAACTGTTGTGTTGCTTTCCCATCATTTGTTCCCATCTTTTTTGGGTGTTGGTTACTCACGGTTTGGTCTTTTTGCTTTTGAAGTAGCTGTTTCTTCTGTGATTTACTTGCTTCCTATGCTTCCCATTTCTTTCATTAAATCCACTTAATAAGCTGAAGTTAGCACAGTTTGACAACATTGAAGTGAAGCTCCAATTACAGAGTCAGACATGTGTTGTAGGTCTGGGAGAGGAGCTTTCCGGACAAAGAAACAGCTGACAAGAACTGTTTTATTCAGATTTATTTCGTCCAAGCAAAAGCTTCACGTTGTTGATTGTGGAGCTGCACCTAAATACCACTGCGTTTGCCTCCTTAAGAGCTTTCAAAATAGCAGCCGATTTACAGCCTGCAGGGCTGGGGATCTCAGGGTCGAACTGGAGCTTAGCAAACATGGTAAGTCAATGCTTGTTAATGGATCAAGACATTTGCATTGCTGCTGTGAGGACACAAAGAAGCATCAGCTTAGTTACAATGTTTTTTTGCAAATGTTTTCTTGGCAGTAATTGTCTGCCCTTGTAACTTAACAAAGTAGAGCAGCCAATCAGCTACCAGGTGGCATACCCATCCTGCAATTAAATTAAAGTGTGACAGGTAGCAGGTATTGAGTCATGTGACAGATAATACAGAATGTATCATAAAACAGAGCAAGAAAGCAAAGAAATCACATGCAAGGTCCCGTAGCTGAGTAGCTGAGCTCAGTAGCTGAGTGATGACTACAAGGTCTTGAGCTCATATTCCAAGAAAGTCACTCTCACATCAACTTTTCAGTCATGTGATGTTTATAATTATATTTTTCTCTTAAAAGTGAAACATGTATAATAAAATGGCTAAAATGATAACTTTTTTAACACTTAAGCAGAGCTAACAGACCTGAAACTATCTGGTACTTTTCTCACAGAGTCCATAATAGAATGTAATCTATTTCCTCAAGATAAAAACCCTCAAAGTATTCTTTAATAATGTTAAAAGCATAAGCAGTCACCTCCGAAGCATTGGGACAAGATGATGGTCTGGTGTTTAGTGATGAGGCTCCAGGAACAGAAGGTCGTGGGTTAGAATCCCAGACCAGTAGGTTGCCCTGATGTACCCTTGAGCAAGGCCCAGCAATACCAGCTCCACCATTCTGTCATCCTTCTTTCTGAAAATCAGTCCAAAGAGCATTATTTTACGAAGTTGTGGTTGCGTTTAGTCTCGAGCCGACCTCAGTGTTGCTGATTTCCTGTTGCCATCAGATGTTTCAGGTTCTTCTGTAACATTTCATGTTGAAGGCAATCAGCCTGTCGCCATCATTCTTTTTCATTGTCTGTAAACTATAGATGGCAGCAACATGGAGAACTGATTGTTTAAGCCATGAATTGCTCTACGAGCATGGCTAAAAGCATAGTCAGCCACATCATGAACAACCTCCACCAGGCAGAAGGTGGAGAAATCCCAAACTACTGTTTAAAGAACACCATGACAGGAGAAGCATAGAGGTCATACATTTAGTGGTGAACCAGTCATTCACGATAAGAATGGAAACAAATTGATAATAATACAGAGATGAGCCACAAGGTTTTCAGTTTTGAGGATTGATGTAGCAAATATGGATCTCTCCCACAGTGATGGCAAGGCCAAAAAGTGGAGAAAGAAAGAATAAGCTCATAAGCCAAAAAGCTCAGCTGTGAAGCATGCTGGAGGCAGTGTCATGGCTTGGGTTTGCAAGGCCTTTTCTGGAACAGAGTCATCTCTATTGAAGATGTAACTTCAAACAGCAGCAGCAGGATGAATTCTGAGATTTACAGGAACAATAAAAAGAAAAATGCACCCAAACGACACAGTAGGAATTTTAACCTGCAGCAAGGTGATGGTGATTCAAAAGACATAGGATTAAACAACAGGCTTAATGCAGGTATTGCAATCAAGGGACATGCGACCAAACCTATTCTATTATTTTATTATCTTATATTATATTATTATATTCTGCAGCATCTTTACAGAGTGATGCAAGCCAGCAGTGGAGAGAAATCCATCTGAAAAATGCCAACGAAAAAAAACAAATTGCATACCTATTTTTAATCAAATACCAACAAAACATTGTATTTTTCCTCTATAATTTGTCTTTCTCTCTCCAGCCACCTGAACAGAGCATTGTTTTGTCATTTTCATCATGATAGGCTGTGATGAAAACCCCACACCAAGCTATATCTTGATCGTTTTGAAACAGTATTGGTGGAGGTGCCTGGGGAAAGAAACATCTGGGGTGTGCTCCTCACAAAATAATGATGATGATTTGTTAATTTTTCTAAAAAAAAAAATGAATGCATTAACTCTTCAATTGTGACAGCCAACAGTTGCTTATTCCCTGCAGCCTGGGCTTCTCTTCCAAAAGCTGTAGTGCCTGTGTGATTGACGTGGCAAATTATTGATGGTTATGAATGGTTGTGTTTAAATGGCTTAGTGATTAGCAGAATCTGTACTGTAAGATTAAACTCCCTCGTTCACCCCGATTCTGCTCAAATCGTTCTCTGAAAGGTGGCAATTTTGGTGCACGGCAGTAGCTATCAACATTCATTTTGCATGCCCTTGCAGCATTTGAGCATTTGTGTGTGTGTGTGTGTGTGTGTCTGGGGAGAATTTGCACATTTCTGTGTGTGTTCGGAGTGAGATATTGGAATGAAGGTCAAAAGAGCAACTTGCAGGGATGATGAAGACCATAGTAAAATAGGGCTGACTGCATGAAAAGAAAGAGACCTTTAGTAAAACTGTTGCTGAGAATAAAGGAAACACTTTCATTTCAGTTCATGAATTAGCTGATCAAAAATAACTAAACTCCAGAGGATGAGGAATTTAATGCTTTGAGTATCAAATGATGAGTTCAGGGATAAATTAAATACATGAAATGTCTATGAATTTTAGAAAGTTTACTGCATTTTTTTGGAAATGTCCAGAGGAGAGATGAAGAGTATTTCAGGATGAATGTTGAGGATGAAGCTGCTGGAAAGAGAAGAAGGGGAAGGACAAAGAGGAAGTTTATGGATGTGGTCTGAAAGAAGAAGATGCAGAGGACAGGAAGAAATTAAAACAAATAATGCTCTGTGCTGATACCAGCTAGAGTAAAAGGGAAGGTTTACAGGACAGAAGTGAGACCAGCTATGCTATACGAGTTGGAGACAGTGACACTGATGAAAAGACACGAGGCGGAGCTGGAGGTGTCAGAGTTAAAGATGCTGAGATGTTCGTTGGGTGTGACGACGATGGACGGGATTAGAAATGAGTATATTAGAGGGACAGCTCAGGATAGACATTTGGAGAGAAAGTTAGAGAAGCGAGGTTGCATTTGTTTGGACATGTGCAGAGGAGAGACGAGAATTATACTGGGAGGAGGATGTAGAAGATGGAGCTGCCAGAGAAGAGGAGAAGAGGAAGACCAACGAGGAGGTTTATGGACATGGTGAGAGAGGACATGCAGTTGGTCGCTTTGAAGGAGGAAGATGCAGAAGACACAAAGAAATGGTAACGTATGATCTGCTATGGCGACCTCTAATGGAAGCAGCTGAAAAAAGAAAAGAAGAAGTGATGGAAAGACAGGTTTCTAATGAAGCATTACTATTTAAGATCACAATTTGGCTCTCACATTGTTCATAACCATGTGTATACGTAGCGTGGCAACTCAAAGATGGTCTCAGCCAATCAGGTTCTAGCTAATTGACAGCAGACAGCAGGATCTAAGTTCCTTTACTGCACCTAATTTAAATTTTTCCCCCTTTTGAATCACTCTGCTGAATGAATGGCTTGGGCTAGATATAAATCAGCCCCCATTTCTAATGTGGTGTTTGTTGCTCTTCATTCCTTCGGTTTCTGATCTAAACAAAGTGAAAAGATTAAAGCTTATTCGGGTGCCTTTCTTCTGAGATCTGAGCCCATTTAAACTACTTATCCCAATCTCACTGTTGCAGATTGGCATCAAAATGTTGATTGGGAGCTTATGTTGTACAGACTATAGAAACGGTATAGTTTCTTCTAGCCGGTCTCTTTCCTTTTGTGTTACAGAGAAACAGTGACTTGAACATCAGTCTGAATATGTTCCTCTCTGAATTCATTGCACATAGCTGCAAATTACAGTAACAGGCAAGCAAAAAGGAAACAAAGCAGCTTTAAAGCACACACACATGAACGGAAAGCGCATTGAGCTCATTGTTAGTCCTGCCAGCGCTGCACAATTCAAAACATTCGCCGACTGAGAATTCTTCCACCAAAGTGGATAGAATTCCCCGTCACAGGCTGGATCATTATCAGTGTCAGAGTTTTTTATTTTAAGGGGGAAAAGCCTGACAAAACAACGTCTGCCGTGGCGACTGATGTCGAGCGCTGTAAAGAGACGGCGCAGACAGCAGGTTACATTACCCTCCCTCACTCAGACGCAAGCCTGCCAAGTGTTTCTAAGCCTGGGGGAGAATTACGGCATCCTCCTAACAACACCGCTCGTCGTCTGCACAGGACTTTACCGCAAATTCTATTAAAGAGCATCTCTCACTGTTGTTCCAGGATGCACAGATTTCCCTGCACACTCATTTCCTCTTTGGTCACACTAAATGGTTTTAGATCTTCATGCAGATTGTAATACAAGGGGACACAAGTGGACCCGGATGAAACCCAAACGATGCTCGTTTGATTTGCAAAAGGGGAAAGGCGCTTGACACCCGTTGTGAAAATGTAATCAAACCAATCCAGACGCTTCATATGACTATAGATCCGAGGAGTTTTGGCCTTTGCTGCATTGCTGTAATTCAACTGGTCCAATCAAACTCGTTTTTACCAGCAGAAGAAACGTGTCAGAACGATTGAACTTTTCCTTTAAATTTATAACGGTCAACATCAACCACTAGACTGTGTAGAAACACCACTAAAGACTTTCAGAGAGCATTTCTCTAGTTTCTTACCTTTTGATGTGAAAGTGCTACGTCACGGGGCAACGGTGGGTTTGTGGTAGCCTGAGGTAACCTTGAGCAAGGTACCATCCCCGTCACTGCTCCCCGGGCACTTTCAATACACCCTGCTGCATGGGGTGTGTGGGTAAAATTCAGAGGTGTAATTTAGAATAGTCACTTTCACTTTCAAAAACCATTGCACAACCCTTTAACACGCAGTAAAGTAGGGTATAAATTATAGAAGGGAGCTTTGGGATGCAGTCTGTCTGTCCTGCTCAAGGCCACTGCGCTGGTCTACAAAAATGAACCAGAACGATTTGGTAAAGATCTGACCAAAATTATAATCATGAAATTGCTGGAGCTCATTTTTCATAAAATGCTCGAGTCCATCCTTTCATTTCCTCCCATGAGACAAATCTGGACTCATCTGAGATTCTTTGGACCTCTGCATTTAACCCATGCACACAAACACCATGCAGCAGTGGGCAGCTATTGAAAGCTGCCCATGGAGTAGTGACGGGGACGGTAACTCAACTTACTTGTGAGGGAATCAAACCCACAATCTTCCGATGCGGGGGCAACTTCCTAACTACGAGGCTGCCCGGATCTCTGCATTGAACCCATGCAAACACCATGCAGCTATTGAAAGCGCCCAGGGAGCAGTGGCGGGGACAGTACCTTTGCTCAAGGGTACCTCAGGGCAACCTACTGGTGAGGTAATCGAACCCACAGTCTTCCGATGCGGACTAGACCACTAGACCACCTCTGCCCTCTGCTGACTTATGCCACTTATGTCTGCTATAAATCAGACACCAATTCTTGGCAGATTGACCAGATTTGAGGTGAAAAAGCTGTAAACCAGATTATTACCTTCACAATCTCACACCACAGTTGCTTGCCTGATCATTTCCGATGCAGCTTGGATGGAAAAACAAGCAGGATGTTGGATTTTTGGCTGAAATCAGCCAAGCACGGTGGTTCGGACAGCTCCCATCTGGTGTCATGAATCAATCAGAACCACTGCGCCCGCAGCGCCGCTGCTGCCCTACCTTTGCTGATATGAATGCACTGAAAAATCGCATTGAACAAACCCATTCCACATAATACCGCTGCTGTTTCCAGAAAGACGTAGACAATAAGTAATTATACTGATAAGCTGTGCACACCTGGGTCGAATGAGGTCAGTGCTGAACGTTTTCCATGCTGGAGCACAGCAGTGTCTAGACTCTCTCTGGTGCCTGCCTGTCAGTGGAGCTGAAGAACATACACACCCACACCATGCATGCATATAAAGGCAACCGGACGGCTTTCTCGGTCCTGAGATGTGACAGGAATACTTCTGCTGCTTTGACAGGAGCTGGAAAAGCCTGCTGTGTTACACGCATGAGTTACAGCCTTCTTAGGTTTGGCTGTATCCTACCTGAAAAAATAAAGCCTTACAGTTTGATGAAAGTTGTTTTTTGAAAGTTTACATGACCTGTTTCATTTAACAGTCCAAAGACGTGCAGAATTTGTGGTGGAGATACTAGATTTTCCCTTGGTGTGATGAACAGCTGAACTGTACGGGTTATTTTTCCAGCAGGGTGGCACTGTCGCTTCACAGCGAGAAGGTCCTGGGTTCGATTCCCAAGCGGGACGGTCCAGGTCCTTTCTGTGTGGCGTGGACATGATCAGTGTTTCCTCAGGTTTAAAGCTGAGCTTTTGGCACATGAACTCAACTTAACTCCAGACTTGCTGGAGGTAAACATTCATGTTTTGCTCACTCTCAAAGTTGGAGTGATGGTTTTATTGCCAGGAATAGAAGGCCATTATGAAATGAGTGCTGCTGGAACTTGGAGAACTTTTTCGAAAGAGTGTCTGTGTGTCAGTCATGCTCTTCATGAAGTAATTGCTTTGGTTACCATGGAATTTTTTCTTTTAAATTGGAACATTTTAAAGACGTAGCAAAAAAAAGTGATTAAATAATCCTTGACAATGTAACTATAATCGACTTTCACATTTTTAATGTGACCTGGGTTGTGGTTCATTCTTTTTTTGTCATTTTGATGTTAATTATATGAAATCTGTTGCTAGGCAACACTGAATATATACATATACGTATTTTTCATGCAGATAATCTACACAGATATCTGGTCTTGGTCATGTAGACTTATACTGAGTGTCATCTGAAAGTCACTCATCTCTCTCACTCTCTCTCCCTCTCTCTCTCTCTCTGTCTCTCCCTCCATCACTCATTCTCTCCATCCAGTAGGATCTCTGGACTGAGTCCAGCTCTGAGTAAATTCCACATTGCTCCAATGGACTCCTGTCTGCCCCGAGATTCAATTAAACTCAAATCAATTTAATTCACTCTCTTTTACTTATGCAGCCCCTTTCTTTGTGAGGGAGGAGCTGTGGAGAGCTCTCCTAAAGGTGACAGCAGTTGGAAAAAGGTACCCAATACACTTCACCAGGTTTAAAACACAAGTTTCCTGAAATTTCCTCCAGTGTTACTGAGCTGCCAGGAGACACTGTCAGTAGAAACAGTCCTGTAGAAAGTAGTTCATCCACTCAATCCCCACAATCTGTTCACAAGCGAATCATTTCACAGTGAATTAGTGGATGGATTTGATCAATCGTGGTCATTTTAAATGCACTCCTCTACAAACACTGCTCATCACATTTGTTGCAGAAACAGTCTCTTCTTTGCTGGATTAGGCCTGAATCAGACGGATCTCCGTAGGTCTGATGCCTTTACTGCTTACTGTTCTTAAGAACAGTGGTTGTGTGACCAGTGTTGTCTGTGATCCACATCTAATCCAGCATCAGAACTTCACTAATACTCTCATTGCTCCAATCAAATCCTCACAGCAATGCTGCAGTATCCTGTTTCTGGAGGGAAGGTGGGACTAACTTCCCTTTTTGATGATCCTCAGAAGACACTGTGGACCTGAAGACACTGTGGACCTGAAGACACTGTGGACCTGAAGACATTGTGGACATTCAGTGTTATAGGCTGGGGTCGAGTGAGAATGGGGTGAGAGAGAGAGAGAGAGCAAGAGAGAGAGAGAGAGAGAGAGAGAGAGAGAGAGAGAGAGCGAGAGAGAGAGAGAGAGAGACAGGGAAAGAGACAGAAGGAGACAAAAAGCAAAAAGAGCAAAAGTTTCAAATAAAATGCAAAAGAGAGAGAAAGTGTGAGGAGGGAGAGAAAGAGAAAACGAGAGAAAGGAAAGGACAGAGTGAAAGAGTGAGGCTTAGGACAAAAAAACACTGCATGCTGTGGCACCACTGGCATCACAATCACAATTCTCTCTCTCTCCCTCTCGCTCTCTCTCTCTCTCTCTCTCTCTCTCTCTCTCCCTCTCTCTCTCTCTCTCTCTCTCTCTCTGTCTCTCTCTCTCTGTCTCTCTCTCTCTCTCTCTCCTCTCCCTCCTCTCTCTCTCTCTCTCTGTCTCTCTCTCTCTCTCTCTCTCTCCCTCTCCCTCTCTCTCTCTCTCTCTCTCTCTCTCTCTCTCTCTCTCTCTCTCTCCCCTCTCTCTCTCTCTCTCTCTCTCTCTCTCTCTCTCTCTCTCTCTCTCTCTCTCTCTTTGTTCATATGCAGATTCCTGCAGATCCCTCCTGTCTTGTCTTCCTCTGTCCCACTCTTTCCTTCACCACATGTTTTATGTTCTCACTGCCAGCTTGCCCGTCTGCCTCTCGCACTCAGGCAGCTCTGCACTGTTCATTAATACTGAGTGACAACTGTTGCCAAGGCAACAAAAAAGCATTCTTAATATTACTAATGCTAATACAGGAGACTAACAGGGCACATGATGACTTTATTAGAACTGCCTCCCTTTTTGTCTCATTGGTCAGGACACACGTCCTGTGAGAGACACCGCTCTGAAGACCTCTGATAATAAACCCACGGTTTTATTTATGTATTTATTTGTGTGGACCCAATCACAAACCTGCAGCACTGGGTCTCTTGGACCTTTTCCTTAGAGAGATTTGGGGACGCCCTGGTAAATAAAGTAAATAAAAAATTCTCCCTGAATACTCACAGAACCTCTGATCTTTATTAGAACGATCCTACAATTAGAAGAATGATACAGGTAGAACATCCAAAAGCATTCCGTCAGCAGGTGTTCTTGTGTTACTATTAATCTTTAAGAAATATATGTAAAAGAGAGATCTGTTCTGATAGGCTGCCTTGTGTGTGCCTCAAATATGACTGGCGACCCCGGCTAAAGTCTACAAATGTCGAAAAGTAAAAGTACTCAAAAGTTAGAGAAGTAAAGGACAAAGTTAGAGAAGTGAAATAATTCTGGTTTGAACGTGTCCAGAGGAGAGCGAGGAGCATATCAGGGAGAAGGATGTTGGGGATGGAGCTGCCAGGAAAGAGGAAGAGGAAAGAGACAAAGAGGAGGTTGATGGATGTGTTGAGAGAGAGGACATATAGTGTGAAGAGGAAGATGCAGGACAGGAAAGAAAATGGAGGCGGTTGATCTTAGTGGTGACCCCTAAGCGAGAGCAGCCGAAAGAAAGAAGAAGAAGAAGCTGAAGAAGAAGAAAACGACATCAGCGATATTCCACAGGTTTCTGCAAATCATTTGGTGCACATAGCTTTCACAGTCCATTAAGGAATAATGGCGCAACCATACAATGATTCCCTGAAGATCCGCTACTTACGTTACATCATGTAAGCAAATGTTTCTGACTCTGAATTTCATTACACCTTAAAAAGGGTTCTTAAGGCCACCCGTTGCATCAGGCGATAAGAAAAGTGGCGGCGTTGACACCTCAGAGTGGTCTTTCAGTTCTTTTACTTATCTCATACAGGTAATCAGCATCAGAGGCTCTTGGAATAAAACCAGCCAATCACTGATTTGAGTGATATGTGTAAGGTTGTAAATGATGGCTAATTAGGTAGCTTCGAGTAAATAAATAATAAATCTCGGTCCCTGATCCGAAACAACATGGAAGACAGACGATGTCAGCAGTGATGAGACAGTAAACATGTCAGCGTCACACCGAGACACAGCGAGACAACAGTAGCATCAAATACATCCTTTTTTGGGGGGTTTTCTTTTCTTTTTTTTGTTTTTGTCCATTTTTGGACACATCAAGAACAACAGGATAGGTAAATGGCAATTGAGCTAACTCTCTCTCTCTCTCTCTCTCTCTCGCTCTTTCCTTCCCTCCATCACTGAAGGTGTCACCGGGGCACAGCTGAAAGCCACGATTGAAGGTGGGAATTAATTATGCCGGTGCAGCACCAGTCTCCTGGGCTTTGGGATCATTCTGTAATACAGCACCGTTCGTCTGGCACAGTCAGTGGCGAACGGCGAGAAGAACAATAGCTGCTGTGTTTGCTGAGGGAGACGTGGCTCAACGGTCTGAAACCCTTTGTTGGCGTCGGGTTTAATACCTCTAAACAATGCAGCACACTCCACACGCTAGACCCAGACGATGACAAGCTAACAATAATGATCAAAATCATGATTGGAGATCCATCGCCGTCTCCCATAATTCTGTGCTGCGGATCATCCTCTGGAATAATGGCGCATCCGGTTCCTTTGGGATTTGTGATCCAAAACTGACCTCAGCGATGCTCTTGTGGCAGAACGCAATCAAATCATAGCACAGCGATGTTTCAACTACTTC
>CM029377.1:1676055-1826055 GCA_017165825.1 Hepsetus odoe
AAAATGTGAGAAAAATGCTGATTCTAAGCTTTAAATCCTCATCACATTTATGTTTGCAGGTAGAAATTTATTGAAATTAAATTTATGAAAAGTTATTGTCGCAGAAAGTCGATTTCTACATGCTTTTTGCACAATTTTTTTAACGATGGAAACGGTCAGAAAAAGCAGAGGGTAACATGATGGGATCAACGGGAAACTGAGGGGGCAGAAGGCCTACTGATTAGTGACAAGGTCCCAGGATCAGAAGGTCGTGAGTTTGAATCCTAGACCTAGACACAGGTTGCCCTGTGGTACCCTTGATCAAGGTACCGCCCCCATCACTGCTCCCCTGGTGCTGAATGTGACTGCCTCCTGCTGGACGGTTAAAAAAGAGGGTGCTTTTCGTTGTGTTTCACTGTGTGCTGTGCTCATTATGACTAATAGTCACTTTCACTTCATCATTTCTGCGTAAGCAGGCGATTTATTTGTAACTCTCAATGATGTTTAAAGATCTTGGCGAGTCCAGACGTCTGCAGGTTCATCATTTGACACGATCGAAAACTGCAGCTTTACCGTGAACATATAAACGACCCGATGGCTTCACTCTGAAGCCCGTTTCACTCTCGAGTCTGCAGCCTAGTGCCCTTCAAATGCCCCTCCCTGGAGTTCCCTCCTGAGTGCACTTCTGTTCGACAGCATCTTCAACAGAGCTCTTCCTCCAGGGGCTACGTGCTTCCAAACCTTCAGCCTTGTAAAGCAATCTGTCAGTGGTGATGTTTAACCATACATATCACACACCCACACCCACACCCACACACACACACACACACACTCTTGCACACGTACACACACACACAGGCTCTTATTCGGCTGGATCTGCCTCTCCCCACCACCCACTGGCCTCACAGTGAGCAGCTCTCCACCTGCTGATGTAAACAAACCTACAGCTGCTAATCAAGCTCACACACACACACACACACACACATCCTCCGAAGAGACCTCTGTCAGTCATCCAGTCTGACTTTCCAGAGCCGTTTTACACCCCACGTGGAGGGAGATGGTCGGACAGATGGGGTTCCTCCTGAAAGCAGACTTCTCTCAGCTTGAGTTACATTTAAGAGCAAACCGGATCATCTGTTTACCTTCTGGCCCCCGTCCGGTCAAACACACTGGAAAAATAAACCTTTTACACTGGAAGGGTCTGTACAAGGTTCTGTCTGTCTCTCTAGCAGTCTGTCTATTTGTCTGTTGGCCTGTCTGTCTGTCTGTAGGTCTGTCTGCCCCTTAGCAGTCTATTAATTTGCCTGTCGATCTGTCTGTCTGTCTCTCTAGCAGTCTATTTATTTACCTGTCAGTCAATTTATCAGTCTATGTATCTGTCTGTTTGTCTGTGTAGCTGTCTGTCAGTCTATCTGTCTATATATCTATATGTCTGAATGTCTATCCATCTTTCTCTATCTAGCCCTGCGACTGTCTGGCTGTCTGTCCACCCATCTATCTGTCTATTTAGCTGTCAGTCTGTTGGGTCATCTATTTTTCTCTGTCTGTCTTTTTCTGTTTTCCTATCTGTCCATCCATCCATCCATCCATCCATCCATCCATCCGTCTAACCGTCTATCTATAAATCATGTTTATATGAACAGCAGAATTTATCACTTCCTTTCCAAATAAATGTGACGGTAGTAAAACATGTTAGAAGTCGGGTCTTCGGTTCATAAAGATTTGAAATTGTGTTTGATGCGTTTATTTGAACTCGGTTGCCATTAGCAATAAGGCTGCACTATAAAGGGTTTCTGTTTTATGCTGGACATAATTCACTGAGAGGTAATGCCACCCTGTGGCTCTGCCCACTGGGGTGGTTTCACTCAGGAACAATGTTTGTACTCTTGGTAATTGCTTGGGAATTGCCAATTTACTGACAGATGTTGTTCTGCTAGAAAAAAAGGGTTCAGCACTCCAGTCCTGCAGGGTCCCCAGCATGGCACACTTTTAGTTTCTCCCCAAAGCACCAGTTTGAACTCTGTAGCTAATTAATAAGCCCTTCACGAGCTGGCCTTTTGCTTAGTCCAAGGATGTATTGTGTGAGTTCAAAGTCTGGGTCTATGTTCCTGGTAAGGAAGTAAATCACAACAGAGACAAATAAAACACCCTCGGAGCAAAAAGACCAAACTGTGAGGAACCAACACTCAAAAGAAAAATCACAAAGGACAACAACGGAAAAACAATTCAAATAAAAGTGATGATTCTTGATGATCAATCTTTCTAAAAAATAATTAAACAGCTTCTGTAAAAAAACAATAAGCAAAAACATAAAAAAATATGAGTTAATACTGTTTTTCCCATCAAACTGTCTGATCTTTGTCAGATTGAGGATTAAATAAACAAATGGGAGCAAAGTGTCTAGAGATACAAGGTTCTAGATAAAGGGGTTCCACTCACTCAGCATTCAGCATCAGCAATAAATGAATCCCCTGATCATCTGGAATCATCTGCTCCTGTTTCTTCATTGCTTCATGTCTTAAGTTAGACGCTTTTTTCTGCTTGAAGGTTCAGACGTAGATCACTGTGTGGATTAACCAACACAGAACTATCAAACTGCTCAGGTACAGAGACTGGACTGAACATGAGAGACAACAACACTGTCCTTCAGGAAGATCTGGAGAACATTTCCTCAACAACACTCTTGACTTCTTCTTCTTCTTCTTTTTCTTTCGGCTGCTCCCGTTTAGGGGTCGCCACAGCAGATCAACTGTCTCCATTTCTTCCTGTCTTTTGCATCTTGCTGCTTCAAACCGACCACCTGCATGTCCTCTCTCACCACATCCATAAACCTCCTCTTTGGTCTTCCTCTTCTCCTCTTTCCTGGCAGCTCCATCTTCAACATCCTCCTTCCAATATAATCCTCGTCTCTCCTCTGCACATGTCCAAACCAACGCAACCTTGCTTCTCTAACCTTGTCTCCAAGATGTCTAACCTGATCTGTCCCTCTAATATACTCATTTCTAATCCTGTCCATCCTCGTCACACCCAAAGAAAATCTCAGCATCTTTAACTCTGACACCTCCAGCTCCGCCTCCTGCCTTTTCGTCAGTGCCACCGTCTCCAACCCATACAACATAGCTGGTCTCACTACTGTCCTATAAACCTTCCCTTTTACTCTAGCTGGTACGCGTCTGTCACAAATCACTCCAGCCACTCTTCTCCACCCATTCCAACCAGCCTGCACTCTCTTCTTCACCTCTCTTCCACACTCGCCGTTACACTGAACTGTTGATCCCAAGTATTTAAACTCCTCCACCTTTGTTACCTCCACTCCCTGCATCCTAACCACACCACTTTCCTCCCTTTCATTCACACTCATGTATTCTGTCTTTGCCCTACTCACTTTCATTCCTCTCCTCTCAAGAGCATATCTCCATTTCTCCAGGTTCTCCTCAAGCTGCTCCCTACTCTCACTACAGATCACAATATCATCAGCAAACATCATCATCCACGGAGACTCCTGTCTAACCTCGTCCATCAACCTGTCCATTACTATTGCAAACAAGAATGGGCTCAGTGCTGATCCTTGATGTAATCCAACATCTACCTTAAATGCATCCGTCACTCTCACTGCAGATCTCACCACTGTTACACTGTCATCATACATATCCTGAACTACTCTCTCATACTTCTCTGTAACACCAGACTTCCTCATACAAAACCACAACTCCTCTCTAGACACCCTGTCATGCTTTCTCCAAATCCACAAAGGCACAATGCAGCTCCTTCTGACCTTCTCTGTACTTCTCCATCAACACCCTCAGAGCAAACATTGCTGTGGTGCTCTTTCTCGGCATAAAACCATACTGCTGTTCACTGATCCTCACCTCTTTTCTTAACCGAGCTTCCACGACTCTTTCCCATACCTTCATGGTGTGGCTGATCAACTTTATCCCTCTATAGTTACTACAGCTCTGTGCATCACCCTTATTCTTGAAGATTGGAACCAGTACACTTCGTCTCCACTCCTCAGGCATCTTCTCACTTGCCAAGATTGTGTTAAACAATCTGGTCAGAAACTCAACTGCCATCTCCCCTAAACATCTCCATGCTTCCACTGGTATGTCATCCGGTCCAACAGCCTTTCCATTCTTCATCCTCTTCATCGCTGCCCTTACTTCCATCTTGTTTATTTGCTGCACTTCCTGGTTAACTCTTCTCACATCATCCAGTCTTCTCTCTCTCTCATTTTTTTCATTCATCAGCTCCTCAAAGTATTCCTTCCATCTGCTCAACACGCTCTGTCCACCTGTGAGTACGTTACCATTTCTATCTTTAATCGTCCTGACCTGTAGCACATCTTTCCCAGATCTGTCTCTCTGTCTAGCCAATCGGTAAAGGTCCTTTTCTCCCTCTTTACTGTCCAACCTCTCATACAATTCACCAAACACCTTATCTTTGGCCTTCACCACTGCTTTCTTCACCCTGCGGTTCATCTCCTTGTACACCTGTCTACTTTCTTCATCTCTCTGACTGTCCCATGTCTTCTTTGCCTCCCTCTTCTTTTGAATACACTCCTGGACTTCTTGGTTCCACCACCAGGTTTCCTCATCCTCCTTCTTCCTTCCAGATGTCACACCAAGTACATTTCTAGCCGTCTGCCCTATCACTTCTGCAGTAGTTTCCCAGCAATCCGGTAGCTCTTCGACACCTCCCAGTGCCCGTGTTAACTCCTGCCTGAATTCCACCATGCAGTCCTCCTCCTTCAGCTTCCACTACTTGATCCTCGACTCTGCCCTCACTTTCCTCCTCTTCTTGACCTCCAAGGTCATCCTACAGACCACCATCCTATGCTGTTTAGCTACACTCTCCCCTGTCACTACTTTGCAGTCTCTGATCTCGTTCAAACTGACCCTCCTGCAAAGAATATAATCCACCTGTGAGCATCTTCCTCCACTCTTATACGTCACCCTGTGCTCCTCCCTCTTCTTAAAATAAGTATTAACTACAGCCATTTCCATCCTTGTTGCAAAATCTACAACCATCTGACCTTCAGCATTCCTCTCCTTGACACCATGCCTACCCATCACCTCCTCATCACCTCTGTTCCCTTCACCAACATGACCATTAAAATCTGCACCAATCAGCACTCTCTCTCCCCTGGGTACACTCTCTATCACTTCATCTAACTCACTCCAGAATTTTTCCTTCTCTTTCCTCTTACAACCAACTTGTGGAGCATAAGCACTAACAACATTCATTATCACACCTTCAACTTCCAGCTTCAAACTCATCACCCTCCCTGACACCCTCTTCACTTCCAAAACACTCTCCACATACTCTTCCTTCAGGATAACACCTACTCCATTCCTCCTTCTATCCACACCATGGTAGAAAAGTTTAAACCCTCCTCCAATACACCTGGCCTTACTACCCTTCCATCTAGTCTCTTGCACACACAAAATGTCAACCTTCCTTTTCTCCATCATATCAGCTAATTCTCTACCTTTACCAGTCATGCTACAAACATTCAAAGTCCCTACCCTCACTTCCACTCTCCTCTCCTTCTTTCTCTCCTCCTCCCTCTGGACATGCCTTCCTCCTCTTCTTCTTCTTCTTTGGCCAACAGTAGTCCAGTGTCCACCAGCACCCTGTAGGCTAACAGCACTGATGGCGGTCGTTGTTAACCCGGGCCTCGACCGATCCGGTATGGAATTCTGTATCGTTGTCCGCATATTGACTTGGCAAAGTTTTACACCGGATGCCCTTCCTGACGTAACCCTCCCCATTTACCCGGTACTGGGACCGGCACGAAGAAATACACTGGCTTGTGCTTCCCTAGTGGCTGGGTTAACAACACTCTTGACTCTGCTGGTAAAATAAGAAAACAGGGCTGTTGATGGACCTGATGAAGAGGCTTGATGGGGAATGCATAGACTGTACCCTTCTAGAATTCATTCAGGTGGTCTTAGCAGTGATGGACTTTATCCTCATGGGGGTGAGAAAAAGTTCACTAAATTGTATTTCTTTAAGCTTCTTCAAGTATCAAGGCTTGGGTGGGCAAGATCACTCTTCTTCTGCATTTATAGAGGGCTCAGCCTTGGTATTCCAGCCCTGTCGATCAGAGCAGATAGGACATCATTGAAGAGGTATTCAGGGCTGGTCAAGTGAAACCTAATTAGTGAGGAACATTTGAAGGAACATTCAGGTATAACGGTGTAATCCTTGGCCTTGCAATGAGATTTGGATGAATGGATGGATGGATGGATGGATGGATGGATGGATGGATGGATGGATGGATGGATGGATGGAGAGAAGGCCATATATAAACATTATAATCAATTATAGTTATGAGTGATGAGGTCATAAGGCTTTCGAAAGTGGTAGAATCGCTCTCTCTCTCTCTCTCTCTCTCTCTCTCTCTCTCTCTCTCTGTTTGGAGCTGAAGACGGTGGGCGTAAGTGGTAGGGTCCCTTCTCTGGGTTCTGAGTTCACCCTCCACTACCTTTCTTTCTCTCTTATTCCCTCTCTTTGTGGTCTCTTTCTAGTAACCTCCCCCCCCCCTCCCCCCATCAGGAGGAGGTGGGATGAGTGTGAGCCCCACTCTTTCTTTTCTCTCTCCCTCCACTCTCTTCCACTCTCTTCATTCTGTGTTTTTCCAGAGGAGGTGGGGTAAGTGGGAGCCCTCCCTCCCCCCCCCTCTCTCTCTCCCTCTCTTTCTCTCTCTCTTTTTCTCTCTCTCTGCTCTGAGGGTAGTGTGTGTGTAGAGAGTGGTTCCTCCAGCATGCGCTCTCTGCTCGCTCCGCTCTTCTTCATCTTCTCCTGCGGATCCTACCCCTCCTGGGTGAGCTTTCACTCCTTCACTCTCTCTTCGCTCCTCCATCCTCCCATCCTCTGCTCTCTGCATTAAACAAGCGGCTTGAATGCCAGATCAGGGGGAGTTGTGCTGCAGGATTGAAGCCACTGAACTGTGTGTGTCTGTCTGTGTGTGTGTGTGTGTGTGTGTGTGTGTGTGTGTGTGTGTGTGTGTGTGTCTGTGTCTGTATGTGTCTGTGTCTGTGTGTGTAGTGGCGTTGTCTTTGAGATTATTCACAGAAAGCTTTTAGATGAAGAGCATTAATTGTGCATGGTTATTTGCACTGCTGGTGTGTGTGTGTGTGTGTGTGTGTGTGTGTAAAGTTTTGGATGATAGGGTAATTTAAGCTCACTGTAAAAGTGCTGCTGTCGATCTATACAAGAACCCCAGGCTGTTGCAGAACATTTCCTTCAATAATAAGACGTGACGTGTCCCATCCAAACCCAGTACACCAGTCCGGTCCGGTTCTGCTGGTGGGAGATGCACTAAACATGCACTTTCCTCCTTGTATGCAACCTAGGAGTAGCACACACACACACACACACACACACACACACATGCACACACACACACACACGCACTGTTGAAAAGCTCCAGCCCAGAGTGTGTAACAAGTGGGAATCTCACAGCAACCGCCCTGCGCTGTGTTACAGCATGGAGGAGGACCGGTTCCTCATGATCCTCATGAGTCTTAGATCTTTTCAGTGGTTCTACATGCTCTAATATAGTTTTCCTTTAAAGTCTTGGTTCCTCTTATTGGTTCTTCCATATGCTTTTAGAGAGTGTCTCCTTCTGAGTCTTCGGTTCTGTCACTGGTTCTTTCTCATGCTCTTAGAGAGTTTTTCCTATTGGTTCTTCCAAGTGGTTCTTCCTCCTTCATCCGTCTGAGTCTTGGTTCATGTCAGTGTTTTTTCTTTTCCTCAAGCTCTTTTAAAAATTTCTTCCTTTGAGTCTAGATTGTTGTCAGATGTTCTTCTTCCTGTTCTTAGAGATTTTTTCCATTTTTGGCTTGGCTCTTTTCAGTAGTTCTTCATCATCTTCTTCTTCTTGAGAGTCCATTATTTGTATAATCAGTTCCACTCAGTGGGCTCCTACATGCTCCTAGAGAGTTTTGAGACTTTTGTGGCTTTGGTCCTCTTCTTGGCTTTTTCTCATGATCTAGTGATTTATCTTTTTGAGCCTTGGTTCCTCTTAGCAGGTCTCCACAAACCTCTTTTTGTGGCTCTTCGTCATGGTTTATACAATATCTCCTTTTGCATTTTGGTTCCTTCCAAAGAACTGGATTGAACTGAGCTGTACTGAACTGAAATGGACCATCTGCTGTATTGAGGTTTGCTGTGAAGTCTTCATGTTCTTAGATATTTTCTCATTTTTCAGTCATAGTTCCTCTCACGCTCTTAGAGACTTTATTCTTTTGAGTCTCGGTTCCTCTCACTGGTTCCTCTTCAGTTCCGTTCTGGTTTGGGCATCAAAAAACAATTTGGTTTGATACCCGAAAACTCAGTTCCTAGCTGGAACTCAAACATTTTTGGTTTTACCAGCTGGAACCATGAGAGGAAATATCCTTCTTCTTGCATACTTCCATTATGTAGTCCATGAAGAGCGTGCAGTTCAGCTCAAAAATGGTGGAAATGGGAACCGATTTGATCGACAGCACCAAGATATGGAGAATCCTGGTGGAACTGGTTCAAGAATTGGTCTCCTGTTAGTACAAAACACCAAAGAGGTTCTTTTTTATGCTTTTAGAGGGTTTCTGTTTTGGAGTCAGGGTTCCTTTCCATTGTTCTTCCCCATGATCTTGGAAAGTTTCTCCTTTTTCTCAAAACCACTAATCGTGCCCTGGATCGTGGGCGGTGCTGGAGCCGTTCCCAGCGTGAGAAACCCTCTGGCTGCCAGTCAAACAAATATATATAAGACTTTATTTCTGTTGTCAGTTTTTTGGGCTGCAAACATATTGCCTATTAATCACTATCACAGTGTTGGTGTCTGTAACGCTTCACAGAACACTGCGATATGCAAATGAGCCTCTAACCAATCACAGTGTTCTCTGTCATGTTTTCCTAAATGTCCTATAATCTACATTTTCTTCCAATTTCATTTCTTTCCACAAATTTTTACAGAGTTTGTAGCCAAAAATAGAATTGCAACTTTATCCCTGCTTTGTAAGAAGGGAGTGCATATCACAAAAAATTTATTTGTCAGTATTTTAGACGTTTTTGCACAATTACGTTTTATCTTGTGTTATAATTGTAGCTAATTTCCATTTGTGGATCAGTTGTTTATGCCTTCTTCTGTTTGTTTCAAAGTCATATTTTATGTATACTTTGATGAATTCATGTATTCATCCAATCCGATGTCAAAATATTTCCAATTTTTAATCATTAGATTCTCTCTTCCTGTTTCATTTTTTCCCACGAAAGAGTTTATTACAGAAATAATTTACAATTCAATTCCATAAGACCAATTTTCCTGCTTCTGTTTATCTCCTAAACAGAAAATACACATTCGTTGATTTCTTTTCTGATTGGCTGGCCTTAATTGCAGCTCCCTCGAAAGGCAGCATGGGATTGAAACAGCCTTTGAAACTTCAGCATAAATGGGCGTGGCTAAACTTCTGCAGGGTGATAAAAGTGAATGTGTTGGATTTATGACATCACTAAAACACTATAAAGGCTGTTTGTGTCAGTATGGGCCCTTTAAGAGTCTGACGCTAATATTTCGTTCATATTGTGCAACACGAGGCCCGATTCCGAAATAAGCGTCCGACTGTTCGAGCGAGCGACGAGAACGGCACTTTAGAGCATCTAATGCTCTTGCTGCTGATGAAGTGGGTGATTTATGATGGTCATTTACGGCTCCGAATATGAGCTTTCATGATTGCAAATGAAAGGTACACATGGCTGATTTGATGTCTGGATATCAGAAGGTGTTTGTTGGGAAAGTTAGTTTGCTTTTCATATTTCCGTCCATCTCAACGAATCAGATTCCATGGGATTTAGTCTGAAAACCGACTGTAAGCATTCTGGCTTATTTCTGGAGTGTGTGAAACAGCCAACGATGGGCAGATCACTCAATTTCCTTTAACGTTCACTCTCCTTTCTCCCGGACGTCACATTTTCTCCTCCGACGGGCTCCCGTTTGTGAAGCTCTTACATCACACCATACTGAAGAGGTCCTCACCCACCCCCGCTCACACACATGCCCACGCTTTTCACACCTACTTCTTTTTTATTAAAGACATGGTCCAAAGGTCAGAGCTCCACTGTTCGAGTCGGTGGGCCACATTTATTGAAATTCTCACCAGGATGCAGATGGTCTACAATCATTTTTTTTTTGCCTGACCTATTCCTGTGAATGTAATTATGTAATTACATGCCCAGCAGGTCACTGACCCTCAGTCTTTTTATGCCGTAAGAAGACAAGCGTTAAATTTAATAGCACTATGTTGGCTTTTCCCTGCTTTCTTTACATGTTTGATGAAAATAAGGCCTATAATTCATTTTCCGATCCAGTTTTTGTGACATTACAGACTCCGCACATTTACATTTGGGGGTTTAGCTCCGCCCACTCATCATAAAGTGACATAAACATTTACATTTGCGGCATTTATCAGACGCTCTTATCCAGAGCGACTTACATGTCCTGATTACAGGGACAGTCCCCCTGGAGCAGCTCAGGGTTAAGGGTCTTGCTCAGGGACCCAGTGGTGGTAGTGCTAGAGGTGGGATTTGAACCTGGGACCTCTTGAGTCATAGATCCATAGACAAGTACCACCACTAGACCATCACCACCCTCAATATAACATAAACGTAACATAAAGAGCATAAAACCCACACAAAAACATCATGAGGGGAAAGAATATCTGCTTAAATTATAATGAAGCTTATTATTGATCTGCTGTACATCCAGGATGCATAATTCATTTGTATCGTTTCTCACAAATACGTTTGTATAAATGCGATACATTGACATTGAGGATCAAAGGGTTCCCTCTTGAACTGTTGCTTCAGTGTCAAAAACAGAACAAAATATAACCAAAATGCAAAAATACTGAAATGAAATTAAGACTGTTCGTGCACTAACATTTCAGATTGAAAAAAATCAGCTTCATATATTTATCTGTCCATCTGTCAGTCATATGTTTGTGACTATCCATCCATCCATCCATCCATCCATCCATCCATCCATCCATCCATCACAGCATGATAAAGTCCCTCCATGCTTCACAGATGAGGTTGTATGTTTTGGATTATGAGCATTCAGATCTTTAATTTTCTCCACACTTTGACCTTTCCATCACTTCTACTGCTGAAGAGTGTTTTGTGTCTGGTGGTGTGGTCTCTTTGTTTCTGCTGAAAGTGATCTTTCTGGAGGTTGTTCAGGATGTTGCTGGCTGTTGTTTGGCAGCTTTTTGTTGCCACTCATGAAAACTGTCTGCTTTATCAGCTCTTGTCCTGTCCTTAGCCGTCCAGTTTGGTGCTTGTTGCTCAGTGTGCCAGTGTTTTCCTTCCTTTTCAGAACTTTCCAAATAATTGTACTTCCAGGTGTTTATGAAATGTTTCACCTCTTCGCTTCTAAATGGCCAGCTCCTCCACCCTAGATTCTCCTAGAGTTTCCCTTTTGAGATCGGCTGCTCCTGCCGGTTCTTTCTCACGATTTAACGATTTATCCCTTTGAGCCTTGGTTCCTCTTAGCGGGTCTCCATAAACATAGAGAGTGAATGAAAATGGTGTACACGCACACATGTGGTATTGGAATCTGCCTTTTCCTCACAATTGCTCAACTTCAATTCTTTGTAAAGATAAATTATTAAAGAAAATGTAAGAAGAGGCATCTGAAGGACATTTGACCATGACGGGAAACTAGGAATAGCAGTTGCTTAAGAGCCATTAAATGCTGTGAACATAAGAATATATATATATATATATATATATATATATTATATATATATATATACAGAGAGAGATAGAGAGAGAGAGAGGGAGAGAGCTTTTTTCTACTGGGCTGTTTGTTTGATTGACTGAAATTGGAGTTGCATCAGCTAAGATTGAACTGAACTGAAGTAAAAATAGTTTTATTTGGACTTTTTAGCTGCAGAGCCAATAACTGGACTGAACTCACCTGAAGTGCACTGAACTTAGTAGAACTGCATGAAATCGAGTGGTTAAATTTGCCGCTTAATTAACCAGGAATTGCTGTTTGCATTCTTTTAACATGTAGTTACTGCGCAGTGAATTTAATAAGGTTTGAAGTTCAAGGTCAAGAAGCTGCAGCTAACCAGAAATAAAAGGGACAATAGGTTAAAGTTGCTTCTTTGTGTTATGGAGTTATGTGGGTGGACACTGACGGAGATAAAGACCATTAAAAACAAAGACAGAGCAGAGCAATGAACTGGATCAGGAAACAAATGGAACATCTTCAACACGGGCATGATTTTTCTGCTTAACTTTACAGGGATGTAAATCTTCCCAGCACCTAAGCATGCTACCCATGCTGAGCCCATGTTCCATCTTCCATGACATGAAGAGTTCTTTATCCCTGGATCGTTCAGCATGCTTGAGGGAGAACATCACCTGCCCATCAGAAAACTGACACCAGGGAATCACCAGTAATCACATGAGAGGGTCATCCTTTCCAGAGAAATATCTTATCTCTCCTGAACATTCATTCGAACATCTTTTCTTCTGAAAGCAAGATCATGAATTAGCCATTTGAACCATTTGGGAGCATCTGAAGATGCTGCTTTTATTCCTGTGTAGCCCTTTAGCTGGATATATTCACAAATATGATATGCTGTCACTTGAACTCACACAGACAGTTTATACTGTTTAGAGAAGCAAGTGCTGGGACCTAAAATGATACTGGTCTTTAAAATCATCAAACGGGTTGGAGAAGGTGGCGCTGACAAAAAGACAGTAGAGCTGGAGGTTAAAGATGCCGAGATTTGCATCAGAAGAGACGAAGCTGGACAGAATTAGGAGGGAGGTGGACACTTCAGTTTGGACAGTTTGGAGACAAAGTGAGAAAGTGAGACTGCATTAGTTTGGACCAGAAGAGAGATAAGGAGTATATCAGGAGAAGGATGTTGATGATGGAGCTGCAGGAAAGAGGAGAAGAGGAAGGACAAAGAGGAGGTTTATGGACGTGGTGAGAGAGGACATTCCAGCTTGAATGTAAGATGTGCAGAGGTAGAAGAGCTGAGATGATGTGGTAACTCCAACGGAGCAGCCGGTAAAAGAAATAATTAAATTTGGAGTCATGCTAAGCTTGATTTAAGTCTCTTCATGAGAACTAGCTTCAGGACTGTCCAGCGCTGCTATGTTGGCTTTAAAACGTGTCCTTTTAGAGACGCAACTCAGTAGCACATCACAGCAGGAGGTCTTACTCTTGTTACTATAGCAACAAAAGCAACTACAGCGGCACTAATTAACCAAAAAAAAGGAAATAAAATAAATATATATTTTTTAATAACTTAAAAGAATTCATATTCATTTAATCATTCATCTATTTATCAATGTTTATTTGATATTTGATATAATAATAGTAAATATCAGGCCATCGGATGGGAAATCTAATTCTTACATCCATTTATTTATTTTAATAGAGTATGATTTATTGAAATCATCTTCTTGAGGATGATCTTATATTTCTTCAGAAACATCTATAGCTTAATATTGTTGCCCCATTTTCGAAAATGAAAAATAAATTCTTCTGTTGCACAGGCCAGCAGTTTTGTATTTTTGTAGTTTTCTTTGGGAGGACTGGCCAAAGTAATAACGCTCTGGGCCCTGCAGTGGCTGCCGAGGCCTGATGTTATTGCTATAGATTGACTCGGTGATCACAGCCTGGAAGTAAACAACAGCTCCGAATGTCCTCCATGCTGTTCATACACGAGAAACCATTAAGATGCGCGAAACCGTTTACCCAGCGAGCATGTCTCTGCAATTTTAAATGGGGAATTCACAAGCAGTGTGTGTTTGAGGACATGTCCTTATAGCTTCCCAAACTTTCTATTTGACTGAAGTGAGCTTGGTAACGTGACGTCATGTTGCAGGGTCTTACAGGTGAACTACTTCAACCTCTGAAGCCCCGTTGTTCAGGGAACTTCAGCTCAAAACTGATTTCCTGAAGGTCATTTGAAGGTCAAAACTCATTAAAGGTGTAATATCTCCATTTCTCCACTCAGTGTGAATTTGTGTAGTCCCACACTATCATTTCCCACTTGCGACATCAAAGCTTAAAGGACTAGTTATTGTGAAATTGGACAAAGGGGCTGCACTTCTGCAGAAACCCAGCGGAGAAATGAATCACAGAGGAGGAGACGGTGGATTTGTGCAGTTGGACGTGTCTTTGGGGAGGGAATGAAAGAATGGACACCAGTTGTTCATGCGTCTTAATGCTTTGCTAAAGACGAGCTTTATCACATCGTTCCAGTTTGTTTTCATGGCCTTGATGTGATAAAAAGACAGGCTGTGTCCCAAACCACATTGTGCATGTGCATGTGCAATGATTGCGCACTATTTTTGCAACACCATTGAAAGCAAGTAGTGTCCGATTCGGGACAGTTAAATGAGGTAAATGAGATGTCAAGTTCAGTCTGATTTTTGGAAAGAGGGTGGAGGCTAACATTAGCTAATTAGCTCAACTTTCCTGCCTGTGCTTCAGTAAACGAGTGCTGGAAAGGAATCAAAAGTGTCCTTACAGTTTACTCTCTATTATTGCTTTTGATTCTGTTGAAAGGTGATCTAAATGGGGCAAGGCGGCCCAGAAAGCTATCTTAAGAGCTCAGGCTGCTCTGAAGAATAACGGTGGTCATACCAAACATTGGGTTTTAAAGCTGCTTAGATTGCAGACAGTGTTAGGGACTGTATTTACATGTGAGTTTTATGACATTGGATATAAATCACTTGGACCGCTCTGGTCATGATTTTCTCCGACAAATATGAAGAAACCAGGGGATCGAGATTTTAAATAGCACTAAAATTTTCAGTGTTCAGAAGAACATGCCAGGATCCTCCCTCCCTCAGCCCGACCTCAAACTCCTGCTAAATACTGGCGTTTTTGTTACATGCAAAATAACATTTCTGTCCCCACATCCAATCACATTAAATACACCATCTTTGTAAATGTCATGTGATTTAAAAGTTGGAAAAATATTTGTCAAATGTTCCTAAAACTCATTAAGTGTAAAAACTGGATGTTCATGAGTTTCCAGTTTTGCTCTGGTGGTTAGGGACTACGCCCAGGAACAGAAGGTTGTAGGTTTGAATCAATCTGTAGGTTGCCCTGAGCTGTCCCTTGAGCAGGTACTGCCCCCACCACTGCTCCCCAGGTGCTGGGTATGGCTGCCCCCTGCTGGGACTGGTGATAGCTTTATTGTAGCTTCACCATGCTGTGTAAGTGTTCATTAATTGAATATTTTTGCTTGGAAAGAGGAAAATATTCTAATGTGCTAAAGTTCTCCTCTCTGAATTATTGAAGAACATGATCCATGCAAGTTATCTGCATAGATCCCTTCTTCCTCCAAAGGTGGTGAAGAACCAGATTTCTTTCTTGTGAGACATTATGGTGAAATGATGCCATAATGCAGCAGAACATGATGTTGATTCTCAAGCGTAGTGGAGCGAACCAAATCGGGTAACAGAAGTGGAGGAGTAGCAGAAGAGATAGATCTTGAGTTTTGAACACCGAGAGGTTCAGAATATAGATCCACAGCTTGGGCCTGCAACCCTAAAAGCCCTGGAGACCATAATGGACCGTTGAAATTTAGGGGCAGACAGCAGGTTGGAAGAAGAGCAGAGGTTGCTGCTGGAGAACATGGCTGGAGTGATTCTGAGAGATGATGAGGAACAAGGCCATGAAGGGCTTTCAGTATAAAGAAGAGCACTTTAAACAGAATGCGGAGATGAACATGGAACAGGTGAAGGTTATAGAGGACAGGAGTGATGTGTGAAGAGTGTGTAGTGAAGGTGTGAGAACTCTAGCGGCTGAATTTGGGATAAACTGAGACGAGTGATACGGTTGGCTAAGAGACCATTGAAAGAAAGTGCAATAATTGAGTCGTGAAGTAACGAAGGCATGAAGAACCATTTCTGGATCTTTTCTTCAGAAATGGACTGCAGCCCTGAAGCTTTATTAATGGCAGGTCCTGTAGTGGAGATGCAAACCTGGCCTGATGGTCTGTTGGAGCTGATCAGGTAGCTTCGGAGCAGAGCATTTGTTTCCAGTCCTTCATCAGCTTGCAGGGCTGATAGCGGCGCTTGTTCTACATCGGGCGTATTGGCCAGATAATGCACAGGGCTGTGTACTGGCATTAGTAATGAAAGAGAGAGAGAGTATATAGCATATGAAAGAGAAGTAGTATATATATATATAGAAAGAGAGAGAGAGAAAAAGAGAGAGAGAGAGAAGAGGCACTCTTGTGTGGCTAAGAAAACAACACATCTTTGCTCTTACAATGGGTAATGAAAACAATTAGTCTTCTGTCTCTGTAATGGCTTTTGTCATATAAAAGATTGATGACCAGCCTAATATTGCTGGAGAACTAGAATCTCTCTCTCTCTCTCTCTCTCTGTTCCTCTCTCTCTTTCTCTCTCTCTCTCTCTCTCTCTCTCTCTGAAGGATTCAGTAAGTGGGGAAAATGTTAGAACCCATCTCAATTTTATTTAATGTTTCATAGCTCACATTGGCTAATGTCACATTAAATAATACACACATATTATCAACACACACACACACACACACACACACTGTTCTGTGTGTTTGATCCTGTGCTTAAGATGATCATTTGTCACAGTGGTCTGTCCCAGGGCAGCAATGCTGGACATCGTCCATAACTTCATCTTAACTCAGTTAAGAAATAGGGACACACCAGTCAGAGACCATGAGTGTGTGTCCTGCCGCCGAGCTGTCCTCTTCTGTGGTCCACTCTCGGCCCGGCTCTCTGACCCTCTCGCCTTTCTTTCTTTTCGGAGCTGCTTTTATCTTTGGAACACAAGAAAAAACAAATGAAAAGAAACATCCCATGTTCCTAGAAGCTTTCAGAGACAATAACGAGATTGTGACAGGAGAGCCCACTCAGGGCATCACCTCGAGACACGCCTGCTGGAACCCCAAAGATACAGGTGTGTGTGTGTGTGTGTGTGTGTGTGTGTGTGTGTGTGTGTATGCACATGTGTGTGTGTGTGTGTGTGTGTGTGTGTGTGTGGGAGTGTGAGGTGTGTGTGTGTGTGTGTGTGTGTGTGTGTGTGTTTGTGTGTGTGTGTGTGTGTGTGTGTGTGTGTGTGTGTGATTTGTCACTAATTTATTACATACCAGGAATTTTGTTTCAGAACCAGATCCATCCATCCACTCCTTCCATCCACCTTCATCCATCCATCCATCAATCTATATTCATTCAGCCATTATCTATCTCATCTATTTTTCTATTTATCTATTCGCATATCTATCTATCATTCATTCGTCTATTCATTCATTCATCTGTTATCTATCTATCTATCTATTTTGTTCTTTTCTATTCACTCTTATCTTATTTTTCATCTATCTATTTCCATCTATCTACCTATTCGCTTCATCTATTCATCTCCACCCTTCTTCCATCCATCGCATCCATCCTTACATCCATTCATCCATCCAATGTCCATCAACTAACCATCCATTCATCCATCCATCCATCCATCCGCCGCTGCTTCATCATCCATCCATCTCATCTCATCTTCGCCCCCATCCACCCATCCATCCATTCTTCCATCCATCCATCCATCAATCCATCCATCCATCTATCTAGACTCATTCATTCTTCTTAATAATTCATCTATCTACCATTCAATCCTTTTCCTTTTGTTCTACTTCTATTCATTCATCTATCTATCTATCTGGTTATCTATTCATTCATTTATTTATCTATCACCCATTCATTTATCTATCTGCCTGCTCCATTCATCTACATCTATCTATCTCATCTATCTAGCCATCCATCCATCCATCCATTCTTCCTCTCTTCCATTCACCCATCCATTCTTCCATCCATCCATCCATCAACTTACCTCATCCATCCATCCATCCATCCATCCATCCATCCTTCCATCAATCCATCCATCCATCCATCCATCCATCCGTCCCTCCTTCCATCCATCCATTTTATTCAGAAAGATGAATTAAAGACACATTTCTAAAATTCCTAATCATTTTCACTTTCACACCATTATTGTGTGACTTGCTTTTTCCAGAAACTTCTCGACTCCTCTGTCAGCTTTATTTTAGTGGCTGTGTAGGTTTTATTGTTTTATGATCGGCTCCATCCTGTGTGTGTGTGTGTGTGTGTGTGTGTGTGTGTAGTACCATTGGTGAGCTCAGATATGAAAACACTGCCCTGACTCCTAATCAGCTGTACTTCTTCCTGCTCTTCTTATGCACCTTGTCACGCTCAGGGTGGGGATCCAGGTGGGCACAAATCTTACTTTACTTTTAACTTTTGTTTATCCCATTGCGGGCAATGATACACCACCATTCAAAAGTTTGGAATCAAAGTTTTCAGTAATATAATAGCAGGAGAGTTGATGGATGAATGATTTTAAGATACCTGACAGATCCCAGAAATTCAGAATAATGGTGAGTTATAAAGTTTATAATGTCCATAATATTAATATAATGTTCTTTTAAAGGTCCTTCAGAGGTCCTTTATTAATCATCTATTAGTCCTTCATTGCTCGTTCATTATCCTTTCAAAGGTCCTTTATTGGTCCTTTATTGGTTCACTCTTCCTTCATTGGAACCATTCTCCAGATCTTCCTGAAGGACAGTGTTGTTGTCTCTCATGTTCAGTCCCAGCCCTGTACCTGAGCAGTTCTCCTCCAGATCTTCCTGAAGGACAGTGTTGTTGTCTCTCATTCAGTACAGTCTCTGTACCTGAGCAGTTCTCCAGATCTTCCTGAAGGACAGTGTTGTTGTCTCTCATGTTCAGTCCAGTCTCTGTACCTTGTTGTGCTCCCTTCCAGATTCTTCCTGGGAAGGATATGTTGTTGTTCCTCAAGTGTTCAGTCCAGTCTCTGTGTACCTGAGCAGTTCTCCAGATCTCTCCTGAAGGACAACAGTAAGAGTTGTCTCTCATTTTCAGTCCAGCCCTGTATCTGGAGCAGTTTCAGAAGCAGTGTGTGTTCATCTCCACAGAGAAAGCAAAAGTCAGCAATATCCAAAGAAGAGCTTTTGGACATCCTCTACAGCGCCTGAGTAGTGCGTTCCAGAAGATGACTAAGAAAGGAACTGGTCTTAAGAGGAGTCAAGGCTGTGCTGCTGAAGAATAGCGGTGGTGGTAGGGAATATTTAGCTTGCTGTTTCAGAATGCAGATTCATGCTGGAAACCTGCATATCATCCACAGGTTCATCGCTAAAGGAACACTCAGACATTTTTGGCATAAGAGATTTGGAGACAATCAGCTCCTAACCAGCCGAGTCACATTATTCGAATACTTCACTCAGAATGGAGACAAACCATCTGCAAATCAATCTCGGTAAACCTGACTGGAGTGAAACCATCTCCAGTTTGAGGTGTAAAGTCACTGCAGAGAGAGCACATCCTCAGGGAGATCCTCAGTAATTGTACAGTATATGAGGATATTTCCCGCCTCTGTGAGCTGCACACTAAAACTCCCCGTAATCCATAAAACAAACTGATAATCGGCTCTAAAATCAGCAACTAATTTGCCTCCTAACTTATGAGGCTGCATGGTTGGGAATACTGAGCAGAAGTCATCAAAAAAGCAAACTTGCTTTCTGTTAAAGGACTTAAAGGACTTACTCCAGAAGGAGGAAACACAAACATGGGGGAGAACATGTCCATCTCCACACAGAAAGAACCCAGAACGTCCCGCCTGGGATTCAAACCCAGGAGCTTCTCACCGTGTCACTGACGCGATCTTCTCCAGTACCTTCATTTCTAATGAAGACCAAAAGATCAATCAGATTTAAATCAATCAGGGAACTTATTTCCTCTTTCTTGGAACAGAAATATCATCTTCATGTTGGGAGAAACCTCTCGTCCAGAACGGATTCTCATTCATTAAGGACACTGATCAGTTAGCCGGCGCAGTGCTTAGGTGTATATCCTGCGGGACACTTTTTAAGTCCTGCAATGCACCTGCTGTCAGGCTTCTCTGGTCCATGTGTTTGTTGTCCACGTCCATGTTGTCCATGTGTCTGTGTTTACATCTGCCGTGTGCTTTTGTTAGTTTTTGTCCATGTCCTGGCAAGGTGCTGCTCTTGCACATATATTGTCACTACCTGTCTCCACCTTGTGTCAAGTGTCCCTTTGGTGAAGTGAAAGTGAAAGTGACTGAAGCTTTGTCATTAGAAACACAGCACACCATATGAACTACGAATTTCAACTTGCATTTCTCACCCCACACACCAGCAGTGGGGCAAGGCAGCATTGTGATGTGATTCCTATATCATTTTTCTACTTTCTAAAAGGTGAAGGCCGGGTCTGGAGTCCCATACACCACAGTAGGTTGAAAAAACAAACAAAACATAACACATGAATGTAATGAAGTGGACCAGTAGGACAAAGAAAAGAGAAGAGTTTGCGCTTCTCTTTCTCTCATCACAAAAGAAACCTGGGACACGTCCTGAAGGCCTTCTGTACCTCAATCAACGCTGCTGTCAGTAGTGCGTTAGGCTTCCAACGAACACTTAATAATAGTTACTTGTTTTTAAAAATTTGCTTTGACTCACTTTAAATTCATTATAGTTCTTGGAGGAACTTTTCAGTGTTTTTTACTGTTTGCATTAAAATTCAGAAACTGCAAGTGTCATTATAAAGTCATGCCTAGCAGTATGAACGTTCACCTCCAGGGGGAGCCGGTTATGCCCTAACCCTAACCCTAACCCTTGGCACTCAGAGGGCTTGTATAAACATATCTGCAATGTGTCCGATGGAGCCTACAGGTCAGTGATCACTGTCTGAGAAAACGTATTTCTAATAAGGGACCTGAGTTCAATCAAGAAGTGTTAGAACTTTGAAAAGCAGTGAATTAAATGGCAGCTTTCCCTTCGTTGTTGTGTTAGTTTCGGAGAAGACATGAACTCAAACAGTATTTAAATCAGTATTTTTTATGATATATTATGCATAATGATTATTTAAAAGTAAGTAAACGCATCGAATCACCTGATCATCTGGTGCTCACACCTGAGACAACATATATATGGTCTTCACTTTATTTGAATAATAGCCATCTGGATAATCAAGTCTAGAAGAACATCTCCAGCTCTGGTAACTCCTCATGATGTTACACAGCAGTGCCTTTCATGGACTTAAAGGCAGCTTGACTCGTGTCAGACCCAATTACATCTCCAGAAGAACAAAACAAATGAGTAAAACAACATCAGGAAGCTCTCAGGACAAGAGAGTGGGTTCCTGAGACGTCCACTTCGGTCCACTTGCCTTGAAACAATCAACTCATTTGAAATGTTCACGTTTGCTTCACAGGAGCATCTACTCCCTACATGCTCTTTAGATGAGGGGTTTAAAAGGTGTGGTCAGAATGCTTGAGCCAAGGCTGAAAAGTGACTCATGGGTTCCTTATCAAGCAACCTTTGTTTACTAGTAAAGATCTGGAGTGACCACTAGAGGAGTCACGCTGAGTGGACAGAGACGATTGGTCTGGTTCTGGAATCATGGATGTTTATTATGATGGATATCAAGAGAGGATTCTTGCTAAGTGGACAGAATCAGATTTGATCATGAAGATCATGAAGGTCCCCCAGAGAGGGTTCTCGATCAAGAAATGATCTCCAAACTAGTGGGGTTGATCTAGATTAGGAATGAGACTTGTGTCAGATCTGTCTCATGCCTTGTGACTTAGGACAAGCCTTGATATGGGGCTTAGACTTTCCTGTCTTGAGGATCAGCTGGAGATCAGGCTAAACTTTAGACTTGAGTTAATATTGGGATTTAGGTGGGTTTCTGTTGCAGTTTTTTGAGAATTAGATGTGATTAAAGTTGGGTTTTCTCCTCACTCGAGCGTCGAAATTGCTCCCTGCACTGCTCTTACAGTCTCTTATTTTAGAGGAACGTCCTGCGATCCTTCCTCTTTCTCCAGCCCTTATAATATTAGCTTTCTTGTTACTCTTCCAAACAAAGGTGCTTTCCTCCAAACATCTCATTCTGCCTCCCTGAATGTCATGTGACATGAATGGATCAGTTTTGCTTTGTTGAATCTGAAAACAGCCTCATGGGAGTGACGCTTTGATACATGAAGGCTTTATTTTCTTTTTCAGAATTTGTGTACCTCCATTCCTCGTTTTGTAGATCACGATTTTAACACATTGCTGTTAATGGAAACCCATCTGATAAGTATTCATAAAAGTGCCACACAGCGGTATTGGAGTAATGTGTGTGTGTGTGTGTGTGTGTGTGTGTGTGTGTGTGTGTGTGCATGTTTATTTTGTACTGATGAAAATGAAGAGATGATTGTGCTTTCTCCCATGTGCACACAGTAAGTAAAATGTCTCTGTCTGTCTCTCTCTGCCTCTCTCTCTCTCTCTCTCTCTCTCTCTCTCTCTCTCTCTCTCTCTCTCTGTCTCTCTCTCTCTCTCTCTCTCTGTCTCTGTCTGTCTCTCTCGTTTCTCTCTCTCGCTTTCTCTGCCTCCCTCTCTCTCTCTCTCGCTCGTCTCTCTCTCTCTCTCTCTCTCTCTCTCTCTCTCTGTCTCTCTCTCTCTCTCTCTCTCTCTCTGTCTGTCTCTCTCTCTTGTCTCTCTCTCTCTCTCTCTCTCTCTCTCTCTCTCTCTGTCTCTCTCTCTCTCTCTCTCTCTCTCTGTCTCTGTCTGTCTCTCTCTGTTTTCTCTCTCAGCTTTCTCTTCTGTCTCTCTCTCTCTCTCTCTCTCTCTTTCTCTGCCCTCTCTCTCTCTCTCTCTCTCTCTGTCTCTCTCTCTCTCTCTCTCTCTCTCTCTCTCTCTCTCTCTCTCTCTTGTTCCCTCTCTCTCTCTCTCTCTCTCTCTTCTCTCTCTCTCTGTCTCTCTCTTTCCTTCTTTCTCTTCTCTTTCTTCTTTCTTCTTTCTTCTCTCTCTCTCTCTCTTGTCTCTTACTCTCTCACTTATTTTCTTTCTTTCTTCTTTCTTTCTCTCTCTCTCTCTCTGTCTCTTTCTCTCTCTCAGTCTCTCTCTCTCTCTCCGTTGAATCATTGATCATTTTTCAGTCCGTTTTTTCTGTGTTAAATCCCAACCGTACAAATTACACAACAATCAACATCAACAATACCACAAATAAACACACACACACACACACACACAACACACACACACACACAAACAAGTTTTTGATGTTAGCCATGTATTTGCTTCATTAGAGAATTGTCTTTTATATTTTATTTAATCTTCAAACTCTTTTAATACTTTTGATTTGCAATGATTATAATTATAACCATAATTAAAACTCAATGTTTATATACTTACACAGTGCTGAATATTATGATCTACTTTGGCCACATTGTTCTGAAAACAGTCAGAGAGAAAGGGAGAAAGAGAGAGAGAGAGAGAGAGAGAGAGAGAGAGAGAGAGAGAGAGAGAGAGAGAGAGAGAGAGAGAGAGGACAGAGAGAGAGAGAGAGAGAGAGAGAGAGACAGAGAGAGAGAGAGAGAGAGAGACAGAGAGAAAGAGAGAGGGAGAGAGAGAGAGAGAGATGGTGAGAGAATATTCATATATACATACACAATACACATATATATACATATACACATATATATATATACATATATATAATGCATATAATATATATAAGCATATATAGTTATATATATATATTATATATATATGATACAGAGAGAGACTGAGCAACATCAACATGAATGATGAAAGAATAGCACACATAACTAGACAAAGAAAAAGAATTGAGAGTGAACATGAGAATTCAGGGAAAATGAAATAATGAAAGAGAGAATAGTGCTATGAGGGAGAGAAAGAGAGAGCACTAATTTCATTTCTCACATGCTGTCAGTGTGATCTGCATTATTTTCTACAGGTAAACGTCACAGCCACAGTAATAAATGTGATTATTTCACCATGAGTATAATAGACACCAAATGTGTGTGTGTGTGTGTGTGTGTGTGTGTGTGTGTGTGTGTGTGTGTGTGTGTAAGTGTGTGTAGCCAGGTTCGTATCCATTAAATTCACCCTCAATGAGGTGCTGCAAATAATTATGCTTAATAAAGCTGATTCTTCCGGCCGATGGGATGGAAAGAGGGATAGTAGGAGAGATGGAAGGAGGGATGGAAGGAGGGATAGTAGGAGGGATGGAAGGAGGGATAGCACCAAGTCTGTGGCGAGAAAAGGGACAAAAAAAGGACCCTCTGGTTTATCTTCTAATTCATGATGTCAACACATCGGCCCATAGCAAACTAAACTCATCCTGATAAACTTCCTTACATCCATCCATCCCTCCCTCCGTTCTCTGGGCCTGTCCAGCTGTGGGGCCTGGAGAGCATCTGTCTGAGACACAAAGTACCAGAAAGGAGGATGTGTTTATTCATGAGCAGGAGTTTGGTGTGCGTGGTTGAAACACTTGATTTAGGATTAGATCCTCATTAAAGGGTTTCCTTACTAGTTCCAGGTAGAGAGAACTGAGGTCGAGCATCTTCAGGTTGATCTTCAGATTCACGATTTCATAATCTGTAACAGTGTAGAGACAGAAATCTCTCCATCTATATATGTATAGTGGTGGTGGTCTAGTGAGGTGGTACTCTGTCTATTATGGACCTCTGGATCAAGAGGTCCCAGGTCTGAATCCCACCTCCAGCACTACCACCACTGGGTCCCTGAGACCCTGAACCCTGAGTGTCTCCCGTGGGGACTGTTTCTTGCTCTACCTGATCTATTATATTATTTTTCTTGTTATTTGCCCACTCCTATTCTATTCTACCTAGAACTCCATTTCTTTCTTCTTTAGCCTGTTCAGATCTGCTCTGTTCTATTTTACTCTATTCTGTTCTTCTTGCTCTATTCTGATCCATTCTAATTTTTTCTTTCTGTTGGCTCTTGCTCTATTCCCTATTCTATTCTTATTAATGGCTGTAAAATTTCTGTCATGCACAAACTTAGCCTTATTCTGTTCTTTTGTTTTTTCTTTTTAACCGATAAAAAGACAAGTTTTTAATTCTCAAATATCATTCCAGTTCGGTCAGTGGAACACCTGATCAGCCATCCTACATTACTGACCTTATTTTCTGTGAAATAGTTTCATTTTTCAGGCTCCAAGTGAACCTACAAACTCTTTATTAACTTTGTATACAAACTTCTTGATATACTCCTCGTCTCTTCTATGGACATGTCCAAACCAACACAGTCTCACTTCTCTCACTTTGTCTCCAAACCATCCAAGCTGAGCTGTCCCTCTAATGTACTCCTCCCTAATCCTGTCCATCCTTATCACACCCAATGAAAGTCTCAGCATCTTTAACTCTGACACTCAGCTTTTCACACACCTATCATCTCCAACCCATATGTGTGTGTGTGTGTGTGTGTGTGTGTGTGTGTGTGTGTGTGTGTGTGTGTGTGTGTGTGTGTGTGTGCTGCAGACGCATCGGGCCGGCGTTGAGGGCTGGTAGGGTGGCACTGGGCACAGGATGCAGACGGAAAGTCGCTGTATCTGCACTGGCTGTGGCTCCAGAGCAAAACCTCTGCCCAGATGCCAAGAGTGTCGCAGCTTGTCAGGCTGCTGGAGAAGCAAGCCGGGGCACACTACCACACACACACACACACACATACACACACACACACACACAAACTATAATACCCACAGTGGAACAAGGGTCAGCCTTTAATCGGTCATTATAACAAGTGGAAAGGAATATAAACTGTATTACTGATGATGGTCATTAAATACAAAAGTGTGACACATTTTAAAAGGTCCAGGGATAAGGTGTGCCGGTGCACGAACAATGCTTATATGCAAATGTTTTATCGAAATTTTCATGCTGAAGTGCTGCCTCCAGCTCTCACACCACTGGAATGAATGCTGTTAAATTTCACTACATAAAGTTACTAAACTAAGCTCTTTAACCCTTCAAAACTGCCTGTGTGGAGATCTTGAGTGCAAACTCCAAATCAGTGTTCTGATATGATGCTTCTGTCTCGGATATTACCCACACTCCTTCAGCCCAATCCTGGCAATTTTCCCTACATAATGTAAAAAAATACAAGGCCCTCCTGTACCCCAGAAGGTCAAACGACCAAGAAGAGCTGGAGATTCAACCTCGTCCCATGCTGTGCAAACTGCACAACTGGAGATTAAGCTCTGACAGGGTGAGATGTGGGGACAAACCCTGGACAGGTTGCCAGACACACACTCACTCACACCTAGGGGACAAGTTAGCATCTCCAATCCAAAGACTTTGGACAATAATTCCTGGAGGAAACACACAGACACGTGTGGGGCAAAACATGTCCACTCCACACAGAAAGGACCTGCACTGTCCCACCTGGGAATCAAACCCAGGACCTTCGCGCTATGAGGCGACAATGCGACAGCCCTGCACCATCGTGGCACCATAGACTATACAAAATTTTAGTGTCCCCAAACTCTTGATGGGCTGCTTAAACGCAAAGGCAGCTTCTCAAACACACACACACACACACACACACACAGGCCGTCTCTGATGTTATGACTGTAGCACTGTATCAGCGGATGACTACTGCCTTGTTTCGCCCGAGGGCTTCACACGTTTGAGGAAAAGCACAATAGCTGAGTTCAAACCCTCAGCACTGCGCTGACACACACTCATCCATCCAGGCTGTTCTCTCCAGCGTGTAACCCACTCTCTTCAACCCATTAACCCCATTTCTTCTACTGTTCCTTTTCTTCACTGCTACATACACACACAAGGACACACACACACAGTCAGTAAGTCATGCACTGCTGGACTTAAAATATCTGTACTATTGATTGATGATAGCTGAAACCCCGTTGGGAAGTACAAGATCCTGGCACACATGTAGATTTATTCACATCCTTCAAGACATTTTCTTACATTTATCTCTTCTCGATGTTGACTCGTCGGACTGTTAGTTAAGGAGGAAACACCAGAGACAGAACACTTGAGTGGCCATCTAACTTTTTAGAGATTCATCACTCAGTCAGACATTCTGATGGAGGACCGGTGTCGAGGACGAATTAGGAGAGGTGACAGTGTGACTCCCTCAAATAGACCCGCTGACTAAAGACTCCTAACGCAGAGGATCAGAGCGGCCCACCCCCGAGTGGAGGATCATTTCTAGTGTGAGAAGCTGCTCCATGATCTTCTCTCTATTAGTCACACGATAGAGTCCGAAATGAATGAGCTCTTCTAAAGTGCTGCTTATATTTTAGAGAAAGTGACTATTTACACACCGTGCAGCAGGGGGCAGCCATATTCAGTGCCCATAGTGATGTAAAGTGTACTCGCTCAAGAGTACTCTAGTAACCTATTGGTCTGGGATTCAAACTCACGAATGAGAACTAAACACTATTAGGACCAAATGAACATCCATATTTGACTTTTTTAAGAAACGCAAACCTACATTGACATTTTTAAAGGCTCGCTCCACTAAACAGGCAGCTAAGTGTTTCTTGTAGCTCCAAGTCTTCCCACACAAAGTGTTTTGAAAGTGGCTTTTTGGAATTTTTTCTTCATGTAAGTGGGATTATTTACTAAACTGCCATCAGTCACAATAATCTTGCTTTCTTCATATTTTGCTTTCTCAAAGATCCAGACTTTTCAAAGCGAATGTGTTATTGAAGTTAATGCCTCCAGATCTTCCTGAAGGATACAGTAAGTGTTGTTGTTCTCATGTTCAGTCCAGCGTCTCTGTACCTGAGCAGTTCTCCCTGTGGATCTTCCTGAAGGACAGTGTTGTTGTCTCTCTCATGTTCAGTCCAGTCTCTGTACTGAGCAGTTCTCCAGGATCTCTTCCTGAAGGACATTGCTGTCGTCTCCTCATGTTCAGTCCATAGTCTCTGTACCTGAGCAGTTTGATAGCTCCTGTGTTGCTAATCCACACAGCGATCTACGTCTAAACCTTCAAGCAGAACAAAACGTCTAACTTAAGACATGAAGCAGTGAAGAAACAGATGATTCCAGATGATCAGGTGATTTGTTTACTGCTGAGGCTGAATGCTGAGCACACACCGTGCAGCAGTGGGAAGCTATTTAAAGCAACTAGGGAGCAGTGATGGGGATGGTTCCTTGCTCAAGGCTCCAAGGCAACCTACTGGTCTGGGATTCAAACCCATGACCTTGATTGTGCTACCTTATTTCCTAAACACTAGGTGCTAGACGCAGCACAGAGTAGCCAATTAGGATAGAACTCGCTTGCATATATTACATATATATTCTAACGAACAAATGACAGATGTTAATATGAATTTAGCTTTATTTTTTCAGTTCTTTTTTTAAATAATCTAATAATAATCTAGTCATTGTTTAAAAACATTACCCAACATTTGATGCCTTCTCACACCTCAAGATGTTTAAGTGTCTGGGAATTTTTCAGCTGGCTCATCTTTTTGCTGTTGTTTTTTTTGAAACTAAACGTTTTTCTGGGACATGCTTGGGTAATTTCAAAGAATATTTTTACCTTGTTTCTTGTTTTCTTTAACTTAAATATAAATCTAAAGTTACTGGAGGTTATTAATAAGCATGTGTTAGGTTATGATTGCTTGATAAACTATAACAATGGATGGGCTGAAGAACTAAACACTGGGACATTGGTCATTTAAGAATCTCTCTCTTGATCTGGGTGCGACTTTATTTTGCAATAAGCCTTAAATGAATCATGGTTTGGGGTGAAATCATGGATTAGTGAAGTGATGGAGAGTTCTGAAGCCCACACCTGCATCAGCAGGAACTGAAATTGCACCTTGATTAGACTAAGTTCCTTGCTATCCTGCTGCTTGTTCACTAAACACAGTAAACAACATTTGGATTAAGCCTTATTGTTTGCCATAGTTAGAGTGAATTACTGGGATAGGCTAATTTAGCCTAATTATTAAGCCTTCGATTACACACAATTTGGGAGCTTAGCTTCTATTTGAAGTCATTTTATAAACCATTAAAAAGTTTTCCTCTACTTAAAAGTTGGCTGCAGGTTACATTTCTGTGGTTCTGTTCACACCGATGTTATTTTTCCATTTCCCGAAACTTTCTCTCCTAAAAAACATCCTTTTTTTAAAATGTAAAGATTGTTTTCAAAACCATGCATGTTCATTTGGTCTAATATATTCCTGTTTCCTGAACTATCATGCATGTTTTGGTTTTCCATCTTGTCCCTGTCCATGTACCATCTGTTGGGTTTAGATGTGGTAATAGGTCCCACCTTAACCCTCTCCCATCATTACCATGTTTACATTTGCAGCATTTAGCAGACACTCTTATCCAGAGAGACTTCCAGTTCCTAATTACAGAGACAGAGACAGTCCCCCTGGAGCAACGTAGGGATGAGGGTTTTGCTCAAGAACCCATTGGAGGTAGTGCTGGAGGTGGGATTCGATCCTACGACCTCTTGGTCTGTAGACGAGTATCCTACCACTAGACCAGAAGCACACCTTGCTCTTGTCTCTCCCCCCGTCAGGTGCTCCTTTATCCACGTTACTCATAGTTTTCATACAACGTCAAAGCCTTAGAAGACCACCCACATGGAGGACAAATCAACGCTTTCTTCCATGCACTTTTTGTTGTTTCTCGAAAATGATGGAAAGTTTTGTGTAATCAGATTCGTTGATGCCGAACTTCTTAAGAAACCCAACAGAGAAACAGAGCCCAGAGGAGGTGATGGTGGACTTATGCTGTGAGATGTGTCTCTGTCTCTGGGAGGGAATGAAAGAATGGACACCAGTTATTCACATGTCTTTGCAGCAAACGCTTCATCAGATATGAGCTCAGATATTTTAATGACTATTTGTTTTAGTCGTATCTTTATCGCATCCTTTGGTTTGTTTTTATGAACTGATGCAGTGATTTTGAAAAGTTATGCAAGCAAAACCGACAGCAGTGCTAACAGTTAGCTAACGAGCTAACTATCGAGTTAAAGGAAAGTTTCATTTTCACAATAAAAACATGACAGCTAGTTATACATTTCCATTTCATTTGAGTTCCTTGTCCTTTGTCTCCTGGCAGCATTACAGACCGTCCACACTGAAGACACACCCAGCTGTTTGTCCTTCCGTAAACTTTCCTCCAGACGGCAGTGTAAGGGGAGAGATCTTCCACAAGATACATACAGACGTCCTCAACGTGGAGCCTGGCAGGGACGTTGTCTTTTTTAGGGACTGAAATACTGTGACGGGTGCTGGATAGGGATCGAAAGTGTCAAAAACCCGGCACTTTTTGTTCTTATGTTTTTGTTTTCCCTCTGTTGATTGGTAAATTCATGCATGTCCTTGCTGGTTCTCTATAGGTTTCTGCTTTAACTGTCTGGTGTTATATCAGTTTATATGTCATTTGAACCCGTTTACATTCCTGTAACGTCTAGTACCCTACTTGTGCACTTTTGTCTATATAGTCTGCTTAGTCTTTTTCTCTTTAAATCATTTGTAGTCCATTTGTTTGCTACTCACGCCTGCATCCTGCACACCATAATAACTATTGCATCATCTATATATCATTTAAATCTGCACTTGGTGAGCCATTCCCAGAATAACAACTGCTTTAGGCATATTAAACCACTTACATTTCATAAGCTGACCTCAAGGAAGAAAAGAAAATACAAGAAAATTGTAAGATATGGGCCCTTGAAAGTACAAGGCCATGCACAGCACCGAAAAATGGATTAGCCACAATGAGCATCAAACTCCAGTTGATCACAGATCCAGCTGGGATGATGGGATTTCGTGTTTTGCATGTTTTTGTGCTTTTCCTGCTGCTGTTTCTCTCCTTCCTCCGCTTACGAAAGCTTTAATATTCACAGAACTAAGTAAATGATACTAGAGGCCATTTATCTGGAAGGAAGGCCAGAATTTATAGTTTCCATCCAGGTTTATCTGATCAATTCATTACATTAAACCAGCAGCTGCTGATGAAACTCAACACGTGACAAATCATGTCAGTTTAGTTTCAACAGAGCTATTTTACAACAGTCGTTGTCACAAAGCAGCTGGAGAGAGCGACAAGCTCCCAAATCCTGGAGGAAGTGACTCTGTAACCGTGACAACCCTGGATAATAAATAAAGCAGTGACATTACTAAAAAGATGTAAAGAGTGAAAAGATGACATGAAAGTGACATTACATGCTATGTAACATGACCTGATCCAGAGAAAAGAATGATGGACTGGAGCAGAGGAAACATCTGTAGGGTAATGCTTGGAGAACCGTGAGAAACCTCGGCACTTCTAACGAGGATGTTCACGTCTAAAACGAAACATTTGTAGTGAAAGTGAAAGTGACTGTGGTCATTTGGAAACACATCACAGCTCACAGTGAACCACAATGAAGTGCATCCACTACATTTAACCCTGTGCAGCAGTGGGCAGCTATATCCAGTGCCTGTGGAGCAGTGTTGGGGCCAGTAGCTTGCTCAAGGGTAGCTCAGAGCAACCTACTGGTCTAGGATTGGAACCCAACACCTTCCAATCCTGGGGCCAACTCCCTCAACACTAGTCCATTGCTGCATCATGTTTACTGTATTTATGAATATTTGTATTTGTTTTCATTCTAATGTTGCATTGACAGAAACACACTGTGCAGAATAACAGCTGCCTAAGACTAGATTTTTTAGAATTAAGACATTTCTGTGCTTGGGAACTGTGCAGGTGCAGAACATGTCACAGTCCATCGAAGTGCTAAACCTGCGGACGCAGAGGGACTTCCAGTACGTCATGAAGATGGAGAACCAGATGAAGGGGCTCAGGACCAAGTTCAGACAGATTGAGGAAGACCGCAAAACCATTATGGCCAGGAACTTCAAGGTAAATGCTTAGATCTATGACTGGACTTGTCATTTTTCTCTCCCTGGTCAAGGTCCACTTTTGACCTTAGAAGGAAATGTCGATGCAGATCAATACTGTTATTCAGACTGATCACCTTGATCCGACGATAAATCAGTTCTGTCCAGATGGAGGTGGTCTTCCACAGGCCATGAGGGTTTCTGAACAGTGATGAAATATAAATCATACGCTGTGGCCTTCACATATAATGGGGTCTTCTGAATTCAGCTGAAGACCTTTGGGAGAGTTTGTGAGTCAGCGCTCTCCAGCACCTAAATTCCAACTTAGCGATTGTCTTTTGGAGGAACAGTGTTCTATATCACCACCTGTAGGATCTTTACCAATGAACCCTGAAGCTCAGAGTGGTCTTAGACACCTAATGTTGGTTTAGTGAGAAAAACATTTTAAAAAGATTTGAATTTTAGCAGAAACGATTCACAAAATGTGATGTGACCTTCATCTAAATCACACAAAATTACCACATAATTTCACATAGCTGTATTCATAATGACATGTTCAAAGTTGGTGATGGATGACAGATGTGGTTTTGATATTTCCTGCCGAAAAAGAACCTCGGGCAGAATTCTGTTCTGACTGTAATGAAGCCCATTCAAAAGGATCTCGGGATTCAGGATCTACAGAGATGCTAATCAAGCTCTTGACACTGACTTACACCAGGGATTCTAGAGACTCAGGTCTCTGTCAGTCAGTCACACAGCTCAACAATGGAAGAAATTCAGCATCATTTCTACTAGGCATGTGTGTTTAATGCTTTACTATAATAAAACACTGTAAAGTTTAATGCTCATGAGGGAAACGTCTATGTAGGAAACATCTCTGCTTCCTTCAGGTTTCATCCGAGGGAAAACAATGTATTCCAGTCTGTTTCAGGATATTGTTATGTTTTGTTTTTTTTTTTTCAGCTGCTTTTATTCTTATTAGTTTTCTTTTTATTCTTGCATTGAAATAAAATCACAGCAAGAAGGTTGTGGGTTCGATTGCCAGAAAGGCTGACCTTTCAGTCTTGTCATACAGTTGATAGACTGGATGATTGGATGGATGGACGTATGGATGGATGATTGGATGGATGGACGTATGGATGGATGGATGGATGGATGATGGATGAATGGATGGATGGATGGATGGATGGATGGATGGATGATTGGATGTATGGATGGGTGGATGATTGTAGGACACATGGATGGATGAATGGATGGGTGGACAGATGGACAGATGGATGGATGCAGGAATGAATGATCTAAAATAACTACTTCTGATTTTGTACAGAAGTAGGAAGAAGTGTTTGTGATTGATGATTGTCCATCTGAATGATTTTCCATAATTGACCAAATTCAGTAAAGATGGAGGAATGTGTGGCGTGTGTGTTTTTCCCGTTTTCTTCCAGTAATCCAGATATTTCCTATAATTAGCTACAATTGTTTGTTGCGTGTCACTTCCTCTCTGTGATCAAACACCAGTAAGGCTCTGAGGCTTGTCCAACAAGCAAATCCTGGAGCGGCCTGCAGCGAGTGTAAGTCTAAGTATCTGTGTATGTGTTTTTGTGTGTTTGTGAAGGAGCTGAAGGACAGGATGGATGAACTGCAGCCACTGATCCCTGTTCTGGAGCAGTACAAAACAGATGCAAAGTTAATCTCCCAGTTCAAAGAGGAGATCCGGAACCTGTCAGCCGTCCTGACAGGCATCCAGGAGGAGCTGGGGGCCTACGATTACGAGCAGCTCTACCAGAGAGTCATCAGCCTCGACAGCCGCCTGCGAAACTGCATGAGCAAACTCAGTCAGTGCGCTTTTATTTTCATCCGCCATCAAGGCTAACTTTAAATGGGAAGTTACATTTGTAACAACCTTCGTTAACTCTAGCATAACTTTCTTCATAATTAACCTGAATCAGCAGTGTTACCAGCACAGGTGTCATCATAACTAACTTTAGTTTTACAGTTCACTTCAATCATCCTCAGTCAGTAGTCAGCAGTTGTTTGCACAAAAGCAATAATAAACTTTTGAGTTAAAGATGCTGAGATGTTCGTTGGGTGTGACGAGGGTGGACAGAATTAGAAGTGAGTATATTAGAGGGACAGATCAGGTTGGACGATTTGGAGACAAAGTTAGAGAAGCAAGGTTGCGTTGGTCTGGACACGTCCAGAGGAGAGACGAGGAGTATATCAGGAGGAGGATGTTGAAGATGGAGCTGCCAGGAAAGAGGAGAAGAGGAAGACCAAAGAGGAGGTTTATGGACGTGGTGACAGAGGACATGCAGGTGTTTGGCTTGAAGGAGGAAGATGCAGAGGACTGGAAGAAATGGAAATGGATGATCCGCTGTGGCGACCCCTAAACGGGAGAAGAAGAAGAAGAAGGAGAAGAAGAAGAAGAAGAAAAGCTTGAATTGGTCACGTTACTGCTGTTAGCCCTATAATTATCATAACTAACTTTAGTAGCATTACAGTTATAATTACTGTAACCATTGATATAATTTAACATCATGCTAAAAGTTATCACCATTACACATCTTCCAACCAGCCTTAGTTACGGTGGTTACCAACATAACATTCATTATAGCAAACTGTAGACAGTAGTTTTACATTTATTACCATTATAACGTTCATTATAATAAGATGTTTTAGTAACATTTGGGAGCAGTATAGCTACAATTATTATAATTTGAATCATTACTGTTTACACATAATTACACACTACTATACATTATGTTTACACACTAATTTACATACTAATTACCACTGTAACTGCCATTATAAATCTTTTTTTTAGAGTTTTTATCATGGTAACTATCAAAATTATTAACACTGACATCAGCCAGTTATGTTGTTACTGACAGTTTTAATCAGAACCAACATTTGTTAATACTGTTACAGTTGTGATCACTATAACCAGCTGTAGTCAGACTTTTCATGGTAATTAATCATTTTAAATTAACGTTAGTCATTTACATTTACATCATTTAGCTGACGCTGTTGTGACCATTAATACTAATAATACAGTATCTCAGAAAAGTGAGGAAACCCCTCACATTTTTGTAGATATGTTATTATATCTTTTGATGGGACGACACTGAAGATACGACACTTTGGAACAATGTAAAGTAGTCAGAATACAGCTTATAACAGTGTTACATCACCAGCTCCATGGCAACCTGTGAAGCTCTAGTGAACTCCATGCCCAAGAGGCAGCGCTGGAAAATAACGGTGGCCACACAAAATATTGAAACTTTGGGCACAATGTGGACATTTTCTTCTAAGGGGTGTACTCACTTTTGTTGCCAGTGGTTTAGACGGTAATGGCTGTGTGTTGAGTTATTTTGAGGGACAGTAAATTTACACTGTTCTACAAGCTGCACACACGGACTACTTTACACTGTATCAAAGTGTCGTATCTTCAGTGTCGTCCCATCAAAAGATATAATAAAATATTTACAAAAATGTGAGGAGTGCACTCACTTTTGTGAGATACTGTATGCAAAAGTGTAGTCAGTAGTTTTACAGTTGTTATCACTATAACTATCATTAAATTGACTTTAGTCAGTGCTGTTACAGTTATTAGCACCCCTGTCACGGGTTCACCCATACGTCTACAATGACTGATGCGCTACTCTGGCACCTTGGGGCTTATAAAGCCAGCCCCAATGAAGCCCTAATGAGCCCAGGAGTTCTCAGTCAGAGTAGAGCGCCATCTACTGACAGAAGCCCCCCGTCAAAAAGTGCAACTCCCAGGGCGCCAATCCAATTTCCCCTGAAGGGAAAACCAGACCCCCAAAAAAAGAAACCCAAAAACAAACAGCCCCCATTATGGGTACGTGACAGAATCCATTTCCGGTGTCAAAACCAAAACAACCCGTCCTAGCCACGTCCAGGGCTGGTGGTGGTGAGTGGGTATCTCACCGTCTCAGTCCACTGCTTAATCCCATGGACATGAGAATGAAAGTTTGCGCTCGGCCTTGGGCTCACTGGTCCAAGGAAGAGAGCGCTTGAACAGTTCTCAAAAGTCTCGTCCACTTGGAGCTTTGCATTTCAGTCCTCTTGAACATGAAACACTGGGTTCTGTTCGTTTACGGCTCCGTTTACAACATATTGTCCCATATAAATCTTCTCTTTCCATGGGCATTCATAACTGCAGCTATCTAGCTCACTCTGGAAATAATGTGGAGGTTTACGACAATCTCTCTTATGTTGGTCATCAGGGCAGTTTGCATGGCCATCAGGATGAGGCTTTACAACTGTGCACAGGTCACTGATGCACTGAAAATCCTCTTCCGGTGCATAATCACTCTAGTCTGTGCCATTTAAGCCATTTCCTCCATCTTGGACAGAGTGCCTAGGAAGACACTCATAGAAGTAGTAACTCTTACCAGCAGGAATAAAGCAGTTCGTTTAATCTGAGCTTTCTTGACCATGGAGGTTTCCATCACACCCCAGCCTTTGATCAATACACATCTTCCCAAGGGCACACTGAAAACATCCTTTACACTGGCTTTCACATTTATTCTTTTCTGAATCATTCTCCTGATACTTCTCATCAAATGCATGGCTATAGATAATGTACTCCTCTTTTTCCTTATTTGGTTTGGTGCTCGCAGAGGTTTTCAAAGTTGAAGTCTCTTTATTACTGCAATAGTGGAAGTCTGTGCAGAAGTCCCACCTTCCATGATGCGAGTGGTTTTCTTTGCCGATGCTTCATGCCGCGGGTGGTAACCGGGACAACCACGACTTGTAGCCCATAAGGAGCTCAAAACTGTGATGGGGGGGAGGCAAACAAAGCCGAAGATTTTAATTGCTCAAGGCACTGTCCCATCACTGTTGTTATGGTTCAGCTGTACTCCTCCAGGGGCTTATGAGCCCAGGTGTACTCAGTCAGAGTAGAGCGCCATCTACCGTGATGTTGCGTACCGTCATGTTGCAGTTGTTACATCTATTATATGTCAACTATGTCAACTATTCTAACTATTGTTATAACTACCTGCTATGAAGTGAAAGTGAAGTGAAAGTGACTCATTGTCATTTGTGAGCACAGCGCACAGTGAAAATCAACCAAATACATCCTTCGTATTTAAACCACACACACCGTCCAGCAGGGGGCAGTCTTTCTTATCCAGCACCTGGGACGGAGTGATGGGGACGGTACTGTGCTCAAGGGGACCTAAGGGCAACATACTAGTCTGGGATTCAAACCCATGACCTTCCAATCTTGGGGCCTCATCCCAGGGCAGGAGTGGCCTAGTGGTCAGGGAGTTGCCCCCGATTCGGAAGATTGTGGGTTTGATTCCCTCATCAGTAGGTTGCCCTGAGATACCCTTGAGCAAGGTACCGTCCTCGTAGCTGCTCCCCAGGTGCTTTCAATAGCTGCATGGTGTTTGCATGGGTTAAATGCAGAGGTCCAATTTTGTTGTGGTTCACTGTGTGCTGTGCTGTGACCTGGCAATGACAAGGGTTGTCACTTTTATTTTCACTTTTATATGGAATCTAAATAGGTTATGTTGAAACGTTACCTCTATAAGTATCATTATAACCAACCATAGTCGTGTTACAGTAGTTGCCGCTATTGCTATTGATCTAAATGACTAGTAGTGTTATAGATGTTACCGTTATAACAATCTTTATAGCCAACCTCAGTCAGCAATGTTACAGTAACTGAAGGTTTCTTGAAGTTGGTAAAGAGAAGCAGAAGCAAGACTGCAGGCAAAATTGTGCCCTTAAACGATAAAGTACATTAGTCAATAAACAAACGATCCGTTTATGAGAGAAGCAAGTCGGTACTGACGCAGCAGAAAAGTAGAAACGATTATCTTTTTCAGCAAAAGTGCATTTCAGCACATAACGACTGTTTCTTCCACAATCTCTGCAGCTGCTGTCAGTAAAAGCACTGCCATGGTTTCAATGCCGATCTCACTCACTCATTTTCATAGCCACTTGTCCAAATCAGGGTTGTGGGGGGTGCTCTCACAGGACAAAAGGTGGGGACACACCTTTTCTTTGTCCTTCCTCTTCTCCTCTTTCCTGACAGCTCATTCTCCTGATATACTCCTCGCCTCTCCTCTGGACCCGTCCAAACCAACACAGTGTTGCTTTTCTGGCTTCCTCTCCAAACCGTCCAACCTGAACTTTCCCTCTAATATACTCATTTCTAATCCTGTCCATCCTCCCATTTCAAATCTCAGCATCTATAACTCTGACACCATCTTTTCATCACCGTTTCCAACCCGTATAGCATAGCTGGTCTCACTACCATCCTGTAAACCTTCCCTTTCACTCTTGCTGGGAGGGTGTCATAAAAAAAATTAAAAGTACAGCATAAGAGGTTATATGTCAAATTAATTGATGGATTTTTTGAGTGAATGCATTAATAAAGTATGTGATAACGTTGAATTTTGCATGAAAATTGCACGACTATTCAAAAATAGAACAAATATTTGGGTTCAAATTCAGCTACAAACATTACTGGGGTTAAAATGATGCAAATGGAGATGATGCTCCTCAAATCCGCGATCCCTAACGCGATTCGAATGGCTTTCGTTTTACCATCATTCTCAACCATCATCGGTTCCAGTTTCCTTCCACAGTTATTATCTCCTCCGGTGCAGCTACTAGGACGTCAATCCCTACAAGTAACGATTAACACGAAGGCTGCTCGCATCTCTCCTTGCAGCTTTAGCAAATTAAATATCCTCAACATGTCTCCCATTTTAGGCTGATTCTCATTCACAGTCCCGAAAGCAGCTTCTGGTCGGACAGATTTAGGTTTTAGAGTAAGCCAGGGGTCAGGCGGGGGCGCTGAGGCATCACCCTGGAGGAATTGGCTTTGACACCTGAAATAGGACGCAACAGTTCACTGCTCGCTCAGATGAATTTCTTCAAGAGCAAAGGTCCTGCTTCTCTAAAACCTTCTCCTTTGTGCTTCCAAAACATACGTATGTGATTAGTGGAGGAAGAAGGTCCTGGGCTTTGAGCTTCAGCCTGATGACGCTGACGCTGCTTTCTAACTGGAGCTGCTCCTACGCTCCCATTAAGTCAGAAATCTTGAAGGAATCTGCGTTTAATGGGTGTGTGATTAGTCTCGGAGCAATAAACGTCTCCTTTAACATAATTTGTCGACCCTCAAACGGCATATCAGGGTGACACAATGTTAAATACTTTTAAGCACCACCTTTGGGTCTGAATCATATTTACCAAAAACTTTCCCACCATTAATAAGCTGCTTGAAGCAAGTGGAGGAGATGTTTGAGTTCATTATTGATAGCTGGGCTAATTGTGTCCCGGTCTGGGGGGTGGGCTGCTTCACATTTTGGGAGCGATACTCTTTTAATATGCAGAACACAGTAACACGCATCATCAGAGCAGCCATGAAATTGGCTTCAGGAATCTAGTTAGAAACGAAAAAAACTGCCCTACATCTTATCGGTGTGTTTCGTTATTACAGCGTGCGGGAAATTAATGAAAATCACAGGACCCGTGACGATAAAGACATCGGGGACTCGCTTCGGCGCATGGATGACTGATCCATTGGCATCTTTGAGAAACAACAAAGTAAGTTCTGGAGGGATGGGTTTGTCTTCTCTCTCTGTTCCTGGGGAAGAATTTTTATCTCTTTTTTTTACCATGTCTAAGCGTTTAGAGCAGAACTAATCTGATGTAATTAATTAGCAGGAGAAATGAGATATTCTGTTCCACTAAATACTGTAGTTACTGTGGCTAAATGGTGTATAAGGACTGTAGACTTAAGGGTCTTGTATAATAATTCTTGCACACTGAAAAAAGACAGCAATAAAAACACCTTCAAAACCGATTATTGATTATTGATATGATGCCGATTATCAACAACGCATAAGCAAAAATCTACCAATGTTTCTGCTTCTAAAGAGCAAAAAGGACTTCTAGGTTTTCAAAGGCATGTAAATCACAGGGAGCAGGCATTTCTGTGTTTTTGGCTCATTTTTCTTCAATACACTTGAATTTAAATCCTATTTTTAAGCTGGAGCTCTACTCTTAGCTCCTTATTGAGTTGAATTCTAAGAATGCCCAATGTTATAAGGATAATTTACCCCTCTGTGGTGTATAAGTAGGTGCACAGTACTGTGCAAAAGTCTTGACCACCTCTTGTTTCTTCATACTTCGCTTCCAAAGACCAAGATTGTCTTGTATTTTTAATGTATGCACGTCAAACTTAAGGCATGAAGCAGTGAAGAAACAGGTGCAGATGATTCGTGATGATCAGAGGATTCATTTACTGCTGATGCTGAACGATGAGTGGGTGGAACCCCTTTATCTAGAACCCTGTATATTATGACACTTGCAGCACTAAAACATTTATTCCCATTTCTTTCATCTAATCCACTCAATATGCCAAGACAAGACTGCATTTTCTGCACCCATAAGATAAAACAGAAGTGAGGTTTGGCTCAAGACAGGCTTTTCTATTGGTCAGGCCTTCATTACAGATCTACCAACATTTGCAGGTGTTTTATGTCAGTGGCTAAACACTCTACTGAAGGAGTGACTGTAGCAATGCTGCAAACATGCTCTAACAGAAATAACAATTATGGCATGTGGGTATAATTCCTTATTTTGTGAAATGATGATCACCCTAAAAGCAAAGGATAAGCAGCAGAGTAAAAGTATAATTAGAGTCTGCTCAATTAATTAAAGCCATTTGTATCTTTACAGGTGTGGTACATGGACACCTTCACAAACAGCAAGGTGGTCCGTGAGTACAAATCAATGGAGGACTTTGTCTCAGGCTTGGAGTCCCGCACGTACTACCTCCCGTTCAAGTGGGCCGGGACTAACCATGTGGTCTACAACGGCTCGCTGTATTACAACAAGGAGCAGAGCAACATCATCGTGAAGTACAGCTTCGAGACGGGCCGGGTCCTGGCCCAGCGGGCACTGGAGTACGCCGGCTTCCACAATGCCTACCCATACACCTGGGGTGGTTTCTCCGACATCGACCTCATGGCTGACGAGCTGGGCCTTTGGGCCGTTTACGCCACCAATCAGAACGCGGGGAATATCGTGATCTCCCAGCTGGAGCCGCAGACGCTGGAGGTTCTGCGGACGTGGAACACGGAGTACTCCAAGCGCAACGCGGGGGAGTCCTTCATGATCTGTGGGACGCTCTACATCACCAACTCTCACCTGAGTGGCGCCAAGGTCTACTACTCCTACAACACCAAGACGTCCACCTATGAGTATACGGACATCCCCTTCCACAACCAGTACTTTCACATCTCCATGCTGGACTACAATGCTCGAGAGAGGGCACTCTATGCCTGGAACAACGGCCACCAGGTCATATTTAACGTCACACTGTATCACGTCATCAAAACCGAGGATGACTCTTAAAAGAGACTTGAGGAATGTGACGGGTACTACTGTTTTCATTCGTGTTTCTTTTGCCAAAGCATGGAACATGGAGTACTGTAAGTGAGGGTCCTTCAGGATCGTCTGAGCGTGTTCTTCAATGGTTCTGGAGGTCGTGGAGGGTCACAAATACCCTCTTTAACACTTATAAAGGCCTTGGCTCTTAGCAAGACCTTCATGAGTGTTAGGTGTCTTAACTGTGGAAGAGTATGGGACTGGTGTTTGACCACAGTGCTCCACACCACTTAGGGGTGAGCAATGTGGCAAGGATATACATTTTTCTCTGATAAGTTAAAAGAGGCACAATGCATGAGTAGTGTTATGTTTTTAATAAAACAACCTGCGGTCAAATCTAAAAGTGCAGTGATTTTTTAAATTCCTACATCCAATTAAAATGCTAATCATGCTAAATCAGTCTTTATGTTAGTTTAGTTCCTGAACCTGGTCTTGGAAGATGGATGTGTTCCATCTCTAGTCCAACCAATCAGTCCATTAAAAAACCTTTGGGTTTGGAGGAAAGCCCTAAAGGGTGTGGTTCTTGTGGTCTACAGGTCTCAAAAGAAAGTTCTAAAAGAGTGGCCATGGGGTCACGTCCAGCATCAGGAGGAGATTGACTCTGAAAGACACTGAAAGAAGCAAAGATGAATGACACGATGAAGCACTTTTGTTTCGTTTTGTTTTCTCCGAGGCAGACTTTGCATCGTCATTCTGGTGTGATGAACTTAAGTCATTGCTTTTTCCATTTGTTTCCATTTGTGTGACTCAAAGAGAAGAAAGGAATATCGACCTCGAATCATGAAGCAAACTGTAAGTTTGTAAGTAAGTAATGCACTTCTTTTCTTTCTCCATTCGATGTCGCCGTGCTTGGTTTTCTGGGTTCTTTTTCTGCATGAGTTTCATCTTTTTGTAAAATTATTTGTAAAATAGAACCGTCCTGCTCTGTGTATGTTTCAAACCCTTCTTTTTCTTGCGCTCGATGGTGGTGTTGTGCTCTGGAAATCTGAGTAACAGAGGCATTTCCCAGTCCCGTCCCTGGCGAGACGCTGCTTAGTTGTTGTATAAAGCATTGTGGCTCTCTTATAAATATGACCCGACTGTAATATTCATTGTGTCTGTTAAAATAAATCTTTTATATGAAATTCAACAGCGATGTCCGGTTAATAATCCACATTTGGAAAATACACACCATGTGGTGAGTTGAGGGCGGCAGAGTTGGCCTGAATCCCCACAGTGGGAACTCTGAAGGTTATAATGGGCTCATTTGCTGCCACTCTTGACAGGCCAAGCTCTCTGAAATCAGAAATTCTCCTGCATTCACTTTGATGACTTTGAGCGCTGTCCTTTGGCATTTTCAATCAACATCAAGGGCAGAGGAGCTGCTGATGATTCGAGTCCCTCGCCACAATTTCTTCCTCTCATGTCTCTGTCAAGATCCCCTGTCCTTCAGCACAAAGGGAATTTAAATGCTCCCCCAGCCCCCATCAGTTCAGCGGCGGAAAATAGCAGCAGCCCTGGGGATGTGGGGCAGCTTTTATACGTCAACCACACCTAGTCTACACAGTCACACACCAGTGATTCACACACAGCAGCTCCAGCATCAATTTTTCCGTTGCATTTCTTGTTCTGTGTGCCATTTATGTGGGTAAACGCTTTCAATTCTGGAGATTTTAATGCTCAACTAATTGTTTAATACTTCAGATCAACAGTTCAGAGTAACAGCGAGTGTGGAAGAGAGGTGAAGAAGAGAGTGCAGGCAGGTTGGAATGGATGGAGAAGAGTGACTGAAGTGATCTGTGACAGACGGGTACCAGCGAGAGTGAATGGGAAGGTTAACAGGACGATAGTGAGACCAGCTATGTAATACGGGTTAAGAGAGGACGTGCAGGTGTGAAAGAGGAAGAGATCAGGAGGAAATGGAGACCTGCTCTGGTGTCCAGGAGGAATAAGAACACTGCATGCATTAACTGCAGTTGAAAACTCATTTTCTTAGCTGCTTGCCCTAATTAGGTTTTGGGGGGGGGGGGGCAAAAGACAGGAAAACACCCCAGACAGGTCACCAGTCCATCACAGAGCAAACACACACACGGGCAATTTAGCATCTCCAGTCCACTTGACAAGCAGATCTTTGGACGGTGAGAGGAAACCAGAGCTCCCGGAGGAAATATACACAAACACGGGGACGGGGACAACATGTCCACTCCACACAGAAAGGACCCAGATCGTCCCACCTGGGAAATGAACCCATGATAATGATAATAATAATAAAAGTTGATTCTATAGTCTATTATGACATTAACCTCCACAGACCTGCTTATTCCAACAAGAGTCCCATGTTGTTGTCCTTTCTGAAAGTGAAAGTGACTATCGATCATTGTGAAACAGCACAGTGAACCACAATGAAATGCAACCTCTGCTTTTAACCCCAACACCATGCATACCATGGAGCAGTGATGGGGATGGTACCTTGCTCATGGGTACCTACTGGTCCAAGATCTTCTGATCATGAGGTCTCTAAACACCAGACCACCACTGGGGCGAAACTGATGAAAGTAGCCTTTAAACAAGAGATGATTGCTTTTTGTAAATGTAGGTTTACATCCATTGTTTAAAAAAAAAAAAAGCTTATGTAGACGTTATGAAGTAAACGATCAAATATTATCATTTATTTTTATTTTAAGGGTGACAGAGGAGTTAAAGTGATGTGCATCTGGACCCTGGTGTTCTTTCCTTTACACCACAAGCAAGGAACCGTCTTTTTGAATCCGTTCGAGTAATCAGCGAAGGTCTGGGGTTCAGTGCGTAATTCCAAGATTCATCTCAGAGCTGCAAGAACCGTCCCCGGACCCTGATTGGTTTTCTCAGCTCTACTTCGGCAAACAGATTCGATGGGGTTTGATGCATTCGGCATTTCCCTCGGTGACCTGACAGGTAAAGGTAGCGGCAGGAAGAAATCAAACTCCACAGTCCACCACGGAACTCATTTCCAATTCCACAGGCAGCCATAAACCCCTCGGGGAAGGGAAGGAGGATGGCGGTCTCGATCCCGCCGCTGTCCCACAGCCCCCGAGTTTTGATATTTACCATCATGTGTTTACCTTTTCCTCAATCCTGCTGAGAAAACAAGGCGAAAGGCACGCCTGCAGGTCTGTTCTCACGCTGCTATATATTCATTTTCATCTGTGGAAGGGCCCACTTTCCTTGAGAGTAGATATGTGATGATGGGCTTACAAATGAAAAAAGAAATCTTCATTTAAAAAAAATGCAAAACTAACACGGAGACTGGAAACATGCACGTAGAAAATGAGCAGGTTGTTCATGATGTCAGAAAAAAGGTTCATCAAGGTACAAACGGGGTGAACGTACCTTCAAAGGTCCTTCATGATCCTTGAGGTCTATTTCTGCACTTCCGTGATGTTTTATCAGAGGAAACGGGGGGATCGTTTCCTTTTTCGATTGCTTTAAAGTAGAACAGCAAATTCAAAAGCCCGGAGTGGAGATAGAGTGTGTGGAGTGTTTTCCACCTTAAAAAAATATTCCAGCAGTGAAATATATTGGAGTCATTGTCTGCTAATAAAGGTATTGGAGGCTTAACACTGAGGGAACCACCCCAAGAACAATTCAGTTCCTTTTCCCTTTCGCCACTGCATAATAATTCAACTCTGTTAAAAAATTTAAGGTGGACTGACTGCATACACCCTGCCCAGTCTCCAGGATTTTGCTGCTCTACTTTTAAACATTAAGCTATGAAAAGGCTCACACCCCTTTCTTCTGGGGAAAAATGTATTTCAGGTACTAAAATGGACCATGATGTACCTTGAAGGAAACATTTACAATTTTTTTGATCTCAAAAAACAAAAAACATACCTGTGTAGCGCAGCAGGTGAGCCTTCTCACTCATTTACGCTCCACATCATTGCAAAATTCACATTTTCCACCCTTACCCCAGACTGTAAAGCTACATTTAAGGACTCAGTTGTTTCTTCTTTAGTGTTTTCCCATCATAAGTCAATGGTCATCCATTTCAATGAAACACATTTCAGTGTTTTTAAGCTGGAGCAGGCTCGTGGGTGTGGTTAAGGACTCGGTATGACTTACTGTGAGCTCTAAAATGAGCAAAACTTCAAAGTTACAGGCAGAAATGAAGAAACTGAACGTGCACTTTTTATCTTTAACACCCAAACAGATTAGAAGGAGGATCAACACGGGGGTCTCACTCTCACAAGCTCGAGTCTGCGAGCTGAAAGTGAAGTTAAAGTGACTATTTGCCATTGTGAACACACAGCGAACCACAACAAGCACACCATCCAGCAGGGGGCAGCCGCATGCGATGATGGGAACGGTACCTTGCTCAAGGGTACCTCGGGGCACCCTACTGATCTGGGATTCAAACCTGCAACCTTCTGATCCTGGGACCTAGTCCCTAAATGCTAGACCACTGCTAAATATGATTTTGGTAACTGAGTACATCTAGTAAGGGAAGTTTGATTTTTGTAAAATTTGATTTTAAAATCAAAGTTTGTACGTTCGGATACCATTCCAGTAGGTTGCCCAGAGGTATCCTTGAGCAAGGTACCATCACCATCACCACTCCCCGGGTGCTGGAAATGGCTGCCCCCTGCTGGACAATGTGTGTGGGTTAAATACAGAGGATGTATTTTGTTGTGTGTTGTGTTGGGTCTCACTCTCACTTTACATTTTAGCCCTAGTTAAAGTTTATCAGCGCATAAACATTCAGGTTTTTTAAGGCGAAGGGCTTCAACGCGGGGTTCGAACATCAGACTGGAAAAGAAAGCTCATGTTCATGGCATGATGAGCAGGAGAAATAATGATCTAAGAGTCGGGATGCACCCAGAGCATTAGCAAGATACACCCAAAAGCATCAGCACAGCTGTTTCATGCAGACCGAACCTTTGCAGGGATTTTTTCTGACTTCATTTTGACAAGCAGTGGACAGTTTTTGGACGTTGCGCTTATTTTCCCCTGTTTTACCAGCCGGTGCGTCTGTCAGTCATCCTCCAAACGCCTGGGTGAGGAGGGGATTATTCTCATACAGCAGCTAGTGATTCAGCTCAGACTCTAACTGCTGGATCAATAGCAAAAAAGAGGCCAGACTTTTTTCCCCTTAAATCATTCTTTAAAACTAGTCTGCATCCCCCCAAAGCCCTAACGTAATAAACATTTTATCATTCGGCTCTGTGGAGAGAAGTAACTGCGAGTTGGCCCCGTTTCGGCCCTGGAGACAGACGGGTTCTCAGCTTTGGAGAAATGAAATGGTAATTTCCTCACGTTTTCTTCCCTCGGTTAAGGCCTTTGTGGAATATCACTGTCTCGCAGTCACACACACACACACACATACATGCAAACACACACACACACACACACACACACACACACACACACACACACACACACACACATACATGCGCACACAGAGCTGGACACAATCACCTACACAGGCTGAAAAATGACCTGGTTTCAGTGAAGACCTTGCCGCTGAGAAATCACCATGTCATTTGGTGGAGTTATCTGTTTCCGAAACCAATCCTGAATGCAACATGGAAAGGCAGAGCGGAGAGGAGGAAAAGCCTTTCTTTTCTTTTTTTTTTGCACCTAATGAATTGATATGTGTGCACACTTTTAGCTTTCACTCCTCTTATAATGGGACCAAATAGAAACACTAATGAAGAAGCAGAATATCCTCACCGGAGCGGCAGCATGGTCGTGTTCTCGCTAATGTAGATCTGGAGAACTGCTCAGGTACAGAGACTGGACTGAACATGAGAGACAACAACACTGTCCTTCAGGAAAATCTGGAGAACTGCTCAGGTACAGAGACTGGACTGAACATGAGGTGGTCTAGCAGTGAGGGAGTTGGCCCAAAAAATCAAAAGGCTGTGGGTTCTAATCCCAGACCACTAGGTCACACTTGAGGAACTCTTGAGCAAGGTACCGTCCCCATCAACAGGCACTTTTAATAGCTGCCCCCTGCTGCACAGTATGTGTGGATGAAATGCAGCGATGTCACAGTGACCAGAATAGTCACTTTCACTTTGCTATACCATTGGTAAAAATGTCATGAAATGGATCCACAAATATTGGCTGTAAATTCTCAAGTTTTACTAAAAGTATCTTTAATACAAACTGTTTCAGGGATGTTTTCCACCGACGATGAAAGATTATTCCATCTCCATGTTTCTCTCACCCCTCTGGGCTACAAATCTACAGCTTTTTTAGTTTTTTTTTTTTTATTTTTTTTTATCAAAAACACTCTTAATGACTTGCTGAAAGCATCGTCTCACTCTGAGATTTACAGATAACAGCAGATCTGGATCTGAACTCTACTTTGTTTGAGTTCCTGGTGCTTACAAGACGGAACGGAAGCCCCGTGTGGAACAACACACTGTTTTATCACCAGTTTTACACCTTCATCAAAGAATCATCTGAGCAACAGAGTATAACAGCCTTCTCTGTTCATCCAGGCTCAATGTTCATGCAGAATTTCTGCAGCATTATTAGATTTCATATCTTTATCTATTAAGAAATCTCAGTATGAAGACTGACTCTTTCATTGATGAATAGCTTTCACACCCAAAACTCTGACTCTCACTAATATAACCTTCTCCTTCTTTATCTTTCAGCTGCTCTCGTTTAGGAATCACCAGAGCAGATCAGTCCATTTCCATTTCTTCTGGTACTCTGCATCTTCCTCCTTCAAACTGACCACCTGCATGTCCTCTCTCACCACATCCATAAACCTCCTCTTTGGTCTTCCTCTTCTCCTCTTTCCTGGCAGCTCCGTCTTCAACATCCTCCTCCCGATATAATCCTCGTCTCTCCTCTGGACACGTCCAAACCAGCACAACCTTGCCTCTCGGACTTTCTCTCCAAATTGTCCAACCTGAGCGGTCCCTCTAATCCTTGTCCTATCCTTGTCTCTCCTGATGCAGCATCTTTAACTCTGACACCTCCAGCTGCACCTCCTGTTTTTTAGTCACCGTCTCCAACCTGTATAACATAACAGGTCTCACTACCCACCTGTAAACCTTCCCTTTCTCTCTTTCTGGTGCCCATCTGTCAAAGAACACTCCTCCCACACTTGTTCAGCCATTCCAACCTGCCTGCACTCTCTTCTTCACCTCTCTTCCACACTCGCCGTGACTCTGAACTGTTCATCCCAAGTATTTAGACTCCTCCATCTTTCACCACATCATTCAAATCTCTCCTGTCACTGAGACGTGTCTATAAAACCATTAAGATTAAAATATCGGTTCCCACCAGAATAGTGCTTAAGACAAATAGACAGACAGCCAGTCAGAGATAGAGAGAGAGACAGGTGGACAGGGAGAGCATGTGCAGCTGGAGAAAGAGCTAAAATAGACATAATGAGGGAGAGAATTTGCGTGAGATGAACATTCGCTTGTGGTGATGAGTGGAGCTCAGGTGCTTTGTTGCTGAAGGCCAGCAATGTGAAGGAGGTCTCATCTCCCCAGTCTGCTCATTAATGCTGGAACAGAGCAGACAGCCACCACATCTAGATAGTCTGTCATGTCTGATGATGACACCTGTTTTCATGGAGAACCCCATATTTTCTTATGCTGGTTCCCTGTAATAATGAAGATGACTGTTAGAGCTGCTACCTTGGTGGAGCAGCTACCTGAGTTTTCTTTCTCTTTGCTGGGCCTTCATCATTTCTTTTTCTACACTTCATTGCAAAGTTCTATCAAGCCAGAACAGCTCTGGACAGCACATTCAGGGTTTAGACTTGGAATTCAATGTTACAGCAGCCCTGAATATTCGATCACAGAAGAGATGATGAGAATCAAGCTGATGGAGGTTGATCTGATGCAATGGAAGTCAGAAAACAATGTCTATGGTGTTGTTTCCTCACCATGTATCAACCAGACGTTGTTCAGAGACACTACTCAGGCGTCTGCTGAGAGCATCTCTCAACCTTGCTGCTGCTGATCAGAAACGACTCTTTGCTGCTGGCATGTGGAGGCTGTGATAAGGGGCATCTGGTTCATTCATACCTGCTTCCATCTCCAGATCTATCAGCTGCATGCCATGTGAGACTTCCCAGCTATAGATTCACAGTGGGCCAAAATGAAGACTTCCACAGAGATGGTATTAAAGTTGAACCCAGGCTTTGCTACAGCAGCCAGAGCTCCCTGGTGAAGGACCAGCACAGGGTTCTTCATCATGTGACAGTAAATAAGCAGGCATTAATTCAAACTGCAGCAAATCCATAAAGAGTTTGCTAATCCTCATTAAACGAATGTTAATGAATGAATGAATGTTAAAGGGCAGCGGTGGCCTAGTGCATAGGAAGTGGGCCACAGGCTTGGAAGATTGTGGGTTCAAACCCCTTACCAGTAGGTTGCCCTGAGATACCCATGAGCAAGGTACCGTCCCCATCACTGCTCCCTGGGTGCTTTCATAGCTGCCTCCTATTGCATGGGTTAAATGCAGATGTCCTGTTTCGCTGTGCTGTGAGCTTGCAATGACAAGAACTTTCACTTAATGTTATGTTAAACATTTTGTACATCCTCTTTCTTTAACCCATACACCCGTGCAGCAGGAGGAAATATCTAGCACCTGTGGAACAGTGATGGGGACGGTACCTTGCTCAAGGGTACAATGAGTTGGGATTCCAACTCATGAGCTACCGTTCTCTAGATAATATTATTGGCTGTGCTGGACTGCATGTAACCTGGAATAGAAATTCACTGGTTTGATAAGGTCCTTGTGAACATCATGAAGGTTTGATCAAAAAAGGGAAAATAGAATCTTTCATTCCCATCAAAAAAAAAAAAAAAAAAGAAATCATGTCTTTCATTTTCAGTCCAGTCTCTGTACCTGAGCAGTTCTCCAGATCTTCCTGAAGGACAGTGTTTTTGTCTCTCATGTTCAGTCCAGTCTCTGTACCTGAGCAGTTCTCCAGATCTTCCTGAAGGACAGTGTTGTTGTCTCTCATGTTCAGTCCAGTCTCTGTACCTGAGCAGTTTGATAGTTCTGTGTTGGTTAATCCACACAGTGATCTACGTCTGAACCTTCAAGCAGAACAAAGCGTCTAACTTAAGACATGAAGCAGTGAAGAAACAGGAGCAGATTATTCCAGATGATCAGGGGATTCCTTTACTGCTGATGCTGAACACTGAGTGGTTGGAACCCCTTTATCTAGAACCTTGTATCTGTAGACACTTTGCAGCCTGGAGCGCTAAAACTTTTCTAATTTTTCATTCTCGTTTTTTAAATTTTATCCACTCAAAATGCCGAAGATGAGATAGATTGAGCTGACCTCACATTCGCTAGGTGGGTAAGGTGGTTCTAGCTGGTGCAGTTGTCTGTTAGCTGATGAATCATAATTGGCAGTTAATGTTCTCCTCTAATGGTGTTGAATCACTCTAGTTTTAGATTGGAAAGAATTTTATAAAAAGGACAAACTGCACAAGCTTCAAGGAAGAGAAAACTGCCCCCCAGAGCTGTCTGTGCTTCAAGGTGGAGTAGAAAACGGAACGTCAGGTTGTGGGACAGGAACCAGCAGCCTTGAATTTAAAATGCAGGGAGTGTCTCTTTGTTCTGTTGGAGATTTGCCTGTAGGTGTGTCAGTGACAGTTTAGTGCTCCCTATAATTCAGGCTACACCACTGCCTTCAGGACGGCGACCGAAGTTTCCAACCTACTCACTTTATTCATGACAAAGCCAAGGACAGGATACCCTGTGATGGACCGGCGACCTGTCCAGGCCTCGCCTTTCACTCTCTGAGAGCTCCAGCACTGCCCACAGCCCTATTTTGAACAAGTGGCTAAGAAAATGAGTGGGTGAGTGAGAGATTTGGTAATATGTAAAACTTGCTGTGTCTGAGATCAGAATAAATGTCATGTTTTTTTATAAAGTTAACATTTTCTACCTGATCAGAGGCCATTCATTCATCACGATTTGGAAAAGCTGAAAGAATCCCGGGCACTAACCCCACTACCGCCCAAGGGGTCCATCCCTGCACCCCTGATCACCTGAACACCCAGAATCAGTACCATCCACAATGCAAGAAGGCAGTAAGTCAGAGGGTAGTTCTTGTGCTGTGTTTATTGTGTATACTTTGCATGTTTCCCAGAGTGAAGTGTGTCTTCTCAGAACACAGGGACAATGGCTGTCCTCTAGGCCAGGTGTCCCCTCCTACTGCTCACACCCACATATGAAGGGGACACTGAAGGTGCCTGAGGACAAGCCTGACAGTGCGCTGTCAAAGTGATGGGCAAAACTAATGACTACTATGGGTAGATAGATAGATAGATAGATAGATAGATAGATAGATAGATAGATAGATAGATAGATAGATAGATAGATAGATAGATAGATAGATAGATAGACAGATAGAGAGAGAGAGATCACATGCATCAGTGCTGCCATTTACCTACTCATATTAGTGGGACTATTGTTCAAAAAAACCTGCTTATTAATTACCTCTCTTTCTCTCTATCTCTCTTTCTCTCTCTCTCTCTGAAGTTGGTTTTAAATGGGATCTTCTCTGGGTTTCTGAAATTTAAACGCCTGCCTAAAGCTTGGGGATCAGCTGAAAAGGTCAATGCTGGTGTGTAACCTAAAATCTTTGGAAATCACTGAACCACACCCATCCAGTGTGGATCAGGAAGTAGGCCTAGTGGTTAGGGAGTTGCCCCAGGATCAGAAGGACGTGGGTTTGGATCGAGGACCAGTAGGTTGTCCTGAGGTACCCTTGAGCAAGGTACCATCCCCATCACTGCTCCCCGAGTGCTTTCAGTAGTTGCCTCCTGCAGCACGTGTGTGTATGGGTGAAACGCAGAGGTTGATTTTCGTTGTGTTGCGCTGTGCCGCGTTTCACAATGACAAGAATAGTCACTTTCACTTTGTCTTAAACACAGTTGAGCTCACCTGAACAAACAGTGTTTTATCCTCATTTGATTCAGATCAACAGTCAGATCGATCAGAAGGTTCCTGGAAGAGATGAAAGAGGGGCAGATGTGAAATGAAAGATGTTTTTTTCTCTTCCTCATTAAGTCCTGCACAGAACTCTCATCAAACATGGAGACCACAGAGCTAATCTATCAAATTGCACTATATTAAAGCTTTCACATCTAAATGATTTTGTCCCTTAAATGGAATTGCTCTCTGCTCGGAAGAGTCTGGCCCTGTTTCATTTCACTCGGTATGCCAGCAGGTTGGTGGACCACTAAAATCAATCAAAAAATCAAGAACTTTGGTCATCACAGCTTTATCTATCATCCTACACTGTCCAGGTGCCATCGAGTTCCTTTCTTCTGCAAGTCTAATCATGAAGAACCAAAGTTTTCCTCCATGTTTCCCAGCGGCGATAAAAAGGAAATGCTAGCTCAGCTCCCGTTCTGATTACTATTCAAGAAAAGGCGTCTCTCATATCCTGCTTGTGGGCTATTACAGTATCTTCTGCTGAAACATGCCATGGTGGAGCGCTAATGTAATTTAGCCGCCTTATTAAACCGGTAAGGCCGTGCGGATTAATCCGGGGGATGGGTTCCGGCCGCTCACCACTTGGCTCGGTAACATCGGGGCGAGAGTAATGCCGCCATTAATGGAAACTGACTACGTTTATTCCCCGCACTCTTCTGGATTCTGAACACACAGGGGATGTGTCACTTTTTCGGAATGGATTAATCACTCTGGCTGTTATTTACATATTGCATATCTGTCTTGCTTAAAATTCATAAATCTCAATTTTAATATCGCAGCCCATGTTCCAGTTTGGTGCGCACTTGACGAGGGTCCCAGTCGACCACTTGTATGTCAATACAGACCACCGGAGGTGATGTGATGCATTGTGGGTACTTGTACACCTGAAAAAAAGTCATGAAGTCATGAAGAATATGTTATATAATATATACTGTCAGCACTAGACCACCACTACCCCAGAAGAGCACGCTGCATGTCAGAAGTGAGGTGGTCAAGAAATCTTCTAAGTCTTCTAGGTGCTCTCAGGGACCTCTGACAGTCCAGATAGTTGCTCCATCGTGCAACGCAAGCCTGATTTGATCTAAGAACCACCAAATCACACACTTGGTGGTGATATATTATATAACCTTCAGTAAGACTGGCTGAATAAAATGTCCTCCATCAGATTCACTTCAACAATAACGAAGTGGCAAACTGCAAGTTCCTATCAGAGCAGGTGAAGTTTTTTGGAAGATGGATGGGGGACAAAAATGTCTGTAGTCAGAATTTCAACACCAGCCATGCAGAAAGATTTGCATGAAGGTGTTTAATAACATCAGATCCCATGAGCTGCAACTCGACTTCTGATAAACTGTGGTTAGGATTACATTTGGGTAGCTCTGATGGACCCTGGTCAGGACAAGGGGTGAATATATTGGAGTGATATTTGCTTTGCCTTTGTTTAAAACGTGTAGGATTATTAGCAGGTCACTCCCCAAGGAAACTAAGCCCAGCTTAAATACATAAGAGCAATGTTTTCTAGCGCTGCTCCTACACTCCTGTAGTGCACATTTGAGTGTTTACCCCAGCTTTGCACATAACTCAATTCATTAGCTAATCATTGAGCTGCTGTAGAGCTGAATCAGCTGTATTACAGCAGGGAAAACACCAAACTGGCCACTGCTCGGGTAATTAGGCAGCAGGCCTGAGAAATACTGCATTGGAGGGATCTCACGTTGGCCCTGAATATATCAAAGCACAGACTTCCTGTCTTAGCCTAGCATGTCTTTCATCTCTGCTACATTGTGCTCCATGCCTTCTTGTGTGTCCAGTCTGGATCTTTAAGCAACTTTAACACTGCAATTATATTTTTAGAGCGTTTATGGCATTTAGCAGATGCTCTAATTCAGAGTGACGTACATCAGTGCTTCATCTGGACAGCACAGTGGTTAGAGAGTTAGCCCCAGGATTGGAAGGTCATAAGTTCAAATCCCAGATCAGTAGGTTGCCTTGAGGTACCCTCGAGCAAGGTACTGTCCCCATAACTGCTCCCTAGGCAAAATCGTCACTTTCATATGCATACAGTTGAGGTGAAAATTATTTGCCCCGCTTATAAAATTAGATAACACTCTTGATTTCTCCATGAAAATGACCATTAGCAACAAGAGTTTGTTATTTTTGAAACAAATACACTATAAAAAACAATGTCCATTAAGTTTCATTAGGATATTTTATTGATACACTGAGTTGAAACAAGAAAGGGCAAAATTATTAGCCCCCTGGACATTAATAGTCAATAGTGTACTCTTAATGAGCCACAACTGACAACAATCTCTTAGAGTAGTTCTTTACTAGGTACCGTCCCCATCACTGCTCCCTGGGCACTTTGATAGCTGTCCCCTGCTGCACATGTGTGTATGGTTGAAACGCAGAGGTTGAGTTTAATTGTGTTATGCTATGCTGCGTTTCACATTGACAAGGGTAGTCACTTTCACTTTTTTCACTACCTTAGGGCAACCTACTGGTGAGGGAATCAAACCCACAAGCTTCTGGAAAAGTCAAAGTGACTATTCTTGTCATTGTGAGAACACACAGTGAACCAATTTGGTCTTCTGCATTTATCCCATGCACACAAACACACACCGTGCAGCAGGGAGCAGCTATGAAAGCACCCGGGGAGCAGAGACAGGGGCGGTACCTTGCTCAAGAGTATTTCAGAGCAACCTACTGGTAAGGGGTTTGAACCCACAATCTTCCGATCCTGTGGCCGACTCCCTAAACACTAGGCCACCGCTGCTCCTGTAATTGACTAAGCCAATAGAACTCATCATCTACAGCGTACCCAGATGTTAGAGCTCAAGTGGCCACCGATTTCTAAAGAAACATTTTGTCCTTGATGGTTTACAATCGAAAGTTTTCAATGGAAGAAAAAATACTTTGGTCATCTCTAACAGCTCTAATGTAGGGAACAGTGAGTAGGGACCATCTCTGTTCCCTATAATAGTGTTCTAGTGCTCTAATGTAGGGTTCAGTGATTAGGGACCATTTCTGTTCCCTATAATAGTGTTCTAGTGCTCCAATGTAGGGAACAGTGATTAGGGACCATCTCTGTTCCCTATAATAGTGTTCTAGTGCACTAATGTAGGGGTCAGTGATTAGGGACCATTTCTGTTCCCTATAATAGTGTTCTATTGCTCTAGTGTAGGGAACAGTGATTAAAGACCATTTCTGTTCCCTATAATAGTGTTCTAGTGCTCCAATGTAGGGGTCAGTGATTAGGGACCATTTCTGTTCCCTATAATAGTGTTCTAGTGCTCTAATGTAGGGGTCAGTGATTAGGGGACATTTCTGTTGCCTATAATAGTGTTCTAGTGCTCCAATGTAGGGAACAATGATTAGGGGACCATTTCTGGTCCCTATAATAGCATTCTAGTGCTCTAATGTAGGGGTCAGGGATAAGGGACCATTTCCGGTCCCTATAATAGTGTTCTAGTGCTCCAATGTAGGGAACAGTGATTAGGGACCATTTCTGTTCCCTATAATAGTGTTCTAGTGCTCTAATGTAGGGGTCAGTGATTAGGGGAAAATGTATGTTTCCTTTAAATTGTTCTAGATTTTCAATGTAGGAAAGATTGATTGAATGATAATTTTTGTTTCCTACAATAGTGTTCTAGTGCTCCAGTGTAGGCCATAGTGATTAGGGACCATTCCGAGTACACACATTCTCTCTGCCCAATTAGTTTCATTGCCCTGCTTTTCTATTCGTCTGTCTGTCTCTCCTTCCACCGCCTCTCCTTTCTCCTGTAGCTCTGTTTATCTGCCTGTTTTGGATGCATCTGCAGCACCCCTCCCTTGGTGTAATTATTCTTTATTAAGGACAGGGTGACTCTGCAGACAGAGGAGGGAAAAAATCCCTCGATTTTAGATGTCTGCCGCTTCGCAATGCAATGTAAGGGGAAATTGAAGATTCCATTGACGTGACACAGAGGGTCAAACCCGGCAGCAAGGGACCCACTCAGAGAAGACCATTAAAGTCAATGATTGCTCCATCTACTTATCTCGTGCTGGTGGAGAAAGAACGAACAACGCTCCTTGTTTTTCTCTTTCTCTCTTCTGCTTTTCATTCAAATCATCACACAGAAGTATAAAACACACAAAGACACTAAGTGATGTGTATAATTTGTATTTTTTTTTTTTTTTTTTACCAAGTGAGCATTTCTGGATACAAAGGCTTTTACAGGACATGTCAGCAAAGCAGATGGTCTCTCAGACAGCAGCAATCAATAGACCAGAGGTTCACTGTCCAGAACAAGAATGGCCACAGTGTGTGTGTGTTTGTGTGTGTGTGTGTGTGTGTGAGTGTGTGTGTGTGTGTGTGAGTGTACTAAACATCATCCAACAAATACCGCCAACACGTGGAGTTCACATTTTATCCAAAGAACAAATAAACAAAATTAACTAGAATGAACCAAAGGGAGCAACTTAGAACACTGTTAGGTGGGACGCATTTCTATATGAGTGTTTTAGGCGGGACACATTGTATATTTCTATACAAGTGTTTTAAGTGGGACACATTTCTATACAAGTGTTTTAAGTGGGAAAGGGTTCTAAATGAGTGTTTTAGGTGGGACACATTTCTATACGAGTGTTTTAAGTGGGACACATTTCTAACGAGTGTTTTAGGTGGGACACATTTCTATACGAGTGTTTTAGGTGGGACACATTTCTATACGAGTGTTTTATGTGGGACACATTTCTAACGAGTGTTTTAGGTGGGACACATTTCTTTACGAGTGTTTCATGTGGGACACATTTCTATACGTGTGTTTTAAATGGGACACATTTCTAACGAGTGTTTTAGGTGGGACACATTTCTATACGAGTGTTTTATGTGGGACACATTTCTATACGAGTGTTTTAAGTGGGACACATTTCTATATGAGTGTTTTAGGCGGGACACATTTTTATACGAGTGTTTTAGGCGGGACACATTTCTATATGAGTGTTGTAGGCGGGACACATTTCTATATGAGTGTTTTAGGCGGGACACATTTCTATATGAGTGTTTTAATTGGGATAGGGTTCTAAATGAGTGTTTAATGTGGGACACATTTCTAACGAGTGTTTTAGGTGGGACACATTTCTATACGAGTGTTTTAAGTGGGACACATTTCTAACGAGTGTTTTAGGTGGGACACATTTCTATACGAGTGTTTTAGGTGGGACACATTTCTATACGAGTGTTTTATGTGGGACACATTTCTAACGAGTGTTTTAGGTGGGACACATTTCTTTACGAGTGTTTCATGTGGGACACATTTCTATACGTGTGTTTTAAATGGGACACATTTCTAACGAGTGTTTTAGGTGGGACACATTTCTATACGAGTGTTTTATGTGGGACACATTTCTATACGAGTGTTTTAAGTGGGACACATTTCTATATGAGTGTTTTAGGCGGGACACATTTTTATACGAGTGTTTTAGGCGGGACACATTTCTATATGAGTGTTGTAGGCGGGACACATTTCTATATGAGTGTTTTAGGCGGGACACATTTCTATATGAGTGTTTTAATTGGGATAGGGTTCTAAATGAGTGTTTAATGTGGGACACATTTCTAACGAGTGTTTTAGGTGGGACACATTTCTATAAGAGTGTTTTAAATGGGCCACGTTTCTATACAAGTGTTTTAAGTGGGACACATTTCTATACGAGTATTTTAAGTGGGACACATGTCTAACGAGTGTTTTAAGTAGGACACATTTCTATACGACTGTTTTAAGTGGGATAGGTTTCTAAACGAGTGTTTATGGTGGGACACATTTCTATACAAGTGTTTTAGGTGGGTCACATTTCTATACGAGTGTTTTAAATGTGACCCGTTTCTATACGAGTGTTTAAAGTGGGACACATTTCTAACGAGTGTTTTAAAAGGGAGACATTTCTAACGAGTGTTTTAGGTGGGTCACATTTCTAATGAGATTTTTAGGTGGGACACATTTCTCATTTCTATACGAGTGTTTTAGGCGGGACACGTATATTTCTGTAAGAGTGTTTTAAGTGGGATACGTTTCTTTACAAGTGTTTTAAGTGGGACACATTTCTAACGAGTGTTTTAGGTGGGACACATTTCTATACGAGTGTTTTAGGTGGGACACATTTCTAATGAGTGTTTTAGATGGGACACATTTCTCATTTCTATATGAGAGTGTTTTAGGTGGGTCACATTTCTATTTGAGTTTTTTAAGTGGGACACATTTCTTTACGAGTGTTTTAGGCGAGACACGTATATTTCTGTACGAGTGTTTTAAGTGGGACACATTTCTATACAAGTTTTTTAAGTGGGATAGGGTTCTCAATGAGTGTTTTATGTGGGACACATTTCTGACGAGTGTTTTAGGTGGGACACATTTCTATACGAGTGTTTTAGGTGGGACACATTTCTATATGAGTGTTTTAAGTGGGATACATTTCTAATGAGTGTTTTAGGTGGGACACATTTCTATACGAGTGTTTTATGTGGGACACATTTCTAACGAGTGTTTTAGGTGGGACACATTTCTGTATGAGTGTTTTAAGTGGGACACATTTCTAACAAGTGTTTTAAGTGGGACACATTTCTAACGAGTGTTTTAGGTGGGACACATTTCTATACGAGTGTTTTAGGTGGGACACATTTCTAATGAGTGTTTTAGATGGGACACATTTCTCATTTCTATATGAGAGTGTTTTAGGTGGGTCACATTTCTATTTGAGTTTTTTAAGTGGGACACATTTCTTTACGAGTGTTTTAGGCGAGACACGTATATTTCTGTACGAGTGTTTTAAGTGGGACACATTTCTATACAAGTTTTTTAAGTGGGATAGGGTTCTCAATGAGTGTTTTATGTGGGACACATTTCTGACGAGTGTTTTAGGTGGGACACATTTCTATACGAGTGTTTTAGGTGGGACACATTTCTATATGAGTGTTTTAAGTGGGATACATTTCTAATGAGTGTTTTAGGTGGGACACATTTCTATACGAGTGTTTTATGTGGGACACATTTCTAACGAGTGTTTTAGGTGGGACACATTTCTGTATGAGTGTTTTAAGTGGGACACATTTCTAACAAGTGTTTTAAGTGGGACACATTTCTAACGAGTGTTTTAGGTGGGACACATTTCTATACGAGTGTTTTAGGTGGGACACATTTCTAATGAGTGTTTTAGATGGGACACATTTCTCATTTCTATATGAGAGTGTTTTAGGTGGGTCACATTTCTATTTGAGTTTTTTAAGTGGGACACATTTCTTTACGAGTGTTTTAGGCGAGACACGTATATTTCTGTACGAGTGTTTTAAGTGGGACACATTTCTATACAAGTTTTTTAAGTGGGATAGGGTTCTCAATGAGTGTTTTATGTGGGACACATTTCTGACGAGTGTTTTAGGTGGGACACATTTCTATACGAGTGTTTTAGGTGGGACACATTTCTATATGAGTGTTTTAAGTGGGATACATTTCTAATGAGTGTTTTAGGTGGGACACATTTCTATACGAGTGTTTTATGTGGGACACATTTCTAACGAGTGTTTTAGGTGGGACACATTTCTGTATGAGTGTTTTAAGTGGGACACATTTCTAACAAGTGTTTTAAGTGGGACACATTTCTAACGAGTGTTTTAGGTGGGACACATTTCTATACGAGTGTTTTAGGTGGGACACATTTCTAATGAGTGTTTTAGATGGGACACATTTCTCATTTCTATATGAGAGTGTTTTAGGTGGGTCACATTTCTATTTGAGTTTTTTAAGTGGGACACATTTCTTTACGAGTGTTTTAGGCGAGACACGTATATTTCTGTACGAGTGTTTTAAGTGGGACACATTTCTATACAAGTGTTTTAGGTGGGACACATTTCTCCACGAGTGTTTTAGGTGGGACACATTTCTAACAAGTGTTTTAAGTGGGACACATTTCTAACGAGTGTTTTACGTGGGACACATTCCTGTATGAGTGTTTTAAGTGGGACACATTTCTAACAAGTGTTTTAAGTGGGACACATTTCTAACGAGTGTTTTAGGTGGGACACATTTCTATACGATTGTTTTAGGTGGGACACATTTCTAATGAGTGTTTTAGATGGGACACATTTCTATTTGAGTTTTTTAAGTGGGACACATTTCTATACAAGTTTTTTAAGTGGGATAGGGTTCTCAATGAGTGTTTTATGTGGGACATTTCTAACGAGTGTTTTATGTGGGACACATTTCTGATGAGTGTTTTAAGTGGGACACATTTCTAACGAGTGTTTTTAGTGGGATACATTTCTAACGAGTGTTTTAAGTGGGACGCATTTCTATACGAGTGTTTTAGGTGGGTCACATTTCTATACGAGTGTTTTAAGTGGGACACATTTCTAACGAGTGTTTTAGGTGGGACACATTTCTATACGAGTGTTTTAGGTGGGACACATTTCTAATGAGTGTTTTAGATGGGACACATTTCTCATTTCTATATGAGAGTGTTTTAGGTGGGTCACATTTCTATTTGAGTTTTTTAAGTGGGACACATTTCTTTACGAGTGTTTTAGGCGAGACACGTATATTTCTGTACGAGTGTTTTAAGTGGGACACATTTCTATACAAGTTTTTTAAGTGGGATAGGGTTCTCAATGAGTGTTTTATGTGGGACATTTCTAACGAGTGTTTTATGTGGGACACATTTCTGATGAGTGTTTTAAGTGGGACACATTTCTAACGAGTGTTTTTAGTGGGATACATTTCTAACGAGTGTTTTAAGTGGGACGCATTTCTATACGAGTGTTTTAGGTGGGTCACATTTCTATACGAGTGTTTTAAGTGGGACACATTTCTAACGAGTGTTTTAGGTGGGACACATTTCTATACGAGTGTTTTAAGTGGGACACATTTCTAACGAGTGTTTTAGGTGGGACACATTTCTATACGAGTGTTTTAAGTGGGACACATTTCTAACGAGTGTTTTAGATGGGACACATTTCTATAGAGATTTTTAGGTGGGACACATTTCTCATTTCTATACGAGTGTTTTAGGCGGGACACGTATATTTCTGTAAGAGTGTTTTAAGTGGGATACGTTTCTTTACAAGTGTTTTACGTGGGACACATTTCTAACGAGTGTTTTAGGTGAGACACATTTCTAATGAGTGTTTTAGATGGGACACATTTCTCATTTCTATATGAGAGTGTTTTACGTGGGTCACATTTCTATTTGAGTTTTTTAAGTGGGACACATTTCTTTATGAGTGTTTTAGGCGAGACACGTATATTTCTGTACGAGTGTTTTAAGTGGGACACATTTCTATACAAGTTTTTTAAGTGGGATAGGGTTCTCAATGAGTGTTTTATGTGGGACATTTCTAACGAGTGTTTTAAGTGGGACACATTTCTATACGTGTGTTTTAAATGGGACACATTTCTAATGAGTGTTTTAGGTGGGACACATTTCTAACGAGTGTTTTAAGTGGGACATATTTTTATAACGAGTGTTTTAGGTGGGACGCATTTCTATACGAGTGTTTTAAGTGGGACACATTTCTATACGTGTGTTTTAAATGGGACACATTTCTAACGAGTGTTTTAGGTGGGACACATTTCTAACGAGTGTTTTAAGTGGGACATATTTTTATAACGAATGTTTTAGGTGGGACACATTTCTATACGAGTGTTTTATGTGGGACACATTACTATACGAGTGTTTTAAGTGGGACACATTTCTCCATGAGCGTTTTAGGTGGGACACATTTCTATACGAGTGTTTTAAGTGGGATAGGGTTCTCAATGAGTGTTTTATGTGGGACATTTCTAACGAGTCTTTTATGTGGGACACATTTCTGATGAGTGTTTTAAGTGGGACACATTTCTAACGAGTGTTTTTAGTGGGATACATTTCTAACGAGTGTTTTAAGTGAGACGCATTTCTAAACGAGTGTTTTAGGTCGGTCACATTTCTATACGAGTCTTTTAAGTGGGACACATTTCTAACAAGTATTTTAGGTGCAACACATTTCTATATGAGTATTTATGGTGGGACACATTTCTATACAAGTGTTTTAGGTGGGTCACATTTCTATTCGAGTGTTTTAAATGTGCCCCTTTTCTATATGAGTGTTTAAAGTGGGACACATTTCTAACGAGTGTTTTAGATGGGACACATTTCTAATGAGATTTTTAGGTGGGACACATTTCTCATTTCTATACGAGTGTTTTAGGCGGGACACGTATATTTCTGTAAGAGTGTTTTAAGTGGGATACGTTTCTTTACAAGTGTTTTAAGTGGGACACATTTCTAACGAGTGTTTTAGGTAGGACACATTTCTATACAAGTGTTTTAGGTGAGACACATTTCTAATGAGTGTTTTAGATGGGACACATTTCTCATATCTATATGAGAGTGTTTTACGTGGGTCACATTTCTATTTGAGTTTTTTAAGTGGGACACATTTCTTTACGAGTGTTTTAGGCGAGACACATTTCTATACGAGTGTTTTAAGTGGGACACATTTCTAACGAGTGTTTTAGGTGGGACACATTTCTATACGAGTGTTTTAAGTGGGACACATTTCTAACGAGTGTTTTAAATGTGACCCGTTTCTATACGAGTGTTTTAAGTGGGATAGGTTTCTAAAAAAGTGTTTTTGGTGGGACACATTTCTATACAAATGTTTTAATTGGGACACATTTCTAATGAGTGTTTTAGGTGCAACACATTTCTATATGAGTGTTTTAGGTGGGTAACATTTCTATACAAGTGTTTTAGGTGGGACACATTTCTGTACGAGTGTTTTAAGTGGGACACATTTCTAACGAGTGTTTTAGGTGAGACATATTTCTAACGAGTGTTTTAAGTGGGATACATTTCTAATGAGTCTTTTAAGTGGGACACATTTCTAACGAGTGTTTTAAGTGGGATACATTTCTAACGAGTGTTTTAAGTTGGACGCATTTCTATATGAGTGTTTTAAGTGGGACACATTTCTATACGAGTGTTTTAGGTGGGACACATTTCTATATGAGTGTTTTAGGTCGGTAACATTTCTATACAAGTGTTTTAGGTGGGACACATTTCTCTATGAGTGTTTTAGGTGGGACACATTTCTAACGAGTGTTTTAGGGGTTTTCGGTACTAGACTTCAGGATAGGAAGGTCGTGGATTCGAATCCTACTGAGGTTTCATTGAGCAAGGTACCATCCCCATCACTGCTCTCTGGACACTGGACACAGCTGCCCACTGCTCCACGTTTTGTTGGTCTCATGCAGAGAATATATTTCCTTCTGTTTCAGTGTGCGCTGTGTTTCACTATGATAGTCACTTTCACTTTCTCTAGGCCACTTCCCCATGAGATGGCACATGACCATCAAAACTGCATTCCTGCTTTACCCCCAAGCCTGACATCTCCTGATTTCTCTTCTTTGGACCAGAGAAATGAATTCACATCACCCCAAACGACCCCAGTGCCTCTGAGCTAAAAAGACTAAGATCCCATGATTTGAACATGAACCCTAATTTGCATGCCAAACTCCACGTAACCCTTTGTGACCTGAACCGAACGAGGCGTGTATTCCCATCTGTGCTCCCTCGGGTGCGATGAATGCTCCGCAGTTTGAAAAACCCAAATATCCCACAGCAGTACGGCAGCCTGGAGCCCTCACGGCGAGGACTTTCGAGTAAACACATTAATAAGCTCACAGCATTGATTCCATCTCCTGAGAAATTAATAACGGCCACTCACAGGCTTTTCCATTCAAGCAAAGTCTGAACGATTTGGAAAACGTTCCATGAGTCGGTAATTACTTTTCTTTCAGCATATGAACCTGAAATTAATTACATCTGCTGTATCGAGACCGAGAGAGAGAGACCGAGAGAGAGGACAGACAAGAAAACCCAGAATTAACAAGTTTTATTGCTCTCCTCTACAAAAAACAACAGATTTCTACCACAGGAAGCCTTTAGTGATGATACAGACCGGCGACGATGCTTCGTCCGTATTTAGAAAGAGATAGACGGGCCTTTCGGAGCCCCAGGCACTGCTCTTGATTTCAAGCGCTTGCAGTTGTCTCGCTGTGTCAAATACCTTCACCTTCAGAGCCGTTCGGGATCGAAAGTGCAGGCTGCAGAAATGGGGGTGCCGTGTTGGCAGGGATCTGGTGCTGTAAGCAATGCTCCGGGTTGGTGGACGTAGAAAAGAAGTTTCTTTATTATTGGACCGTAAGATCACTTAAAATAACATGCTCTCAAAAGGAGAAGTTTGAATAGTGTCATCTAATGTGGTAGAACATCATGTAGAGAAGAATCTGTGGTTGGTAGCAGCTCCAATTTTAAGTCTAGGCTTCCTAGTGTGAAGAATATGAAGAATATCAAGTACTGAAATACAACGATATGAGCGTCTGCCCAGTGATATAAAAGTGAAAATGAGACCTCTGACCTCTGCATTTAACCCATGCAAACACCGTGCAGCAGTGGGCAGCTATTGAAAGCACCCGGGGAGCAGTGACGGGGATGGTACCTTGCTCAAGGTACCTCAGGGCAACCTACTGGTGAGGGAATCGAACCCACAATTGGCCAACTCCCAAACCACTAGGCCACTGCTGCCCTATAAATATATATACGTAAATGGAAATATATATACGTAAATATATATACGTAAATGGAAATGTCGATGACTTAGTGAACTAATGAGCTGTGCAGGAAGTAGACACAATCAGAACAATGTCTTTCTGCTGATATCTCAGATGTGTGTATGTGTCCCAGATTTTCAGCCGATGAGTGCAGCGTGGCTACAAACAGAACTGGTATCAAAATGCCATGGCAACTGGAGGCTGCAGCTGAGCTGGGAGCTGCTCGGTGAATGCAGGCAGGCAGGTTCACAGTGAACTCAGAAAAAAACATGTGCAGCACCGATACCGACGTTACTAATGCATACCCGAAGTTCTGGAGCCGAATATGAGCAGCGCTTGATTTATTAGATGCCGAAATTCATTCGTTCAAGCTGGCATATCATCAGTGGTGGAGCAAAATCACGCATTTCCATTATTTCATGTATTCTCTTAAAAATAAAGGTCTCAAAACTACCTGCAGTTCCCCTAAAGCCTGTATTTTCTAATGTCAGTACATTTTCCCCTCAGCATGTATTTATTTTGTTACATTTTGCTTCTAAAGAGACGGACTCTCTTGTATTTTACTGTCTTGTTGAGGAGCAGTTCTCCAGATCTTCCTGAAAGACAAGATTTTTTGATTCTCAATTTCAGTCCAGTCTCTGTACCTGAGCAGTTCTCCAGATCTTCCTGAAGGACAGTGTTGTTGTCTCTCATGTTCAGTCCAGTCTCTGTACCTGAGCAGTTCTCCAGATCTTCCTGAAGGACAGTGTTGTTGTCTCTCATTTTCAGTTCAGTCTCTGTACCTGAGCAGTTCTCCAGATCTTCCTGAAGGACAGTATTTTTGTCACAGACCTGAGCAGCTTCAGAAGCAGTGAAGAATCATCTCCACACAAAAGGCAGACAGTGTCCAATGAAGAGCTTTAATTTCCTTCATGAAGCCTTTAAGCATCCTTGGGTTTGTGAAAAGCGCTATATATAAATGTAAGTATTTGTTGTTGGAGAACTGTTCCTGAAGATAACCTAAAGAAGGGAGCTGGTTTAAGAGACTTCAGGCTGTGCCGAAGAATAACAGGGGACAGACCAAATATTGACTATAAACCATGCAATGGCTATAGATGCATTGAGAAGAACAGAAACCAAACCATCTTCTTAACATCTCACAACGCAGCATTACAGAAGGATTAATCAATTGTTAGTGTTTATTCTAATATTATAACACGTTCTTGAAGAAATAAAATTACTTTACTGGTTATTGATAACATTCTGAAACAGAACTCTTGTCTGGCCTCAGACATGCAGAATGTTTTTATACACCACAATCATTCAGTTACAGTGGAGAACTCAGCAGGAGCACCTTCCATTCTCTGTAATTGGGTGGTTGTGAAATGGGGTATTAAAGGACCAGTCCAGTGGAGCTTGGTGGCTGCGACTTTTCAAGACCTGAAGCAAATCAATATATCATCACACTGGTCCTTATTGTAGAATAGGAAGTATGAGAAGAGTATCATAATATATTGATGTGAATCAGGCTTGGTAGCTGTAAGTAGGTGAGGAGGATGCTGGGCAGGATTATAGTGGAGTTATGGGGAGCTCATCAGCAGGCTGATCGCTGGGACAGCTCAGAGGGGTCAGCATGTCCGAGCAAACCAGCCAGCATGGAGCTTCCAATCAATTCAGTTCAGCTCTATTTATAAAGCCCATTTTAAAACACTCTCAAAAACACAGGACCCCAATATGGTTCTAGTCTTGAATGGAGGGCTTCTTGGAGAAAACTCTTGGTAGATAAACTTGAAGTTATCTGAAGGTTCAAAAGTTAGATTAGATTCAACAGAGTAGAATTACACAGCTAATGAAATGCAGGGAGTGCTGCATGGTGGTGCAGTAGGAGGAGCTGTTGCCTCACAGGAAAAAGCTTTGATTCCCAAATGGGACAGTCTAGGTCTTTTCTGTGTGGAGTGAACATGTTGTCCCCGTGTCTTTGATTTCATCCAGGAGCTCCGGTTTCCTCCCAACATCCAAAGGCCTGCACATCAGCTGGACTGGAGATGCTAAATTGTCCACTAGGTGTGAGTGTGTTTGTCTGTGTCTCTGCCCTGTGATGGACGGGTGATCTATTCAGGGTGTCCCCACTTTTTAGCCTTGCGATTGGACCCTAATCAGGACAAGCGGCTCAGAAAGGCAGTGAGAGAAGGAATGAAATGCAGTTAGCTGATGTGCAAAGAAAATCAGCATCTAAAGTGATGCTGTATGTTACCAAACAGTATAAACAGATTATACACAGTGAAATGCATATATATTCATTTGCAAATAAATGAAATGGGCAGGATTTAGGAGGAATACATAATAAAGACATCACTTATAAAAATAGTTCCATTGAAAGGTTCTGAAAGGCCAACAAGGACACTGGACCCTGCATTGTGCAGGGATGAGCAGTGTGTGGCTTGTTTTGAGAAACGTGTTGATGCTGATGTTCGTTTGAAGGTTTGTCATGATTTAGAAGCTTCAGCTGCTCCTTGTTAACCTATTAAGGCTCGTTAGTAGCTCGTTAAAGAGTCTCCGCCTCTGACAACCTCTGATTTCCCTTCTTTTGTTCCTTCTTTCTTTATACTTGCTTTGTCATTTTGAGCACTAATTTGATGTTTGTGAAGTAAAGCATTATCATGAATTGGCTTTGACAGCAGCTTCTTTGTTCTTGGTGTTTTTATCTGTTTATATGTTTTATGTCAATTGATTACTGGGTGTTTGGATTTCTGGGACTTTTGGAATATTTAAGAATTTCATGCATTCCTGCAGCTCAGTTATTAGACATGGTGTAAGCTTTTTATTTCTTTAAATAGCTTCGGAATATTTTAAGACCAAAATAAGAATTTAGATTTTATTCTGCATTCAAAACAAAAACAAGAAGCTAGCATGTAGAATAAGCAACATCTTTTTATATTTTAGATATTTGATATATTTTATTCTATTTTTTATTTATTTACCTCTCCATAATTATGGAGCCCCAAGGAAAGATCGGTACAAACATCGTTCTTTTTAAAATCATCTTCCTTCCAACAAACAAACAGTGTACTGTCCTTCATAAATCTGGCAACAACAAGGAAAACACTACGAAACTGTTTCTGTTTATTAAGTTGCTGAATTAAGAAGTTCTTAGAACCATTTCTAGAGAATCTTTCTGGGGATGCTTGCTAATTTTGGCTTCATGCAAAGTTAGAAGAGAAGTTAAAACATTTCTCCAAGGATCTTGGTTGGAGATTGGCAGGAGATGTATACATTTTGGAGTAACCAAATTCCAGGGCTCCAAAATGACAGTTAGATGAAAGTGACTATATTTCTCATTGTGAGATGCAACAAAACCCACACACACCGTCCAGCAGAGGGCGGCCATATCCAGCACATCAGAGCGCACTGATGGGGACAATACCTTGCTCAAGGGAACCTGAGGGCAAACTACTGGTCTGGGATTCGAACCCATGGGCTTCTGGTCCTGGGGCCTAGTCCTTAGGCCACTGCAGCAACAAACTCTGGCCCATACAGGGATCGAACCCACGACCTTGGCATGATTCATCTTGTGTTTTTATCATCTTTTCCTCATGCCTTGTCTCTGCCTCTGTTTCTGTTTGTTTTCTGTTTGCCATATGCTTTTGTTGATGTCCTAGTCCTGCTGTTGCCCTGCCCTTATGTCATCATGTTGTGTCTTCTGTTTTATCTCCTCCCCATGTCAGGGGTTCTTTATCAGTGTAAGCACCCCTGTGTTTAAGGCTGCAGTGCCTTAAATCTCGCTTTGTCTGTTGTGTCTGTTTGTCTTGACATTTCATGCTATTGCAGAACTCTGATTGCACTCGAGCCTTAATGCTTATGAGTTGCTGTGGATAAAAGCGTCTGCTAAATGAAGAAATGTAAATGTTTTGTTTTTGTAGTCTCTTTGTAAGGTTGTGTATTAGTCTTCTTGTTTCCCTCTGTGGATGTTTATAGTCCAGTTCCTTGTGTTAAGGTTTGACTTTGAAGTTACTTTAATTATTATTTTTTTTTATGATGCCTGCAACCATCAAGCCTTCCACAGGTAAGCACCAGTTCACTAGAAAATACTCCAAAACTGTCTGCTTTTGCAAAAAAATCAAAATTGGGTCATGGTTGGATATGAAAGTGACATCCTTAGGACCTGGCAATCTGGAGAGATTCTCTTTTAGGAAGTGGTCTCAGATTGCTCACTTGGTATTCTTTAACCTCATTTAAAATAAAACGATCAGTTGCTTTAATACTGAAAAAGGGAAGACAGCCAAAGTACTAGAGTCAAGCCAAGTGAAGTCCAATTAAGTTTTGTTTCTACGGTGCTTTTTACAACTGTTGTTGTCAAAAAGCAGCTTTGCACAATCCAGGTCCGAGTCCCAAGGGATCCAGCGGAAGGCATCAGAGGAAAAACAGAGTTTCTCCCTAAAACTGGAAGAAGAAACCTTGGGAGGAACCATGACTCAAGAGGAACTCATCCTCCTCTGATCATCACATAATAATCAAGAAATATAATGTCGCTTATTTTTCAAAGTTAAATAGATGTAAGCCCTGATTGCTGCTGAATTGTGAGCTTCTATGAAAAAGGATCATTAGATTCTGTAATTGTGATTCAATAAGTGGTGATTGGCTTGTTGAGTTATTGGAGCTTTTGTTGGTCTTGGTTTGTGGCAGCAGCTCCTGAAAATAATCCCCTATAATGTGGCTGATCAGGAGTGGAGGTGGGGAGAGGAGACTGATGATGGTTGGTTCAAAGACCATCATCAAGAAGACCATTGACTCATGTGGTGGACGATCTGGAGTTCCAGAAGCCCTCATGGTAATCAGTGGGTTTGGCTTAGAGCCCTTTCCCCTCAAGAAATACGTGAGTAGTGAGCAGTCGTCCACCTCGGATGAAGGGAAGTTCATGATCTGTGTGTGATTTTGAACTGACCAACAGAACAATAACGCACAGCTTTACACAGTTTTACACTAAATGTCTTCATCTGGAGCCAAAAATCAAGATCCGGAAACATTTATCTAAACATTTACCCTAATTATTCAACAATCACACTGAGACGTGAATGTTAAAAAATCCTCTTCCGGTTCTTCCACAGGGAGAAGACAGGCAGCAAAACCCTAGAACAGATTCAAATACAAGAAAACAAAAAGTTTATCTACAAAAACAATCTCTGAATACCTTTACAGAATTCAGAATTTCAATATTTTTACATATAGCCAGCAATCCTTTTACATTACTTTTATACAGTGCTGTGCAAAGCCCTTAATTTCTTCATAATCTGCTTCCTAAGATCCAGACTTTCTTATTTATAGTATTTTAATGCATTGTTGAGGAACAGTTCTCCAGATCTTCCTGAAGGACAGTGTTGTTGTCTCTCATTTTCAGTCCAGTCTCTGTACCTGAGCAGTTTCAGAAGCCGTGTGGGATTATCTCCACATAGAAAACAAAAGGCAACCGACATCCAAAGAAGGGCTTTGGGACATCCTTCAAGAATCCTGGAGAAGTGTTCTTGAAGATGACTTAATGGAAGGAGCTGGTCTAAGAGATTTGAGGCTGTGCTGAAGAATAATGGTGGTGATAGTGAATATTGAAGTTGGTTAGACTGAAACTCTCTCTATGTTTGTATTTACATATCTACAGTCATGGCCAAAAGTTTTGAGAACGATAAATTGTTTTTTTTTAATTGGTTTTCACAAAGTTTTCTGAGTCACTTAGTGATACATTTGCATTGTGGCCTGGAGCTCCGTCATGCTGGAAAAGCCATTGTTCTTTACCAAACTCTTCTTGGATGGTTGGGAGAAGTTGCTCTTGGGGACGTTTTGGTTCCATTCTCTATTCATGGCTATGTTGCTCAGCAAAATTGTGAGTGAGCCACTCCCTTGGCTGAGAAGCTCCACATATGAATGTTCTCAAGATGCTTTACTGTTGTCAGGACACAGGTGTGATTGTAGTGCTCACCTTTTCTTCTCTGAACAATCTTTTCTCCTGTTGCCCCAAACACCCTGGAAAGGGGATTCATTAGAAGTCCTTACCAGTCCATTTCCTGTACCTTCTGCTGAAGATGAGTGTGTCTCTGATGTTTTCCATGGAGATAACTGGCTTCTTTGCTGCCCTTCTTGAAACCAGGCCATCCTCCAAAAGTCTTCTCCTCACTGTGGGTGCAGATGGACTCAAACCCGCACCTGAATCAACTTTTGGAGACAGTCCTGGAGTTTCTTCACAGTCCCTGAAGCCTCTTCACAACAACTGAACCTTTCTCTTTGAAGTCATTGATGATAAATGGTTGATTTAGGTACAATCTTAACAGCAGCAATATCCTCGCCTGTGAAGCCTTTTTTGTGCAAAGCAGTAATGACTGCATGTGTTTCCTTGCAGGTAACCATGGTGACCAGAGGAAGAACAATGATTTCAAGCACCACCCTCCTTTGAAAGCATCCAGTCTTCTATTCTAACACAGCCAGCATGATAGAGTGATCTCCAGCCTTGTCCTCCTCACCACTCTCACCTGTATTATCGAGTGGATCGCTGAGATGATGTCAGCAGGTCCTTTTGTGGCTGAAATTCAGTGGAAATGGTTTTTCTGGGATTAAGTTCATTTTCATGGCAAGGAGGGACTTTGCAAATAATTGCAATTCATCTTATCTTCATCACATTCAGGAGTTTATGCAAATTACCATCATAAAAGCTGATGCAGCAAACTTTGTGAAAATTAATATTTGTGTTACTCTCCAAACTTTTGGCCACGGCTGTATGTTTGTAATAAATCACAGCACATGTTGTCTCCAACAACACAGAAGGAAACGATGGGAGGCTCAATACCTTAGGACAGTATAATATTTTAAGTTGATTTCTTTTTCATTGCTTGTGATTATATAAGCATGTTCCATTGCAACTTCCAGGGGCAGCGGTGGCCTAGTGGTTAGGGCGTTAGCTGTATGATCGGAGGATCAGGGGTTCAAACCCCTTCCCAATAGGTTGCCCTGAGGTGCCCTTGAGCAAGGTGCCGTCCCCATCACTGCTCCCTGGGCACTTTCAATAGCTGCATGGTGTTTGAGTGCATGGGTTAAATGCAGAGGTCCAATTTCATTGTGGTTCACTGTCTGCTGTGCTGTGACCTCGCAATGACAAGGGTTGTCACTTTCACTTTTCCATGTCCTGATTACAGGGACAGTCCCCCTGGAGACACTCAGGGTTAAGGGTCTTGCTCAGGGACCCAGTGATGGTAGTGCTAGAGGTGGGATTCAAACCTGGGACCTCTTGATCCAGAGGCAAGTACCCACCACTAGACCGCCGTTTGGTAATAATGACTTTAAACCTTTAGGGTTCTGCAGGGCTTCTTTGCCCATGTGCCATTGTGTACGTCTGCCATGTGCTTTTGTTTACGTCCTGACTCCGCCCTATTCCTGCCCCTGCACACCTGACTGTTCTTCATGTCTCCGCCCCATCCCAGGTGCTGTGTGTTTGGCTTCAGGTTATATGCCCCTGTGTTTGCCCCTGAGTCTGAGTCTGGTAAGATCCTGCAAGCAAATTGGTTCCTTATTTAAAGCTTTAAATATTAGATATTCTTTGCCAGATAATTTCAAATGATTTCACCTTTTTTTAAGTTTGCTAATTTTATTTTATATTAAAAATAAAAGGTATTGGCCTCAGTGGTGGCCTAGTGGTTAGGGCGTTGGCCACCTGATTGGAGGATCGGAGGTTCGAACCCCTTCCCAATAGGTTGCCCTGAGGTACCCTTGAGCAAGGTGCTGTCCCCGTCCTGCTCCTCCCTGCGATGGGCTGGCGACCTGTCCATGGTGTGTCCCCCGTCCTCGCCCTCTGTGCGTCCCTGCGATGGGCTGGTGACCTGTCCAGGGTGCATCCCCCGTCCTCGCCCTGTGTGCGCTGGGTTGGACGCCCGCACTCCCCCGCGACCCCGTTTGGGACAAGCGGCAGAAAATGGATAGGTGGAGGTATTGGCCTCTGGAAAAAATCTGGAAGAAAGAGTTTATGAAAAATGTAACGTAAGCCTAATTTTGATCTCTGTGACATAACAGGTTATGAGATTATTTTTCACACTATAACAGTTCACATCACAACCAAATTTAAGGTCCGTACACTAAAGATTCGAACATCCATCATGACAGTTACTGGTAATATGCAGCACTATGTTATTGGAAATTGTCACAACAACTCATGACAGCAGCTGCCCTCTGCAGTGACACGGCATCACATGGATATTTTGCAATGATCTGTCATCTAGCAAATGAATGTCTATGACTAAGTGTTAAGATATTATGTATTAAGGAGCTTTTGGAGTGAACTCTTGGTTTCCTTTAACTCCACTCGATGGAGAAGTAGGCACAGTGAGTGTTTTCAGAGTTTGGGCCATTAAGAATAACATTGAAATGTCCTGTTTCTCTTCCTTTTTGCTGAACAAATATTGAGGAAGCATGTAAGGATAATGTGAAACTGTCCACCGAGCCCAGTGCAGCGTGAGGTGAGCTGGAGTTAAAGGTCAGCGATGCAGAATTTGGTGATTTGTCTCATTTTGGTTTTTCAACAAACGAGCAGCTGAAACTACGGTGTCTCATTATTCTGAATTAAAAGGCCAGCTCCTGTCTGTCAAGTCCACCTTGCCCAATATGGAGATGTGACCTCTGTGATAGGTCAACATATGTTCAATCAAATCATCGCTTCAGCCTGGGCTTGGAGATGACAGGTTCCATAAGGCCGGTGCTATTCAAACCAAGTATCTCCATGACATTCACTTCTTCAAAGGTTCTGTATTTTTCCTTAGAAATTTCAATAATCAAGATATCAATAGACTACTTATTTACCAGTAGAACAATATTCATATTTTGCTTTCAAAGAGTCAGACTCTCTTGTAGTTTACTCTCTTGTTGAGGAACAGTTCTCCAGATCTTCCTGAAGGACAGTGTTGTTGTCTCTCATTTTCAGTCCAGTCTCTGTACCTGAGCAGTTCTCCAGATCTTCCTGAAGGACAGTGTTGTTGTCTCTCATGTTCAGTCCAGTCTCTGTACCTGAGCAGTTCTCCAGATCTTCCTGAAGGACAGTGTTGTTGTCTCTCATGTTCAGTCCAGTCTCTTTACCTGAGCAGTTTGATAGTTCTGTGTTGGTTAATCCACACAGTGATCTACGTCTGAACCTTCAAGCAGAACAAAGCGTCTAACTTAAGACATGAAGCAGTGAAGAACCAGGTGCAGATGATTAGGTGATTCCTTTACTGCTGATGCTGAACCCGGAGTTCTGTGCTTTGGAATGTCCTTCAAGAAGCCCCGAGAAATGTTCCTGAATGAATTTCAGGGGCTGGACTAAGGGTTAAGGCTGTGCTGAAGAATAACGGTGGTTGTAGTGAATACAGACTGAATTCACATGTGAGATTGTACAGAAACAACTGCACCTACTGTCTCATTTTCATACAGAGTGTGAAGAAATTAGACTCAAGACTTTTGCACAGCCCCCCGCCGGAGATGAATGGTTTTGTTCTGACTGTGATATGCGGCTCTATGACACTCTAGCCTAACAAATGGAAGACAAAGGAGTGCATAAAAGCCCTCTTCTGTTAATCAACAAAGCAGTTTTATTTTCTGCATCTGTTCATGGACGCCTCACGCTGCGGGGAAAGCTGTGAGGTTTGTGGGTCTCATCTGCAAGCATACATTCATATGACAAAGAGCGCATCCAGTGGTGGCCAACAATATTTAAAAGCAAACACTGGCTGAGTTGGCACGATAATTGGGTAATAAATCACTGAAAGACTTGGAGAAACAGCTCGTGGCAAAGATTAGAGCACAGCCTGCCTTTAATGGCAACATACTAACAACTTTCACAAAGAGAGAACCTCAACCCGAGTAAATATTTCAACCTGAGAGGAGGAGGGGAAAGTCAGGTTTAGAGGAACCGTTTGGAAAGCTCATCGTGTGTTAACATCCTGGACTGGTTTAGATTATAAACCACTGAGATTCAGGCAGCCATCCATCAGCTTCAGATCCGCAGCATGTGGTGGTCTAGTGTTTCAGGACGAGGCTCCAGGATCAGAAGGTTGTGGGTTCGAACCCTGGGCCAGTAGGTTGTAGTAGTCACTTTCACTTTAATACCGTGCTTAGTGGTGCCTGGGTCTGATGGAGAGATTGATCAGTTTAATCGTTTTCATATTTTTATAGGATGGTCTGGGTCTTGTCTTCATGCATGTTCTCCAAGAGATCCAGTGTCCTCCCACAGTCCAGTTGTTGATCTTTAGTTTGTGTCAGAGTGGATGTTCTAAATTTGACTTTGGATGTTTTGCCTTTTCATTCTTTCCAAGTTAAGGATAAAGGTGGAGCCATGGAGCTTAAGACTTAAGACTACCTGCCAGTGTGGATGGATGTGATTTTCTAATCTTCTGGTAGCAAATGTGGCCCCAGACATAATTCTTCCTCTTCAAACTCAGATCAACTTGACCTCCCAGGTCTCAGAAGCAGAATCTCTACATCGACTCTTCTCAGCAGCCAAGTGGTGGATGAAACTTCCCCTGACGACTAGAACTGCTGCTCTTTGTTTCCTTCAAACAACGACTGAAGATATGCTTCAGTGAGCACTTAGGATAACAAACTACACCTTCATGTTAAAAAATAACACAACTAACACATTTCAAAACCTAAACCTGAGTTTTAACTTCATGCCTGGCAGAACTCTAGCTGTTAATCTGAGTCCATGTTTTCTAGAATGAATGACTTTTGGAAAATTCATGCTCATTGCTTTTTGGGGAAGTAGTCTAGTTGTTAGGGACCAAAATGCTAAGGTCATGAGTTCCCAAACCGGTAGGTACCCTTGAGCAAGGGACTGTCCCAATCACTGCTCCCCGGATGCTGGATGTATGGATTCCCAGAAGCAGTCGGATTCACAAGAAACATTCTGTTGTGGTTTGTTTGGTGCTGTGGTGCCTTCACAGTACAAAAAGTCTCTGAAATTTTCACTGCATGCATCTGCCAAATGCTGTAAATTACAGTCGAAAAAGCTGAAAAAGCCTGGCTTCAACAACATGATAATTATCTAAAACACATTTTCCATAAACTACTTCAGGAAGTGCAGACGGAGCCATTGTCATGGCTGCCATTAGTCCTCTGACTTATAATTGAAAATTAGTGGGCAGGTCCTAAATATGCTGTGCATGCATGACAGACTGCAGAACCAGCTGCAAGGAAGAAATGATAAATTCCTAATGGAAGAACAGGAAGCCAGTAAGGGTGTTATTTCTATAGATGGCTGAGTTTATTTTAATAAGAGGTGCTACAGCAGAGCTCAGATTTGAAGGGGTTGCTTTTTATCTTGTCATTCTGGTCAACAAGCTTCATTCTGAACTGATTGCTGAGAATCAGTTTGAAACTTTAATCTTTGGCCTCACGTTGAGGTGAAAATACCTAGAAAAGGGTGAAAATAACTCTGATTGGTTCGGTGGGAGCTAATTGCACTGGTTCTTAAAACTATCAGGTTTTATCACGACTCTGAACTCATGCTTTTACCGTGAACTGAGGCCACGTTGTCTTTAATTAGAGGACTGATCTCAGAGCTGGTTCGTCCATTTCTGATGATCCAGATCAGATTATCAGCTCTGATTTGTGAATAGAGCCCCCGGGCAGCTGAACCTTTTGGAGTTTTTAAAGATTTTTTTTTTAATATATATATATATATATATATAATTCAATAAAAATACATCATGCATAAAACGATATTTGCATTCAATTTGTCGTGGTTGGGGAGTTGGCCCCAGGATCGAAAGGTTGCGGGTTTGAATCCCAGACCAGCAGGTTATCCTGAGGTACACTTGGGCAAGGTACTATTCCATCACTGCTCCCTGGATGTGCCTGCTCACTGCCGGACAGTGTTTGTAGGTTAATACAAAGCATTTTCATTGTGGTTCATGGTCTGCTGTTTCTACGTGACAGTCGCTTTCACTTTGTGCATTATTCACTTTGCAGACATTTTATTAACATGCTGATTTTTTTCAGTATTAAGTTCAGGCTTTTTCCTTATGCATTTCAAGATGAAAAAGCAAATCACTTCTTAAGTGATAACCACCAAAGAAATAACCAATTTAACATTCTCCAATTACAAGACATTAAATGTTTTAAATGTAATATTGGATTGCGTAAATTTTAATGTTTATGCCATAGTCGTTAAATTGATCTTGTGGCCATCAACAATTATGACTTCTAGTTTCCTTCTTTTCACAATCAGGCATTGGACACACCAGTTGTTACAAAGCAGCTTCATCCTATCCCTTAATCTCTCTGAAATCCTTTTACAAGATAAATGAGATAAATTCAAAATTATTTACATTTTAATCCTCCCTTGCGCAGTCTCCATAAGCCATCTTCAATCCGCATTTCTTCTCATCATATTTCTATTAATTACATTGTTCATTTGTATTAATTATATTGTTTATTAATTACTGTGTAGCCCAATCAATGTTTAGTGCCTGCCAGAAAAGTGAATATTCTTTTTTTTATTGTAACATTTTGGATGCATGTTGCAAAGCAACCATGCTTTGAGGGAGAGATTTGCTCTGCAGTGATGGACACGATGCATTAATGACTGTGCATGGCTGCTCTTTCCTGCACAGGCTTGAGTTTTCATTGTGTAATTTACATTTACATTTGTGGCATTTAGCAGAAGCTGCAGCTCTTATCCAGAGCGACCTCCATGTCCTGATTACAGGGACAGTCCCCCTGGAGACACTCAGGGTAAAGGGTCTTTCTCAGGGACCCAGTGGTGGTAGAGCTAGAGGTGGGTTTCGAACCTGGGACCTCTTGAGCCATAGGTCCATAGACAAGAACCCGCCACTAGACCACCACCACCCTATAATGATATATTTGGTTAGCTCAGAAGGTCATGGATTTGAACCCCAGACCAGTATGTTGCCCTGAGGAACCCTTGAGCAAGGTACCATCCCCATTACTGCTCCCCAGGCCCTGGGGTCTGGCCGCCCCCTGCTGCATGGTGTGTGCGGGTTTAATGCAGAGATGCATTTTGTTGTGGTTCACTGCGTGCTGTTAAAATGAAGAAGAAGGTTTCTTAGTGAAGGTTGGTGAATGTGAGACCACACAGGTCAGGCCATGCATGTTCTAAAGAAGGTGGAAATGACTCACGAGCACCTAATTACGATACAATGAAATATGAAAAGACCCAGGAAGTCTTTTGAGGTTCTACAGTGATTCAGAGCCCTGAAAAGCCCTGAGCATCTGCTTGAGCCGTTTGATGATCATTTTTATCTTAAGTGACTGTTAATCAGGTTAGATGTTTTAAATGAGAGGTGATTTACTCTGCATGGCTTTTCAGTGCATAAATGAATGTTGCTTGTGGCTGTTACAGAGAGAGACCAGCCACCAGTGATGCACAAACCAGTGTTACGTCAGGAAGGGCATCTGGTGTAAAACTTTGCCAAATCAAATTTCCATACTTTTTCAGTCAAGGCCCAGGTTAATAACGACTGCCACCAGTACCGTTAGCCTACAGGGTTCGGCTGGGAAATTGGACAACTGTTGGCCAAAGGAGAAGAAGAGGAAGGCATGTCTGGAGGGGGGAGGAGACAAAGAAGTGAGAGTAGGAACTTTGAATGTTGGCAGCATGACACATCCTGTACAACATATAGGATGTTGAAGATGGAGCTCCCAGGAAAGAGGAGCAGAGGAAGACCAAAGAGGAGGTTTATGGACCGGGTGAGAGAGGACATGCAGGTGGTCAGTTTGAAGGAGGAAGATGCAGAGGACCAGAAGAAATTAAAACAAATTATCTGCTGTTTCTTATCTGAAGTTAGCATTAGATGATGAAGACTGGAAATTCTATTCTGTACAAACTGTGGTTGCCATGGGAAACATAAGATTTCAGAATGTATTACCTGAATTACAGATTTCAGCCGTCTTTGCTACAGTAGCTCTTTCAGAGTCCAGAGCAATGTCCATTTCTGAATTACAGGGACAGTCTCTCTGGAGCAACTTCAGGGGTTCAGGGTTTTGCTGAGGGACCCAATGGTGCTGGAGGTGGAATTGGAACCTGCAATTTCTTGGTCCATAGACAAGTGTCCTACCACTAGACCACCCCCAGCCTTCCCTCCCCACCCCACCCCACATGTCTTAGTGGCTGGTTCTTCAGGTTTCCTTTTCTGGGGCACTTTTGGCAGGAAGTAACCTCGGCATAGTGGGAACATCTCACCTGCCTTGTTGGTGATGTCTGACAAAGTCGTCCAGCCTTCACACTCGCCCATTTCGCCTGCTTCCATCACATTAGCTTGGGGACTGTTTACCGCCTAATATATTCCACCTCTTAACAGATGCCGTTGTAATGAAATAATCAATGTTATCCACTTCACGTGTCAGTGGTTTTAATGTATGTGTGTGCGCCCATGTGTCTGAGTACCGAGGGCTTCTTTGTAATCGCTGCCTCAGAACAAATGAAACAAATAAAATAGAAGAGAAATGGATTATGCTCAGTAAAGGCTGAGATGATGGAAGCTGAATGCGTTCTGGTTTTCCTCTTGGAGGATCTGGACCCAGGCCAGCTCTATCTGACTGAGCATTTTTTTTTTCTCCTAGCTGTAAACACACACACATCCAGACACAAACTCAAACACAATCTTTTGCCTCCACTTTTAAACCAAAAAGTCCAATAAAGGCCACCGCTGCAGAAGAAAAGATTCTGAATGGCTCAGTCAGCAGCAATGGGCCTTTAGCATAGATTAAGAAATGAAGAGGATTCCTTAATTGTTCTGCTGTGGGGAAGTGGTGCAGCTAAGAACGATTGGTTTTATCGCCGTATCAGCGCTTCTTATACATTTAGCTCCTGGTGTCAGGACAATGAAGCAACTATTAAGTCCTCCTAGGCTCCTCCTGAAAATTTAATTCCGAGCTCCCACAGCCAGGTCAACAGCCAAGAAGCATCTTCTAGCAGCAGTGTGCACACAAACACTGCCTGCACATCAGGAGTTTTCTTCTGTCAGCCAGATTGAGTTTAGTCTCGAGTCTTTGGGGTACCTGTTGAAGTCTTTAATCTCTGCGGTGCAGTCCAGTCACGTTCTGAGTCTATGGAGTTTGAGTCTGGATTGAATATCTGGGCTTTGCGGTGTGTGTCCAAGTCAAACCTCGAGTCTCTAGTGTTTGGGTCCAAGTTGAGTCTTTAAAGGCACAGTTGAGTGTTCTAAGTCTCGGGTCCATGTCTAAGTATCTGATCTTTTGGGGTGTGGGTCCCACTCATGTCTCTACCTCTGATGCTGGGGTGAGTCTGAGTTTAGTCTACTTTAGACAAGGAGGTAAGAGCCTGGTTTTCCTTCTTTTAAGTCTTGACTTAAAGTTGAAGTCTTTTTGAGATTCAGAGTTACAGGTCAGGTCATCCTGCAGCAGGTTCACACTTGTCTCTGTATCACTTTGTCCCAAACATGGTTTCATAACTTTTTGGTGGTTGGAGACTGGCAGGGAGAAGAAATGGTGAAGGTGGAGGAGTTTAAATACTCAAGGTGGACAGTTCAGAGTGACTGCGAGTGTGAAGACGAGAATGCAGGGAGGTTGGAATGGGTGGAGAAGAGTGACAGGAGTGATCTGTAACAGATTGGTACCAGAGAGAGTGAAAGAAGGAGAGGGAAGGTTTACAGGATGTGAGACCAGCTATGCTATACAGGTTGGAGACGGTGGCACTGATGAAAAGACAGGAGGTGTCGGAGCTGCTGAGATTTTCGTTGGAGGTGACGAGGATGGACAGGATAAGGAACAAGTACGTTACAGGAACAGCTCGGGTTGGACGATATGGAGACGAAGTGAGAGACGCTTGATTACGAATGTATGGACATGTCTTCTCTGGACGAGGTTTATATCAGGAGAATGATGTTGAGGATGAAGCTGGCAGGAAAGAGGAGACGAAGGACAAGAAGGAGGTTTATGGTTGTGCTGAGAGAGGACATGCAAGTGTGAAAGAGGAAGATGCAGAGTACAGGAAGAAATGGAAGCGGATGAACCGCTGTGGCGACCCCTACACGGGAGCGGCCGGACGGAGGAGAGGGATGACTGGTGGGAGCGAATGTACTACAGCGAATGTGAAATCTTATCTCCATCGTGTACAGATCAATTAAAAAAAACTTAATTATCTAATATTTACGTCAAATAAGAAAAGCTTAGCTTTACAGGAGCTTCTAAATACATTTTCCTAAATCTACCCTTTAGCCTATGTTCCCAGGAGTGGCCTGACTGTGAGAAAGTGTCACTATTATAGCAACTTCCAATATAACAACTCTAACTACACTGGTGTTATCTTGCAAAAAAAAAAAATGACATTAATTGATATGGACATTGTGGATATAGTTTAATAATCCCAGAAAATGTAGATACGTTCTCCACAGTCTCCACACTGCTACTGCAGCAGTAAAAGGGAATATAATGAGAAGAACAAAACATACATAATGAGAGAAATGGCAAGAAATGAGAATATTTCTAACTTGTTTTCATGCTTAGGGCAAACTTTTTAACCCACACTTAATGATCGATTGTCTTAAGTAGCACAAACCGCAACCACACGCTTCCTCCAACTGGAGATCAGTCTTTTTTCATCACTATGCAGGATGTTTGGCCTGCTCTTCTCTGTAGAATTGCTTTAATTCAGCCACACGGGGAGATTTTTGAGCATGAGCTGCATAATTAACCCTCCTATTATCTCATCAACATCTGTGAAGACATGATTGATGCAGTTTTAATTGCATATTTAATGACTTTTCTTAATTTAATTGGGGGAAAAAAACTGGGTAAACATGAAATATGATGAATATCGTATGTTTTCTGGGTTCTGTGCATGTTTTGTTTGCATCTCTGTCCTCTGGGGTCAATTTAACCTCGGGCTGTGGAAACGGACGCGTTTATTTTTGCTTGTTTCGGTCCATGCTGAGGTCGCGATGTAATGTAAGTTTACAATCTTCAAAAAGCATCTCTTTGCTTTAGGGTTCTGCCTTAATGTTGGATATGTTTGCTTTTTCCGGAGTCAAACTGACCCTCAAGATGATGCATGTTACTATCTTTGAATTGTTTTTCAGTGTTTTATAAATAAGAGAACTCTAAACTTGGAAATCATGCAAAACCCTTAAAGCACATTTATGCCTTGTCTGTGCCAAGCTCACACTAGTGATGAATATCTGGACTTCATAAATATAATAAAAATAATTATTATAATTACACCACTAACCCAAGCTGTTGGACAGAGATTCATTAGCAGCGCATTGGTAGTACCATCCAAAGTTTGGCACACTTGCACTATAATGCTGCTTCCCAGACCAGTAGGTTGCCCTGAGGTGTGCTTGAGCAAGGTACTGTCCCCATCACTGTTCCCTCTGTGCTTTCAATAGCTGCCCCCTGCTGCACGGTGTGTGGGTGAAATGCAGAAGTGTCATTTCGTTGCGGTTCACTGTGTGCTTCACATTGTGCTTTCACAATGGCAAGGATGGTCCCTCTAACATACTCATCTCTAATTCTGTCCATCCTTGTTATTACTTTGTCTCCAATATCCTTCAGACAGACCCTCCTGTTAAAGAATATAATCCACCTGTGAGCATCTTCCTCCACTCTTATACGTCACCCTGTGCTCCTCCCTCTTCTTAAAATAAGTATTAACTACAGCCATTTCCACCCATTTCACAAAATCTACAACCATCTGACCTTCAGCGTTCCTCTCCTTGACACCATCACCTCCTCATCACCTCTGTTCCTTCACCAACATGACCATTAAAATCTGCACCAATCACCACTCTCTCTCCCCTGGGTACACTCTCTATCACTTCATCTAACTCACTCCAGAATTCTTCTCTCTCTTCCATCTCACAACCAACTTGTGGAGCATAAGCACTAACAACATTCATTATCACACCTTCAACTTCCAGCTTCAAACTCATCACGCTCCCTGACACCCTCTTCACTTCCAAAACACTCTCCACATACTCTTCCTTCAGGATAACACCTACTCCATTCCTCCTTCTATCCACACCATGGTAGAACAGTTTAAACCCTCCTCCAACACACCTGGTCTCACTACCCTTCCATCTAGTGTCTCACACACAGAATATCAACCTTCCTTCTCTCCATCACATCAGCTCATTCTCTACCTTTACCAGTCATGCTGCCAAGTTCCCTCACTTCCACTCTCCTCTCCTTCTTTCTCTCCTCCTCCCTCTGGATGTGCCTCCTCTTCTTCTTCTTCTTCTACTCCTTTGGCCAACAGTAGCCCAGTGTCCACCAGCACCCTGCAGGCTAACAGCACTGGTGGTGGTCGTTGTTAACCCCGAGCCTCGACCGATCCGGTTTTATTTTCCACATATTGATCTGGATTTAAAGTTTTACACCGGATGCCCTTTCTGATGTAACCCTCCCCATTTATCCAGTACTGGGACCAGCACAAAGAAAAACACTGGATGGTGCATCCCTAGTGGCTGGGTTAATGCTGTGCATTAATACCTGAGCATTTAATTGTCACTGGGAGCCTTGACCACTCATTTCATCATTTTTTTTATGAAATATAATACCACACTGAGGTGATAGGTGGATAAGTGTTCTTGTTTTTCTCCCCAAGTCATCACTTCTCCAGTTCATGGTAAGTTTTGACAGCATCCACCCATATTTCAGCTACAGCAGGCATTTATGAGAGGTAAGTTCAGTGGTGGGAAACAACAGCGAACAGATCTGAGTGGATGAAAGCGGTAGAGATGTCAATCAAATCAAAGAGCAGCTGGAGCAGAGCAGATCCTACATCAACAACAAAGAGGCGAAGGCAACAATGCGATCCAGCCCCAGCTGAGAGCACCACTGCAAGGACTACAACACACCCCATCGTAAACAATGATGTTCAGCCAGACGTTACAGCAGCAACTGTCATAAGCAATCGCTCACTCCTGTGATCACTTAATTCACCCAGTGAAAACAGTTTCCACATTCCTGGGCTGAATCTCAATCAAGGCTGCCTAGGTGACTCGCAGTGTGGAAAAAGACATTGGATCTTGTTCAGTTCAGTGCGCTAGATGTTCCCCTAGATCCTCCTGCTCTCATACACATGATTTAACTCCTGGAGAGGTTGTAAATTCATTCAGACAAAAACGATTCATAGAAATGCTACGTTCACTCATTTTGTGAGCCACTTGTCCTGGTTAGGGTTGTGGGTGCTCTAACCCAGTTCTCAAAGGGCAAAATGCAGGGACACACCCTGGACAGGCCACCAGTCCATCGCAGGGTAGACACACAAACCCTTACATCTAGGGTTTTAGCATCTCCAACCCACCTAATGTCCCTATCTTTGAAGGAAACCCACAGACTTTGCACAGAAAGGACCGTCCCTGAACCCAGGACCATCACACTGTGAGGCTACAGTGCTTCCCACTGCACCACCAGATTGTAGTAAATAAATCAAAGAGTGTTAATAGTTTGAAATGAGTTTGTGATGAACAAACACAAAATGGCATTAAGTTCTTTTATTTAATTAAGTTCTTCTAAATGGCATTGTTTGATTAATTGATTGATTGATTGAATTAACTGCATTATTTTGCAGCTCAAGTAGACAAAAAAGGTGCAGATTCATTCCCTGAGGAAGAAAAATATGGCCACTGCACTTCTGACACACGTCAGCCCAGGTGTTAAATATTAACAAATCTGCAAATAAGAGACCTTAAGCTGTTGGACTTGGCTAATTGAAAGGAACCGTCACCCTTACAAGCTTTTTTCTGAAACCTTTTAAAGGATTATGGAACTCCATTAAGAAGGAAACATGGAGTGTCAGGCTTCTCTGGTCCGTATCTCTTTGTTGGTCAGGTGCTTTTGTGCATTTTGTTTGATTCATGTTTGTTGCGTTAAGTTCTTTATGCTTCATTTGACTCCTGCTTTGAAAATAGAAAATGCACAACAAAACACAAAAAATGGGAATCAGCATTTGTGAAGTGGATTAAAGGATTTCTTTAGAAGACAACTAGCATTTGCTCCTATGCAGAAACATCGAGGTTTAAGTGAGCTGAAAAGAGAAACATGGAGTCTGAATGTTTGAATGAAAGTGATGAATCGTGAATCCGTATTGGCAGCTGGGGCTTTGAAGCTGGAGCTTTGGACACTTCTCTTATTCCATTATTAGAAAAATACACCGAAACGTGGCTTCTCCGTGTTGCTTGGGGGAGACGTGATTTTAGAAGTGATTCAGGTTCAACCTTGTGCTGACCCACGTCTTTCATGTGCTTGAGTGAAGCGAAACTGCCAAAACCAATCCGTACCCACTTCAAATATTGGCCCACACTTCACTCAGATTCATTCTGCAAGAGGTTAAGGGTGAAAATGTCTTCCGAAGCAGACCATCCAAAGATTTAGAGCTTGCAGTTGGAGTGCTATTACATCTCCCCCTAGTGGATAAGAGTACTTTCATTATTGCTCTTACTGTACAGGATGGTCCTGTCTGATGTCTCCTGAAGCTGCATGGATTAATTTTTTTTTAACTTGTTTTTTTATCTCCTGTCTGCTTTAGCATTTAATTGACCATCTCTGTAGCTTCACAGCAATGGCTTTAATTGGAAGGAATGTGCAAAGCCCTGTTTTGCTGACGCTGGTTCCAAGTGCGCAGGTCTTTGAGCGAGAGAGAAGAAAGCCTCTGTCTTGCCCTTGAAAGTTGAAAAGGGTGAGGAAAGGCTTACTGGCAGCGGCCTTGCTAGTCATTTTTCCCCCTGAAGTGTCTAGATTGCCTTCAGCGAAAGGCAGGACCACTTCATCTGAATTCCGCCCCTCCGCTCTTGCTGGACGGCTCCGAGGTGTTGTAAGGACTCGGCTCGTGTGGCACAAAGCCTACAGATCTTATTCAGCGGCTGCCTCAGAGCAACGAGGGATGATTCCATCTGATAGGTGCGTCAATAGAGACTCCTCTGACCTTGAGGGGAAATCTCCCGGCTGTCTCCATGAGTCAGAGAGCTCACCGTCTCAGAAACATCTCACAAGCACGGATCTTACTGGAGGGGAAAGAGAGAATAAGATTAACGCTGAATGGCTGATGGTTTTCAAGTGCAAATGAAGAAGCTAAGAGTGTTAATCAGACCCTCTTCATTGGATGAAAAGAGCTCTTCGCTCAGCAGTGGTGAACCCAGGTGTGCTCTCGATATCCATTGGTGATTGAAGCGTGGGAGAAGATGGCTGGTGATGTTTGATAGAGGCTTCAAGGTGGCTAGAAGTCTAATGGGAAGTCAGGGAAGTGCATTCTGCAGAGAAACTACTCCTGCACTCAGAACACGTGAATCAACCAGAAAAGAGCTACAGCATGACACTGCACCGCTCAACAAAAAAGCTGTGCTGAGCACTTTCTGCAAGCCATTGTACTTTGTTTCTACGCTTAAGGTCTTGTGAGTTTGAGCCCCTTCCATCAAATTATCTTCTTTATTTATTTTAGTAAACATTAAATGCAGAACTATGCAAAAGCGTTAAGCAACTCATGTCTTTATATTTCACTGCTAGAGATCTAGATCTGTTTGTTTTTTCAACGTCTTGTTGAGGAACAGTTCTCCAGATCTTCCTGAAGGACAGTGTTGTTGTCTCTCATTTTCAGGCCAGTCTCTGCACCTGAGCAGTATGATAGTTTTGTGTTGGTTAATCCACACAGTGATCTACGTCTGAACCTTCACGCAGACCAAAGAGTCTAACTTAAGGCATGAAGACATGAAACAAGTGCAGATGATTCCAGATGAACAGGTGATTAGTTTACTGCTGATGCTGAACACTGAGTGGGTGGAACACCCTTATTTAGAGCCTTGTCTTTAGACACTTTGTAGCTTGGAACACTAAAACATTTCCAATTTCTTTCATTTAATCTGCTCAGTGTGATGAAGAGGAGATTCAGAAACATAAAATAATTTTTCTTTCACCAAATTTTTGATGCCTAGCAAAATTGAAAGAGCAGTCCTGAAGGTAAATGCTCAATTCTATTGAGCTCTGAAAAATTTGGAGGCCTAGTCAAATACCAAACTGTTCCTGAAGAGTGTTTGCAGTGTGGAAGGGAGTGTTTTCCTGCTGAAAGAGGACACTGCCATTCAGGAACATCATTGGCTTAATGGTCTGCAGCAGTGTTTAGGTGTCAGCGTAACATTCACATGAATTAAGGACCCAAGGTTTCCCAGTAGATCTTTGTCAAGAGCATAACACTGCCTCTTTTGTTGTACGTTCTGGTTCCAAGTCCAGACACACACTCATTGGTCCAGCTCTGATGTCCATTTTTGAAGGGTTAGTATGGGTTCTCTGACCAGTCTGCAGTCCTAGTTCACAGCTGCATTGAACTTTTTCAGCAATCTGTGTTAAAATAGCTCTTCTGTGGGGTCAGGTCAGATGTGTTAGCCTTCATTCCCCTCAATCAAGAAGTCTCTTGTGGGGCCCAAGTGATTGTTTCCAGCTCACCTGTTGTCCTTCATTGGACAGGTGGGTACTTATCACTGCATGCAGGGAACACCTCATATTACCTGCCATTTTGGAGATGCTCTGAACTTCTCAATTTGCCCATTGTCTGGATGGCTCAGATCCATAATGTCACCCTTTTTTCTCTTCTTCTAATACATCAAGATCTGACCATTAACTGCCCACTCCTTGTCAGGTGCAACTGTATCTAGTTCAGGATCGAGATCTGGTCTAGGACAGCAACAGCCTGGAGTTCAGGGACTAGACCACAGTATCGGTTGTGGGTTCGAATCCTAGAGCAGTAGGTTGCCCTCAAGTACCCTTGAGCAAGGTATCGTCCACATCACTGCTCCACTGCTTCATGTTATGCATGGGTGAAAGCAGAGGTTGCATTTTGCTGTGTTTCACAATGACAAATAGTCACTTTCACTTTAAATCCAGACTACCGACAAGGACAGTGGCACGGATACGTCTGCTGTGAGATTAGTACTTCTAATGAGCTGTAATGCTGATTAATCCCAGCAGAAGTCGCTATTACTCCAGGCCTCCTGAGCTTCTACATCAGGAGGGACACGAGCTGCTCTGTGCAGCGCTGATATATGTGGGCTAGTGAAATCGGTCAGTTCTCCAGATGGTCCACAAGCTCATTAGCAGTTAATCCAGCTCTGCTGTGTCTCTACTGATACGTGGTCACTTGCCGAACGGTCTCCTTGCTCTCGGCACTTGCTGGAGTGAAGCCAAGCCCCCCTCCTGCACCCCCCACCCATCCCTCCAGGGTATAAGAGTAAACAAGTAGCACAGCCTGATGGTCCTTCAGAGTCCAACCACACAAGGAGGCGTTAAGCAACAACAGCTACAAAAGAAGGATGAGGACAAGAGACGAGGCGGATGAAGAGAACTCCACAGTTTACACTACTCTTATACACTGCTTGATAGCTTTTCAAGCAAATCAATCCCTTACCTATAAATGATCAATATCATATTTTATCATATATATCATATATGGGATGAATCATGAAAGAAGCTGTGATCTGGGCAGTGTTTTGCTGGAAAAACTTGGATCCTCACATTCACGAGGAGGTTACTGTTCCTACCTACCCCTTTATTAGGGTTCTCATTCGAAAATGAGAACCATAGTCGATGTATATGACCGAGGTTTATATATCTTCCCCTGTTCATCTTCCAAATGTGTTTTGCGTCTTTGATGCAGCATCATCAGCGAATCTGCATCTTTCTTCTTCAAACCAACCACCTAAACAAGGCTGTGGTGTTCTAGTGGTCAGGGAACCACAGGATCGGAAGATTGTGGGTTCAAACCCCTTACCAGTAGGTTGCCCTTAGGTACCCTTGAGCAAGGTACCATCCCTGTCACTGCTTCCCAGGCGCTTTCATATCTGCCCACAGCTGCACGGTGTTTGCATGGGTCAAATGCAGAGGTCCAGTTTCGTTGTGGTTCACTGTGTGCTGTGCTGTGACATCGCAATGACAAGAATAGTCACTTTCACTTCACTTAAAAGCCCTCTCATCACATCCATAAACTTCCATTTGCATGGATGCGTTTGTCTCTGGATTCGTGCCCAGATTTGGTCTCTGATGATGATGATGGGTGGCGGTGGTGTAGTGGTGGTACTTGCCTACGGACCTCTGGATCAAGAGGTCCCCGGTTCGAATTCCAGCACTACCATCACTGGGTCCCTGAGCAAGACTCTTAACCCTGAGTGTCTCCAGGGGGACTGTCCCTGTAATTAGGACATGTAAGTTGCTCTGGATAAGAGCGTCTGCTAAATGTAATGATGTATGTAAATGTAATGTAAATGAAATGAATGAATGTAAATGTAAATGATGATGATGATGATGATGATGCTGTGTTTTGAAAGTTAAACTAGTTTAATGCTGGGATGGTTTAATGCTGCCACCGACTTTGGCCTCGGGTTTGAACTCTAGAAACTGCGGGGTTTAATTTTTCTACCCAAGTTCTGGGTTGAGCCTGGTGGCCACACACGCAAACCATGCAGCGGGGGGGCAGATATTGAAAGCACCCGGGAAGCAGTGATGGAGATGGTACCTTGCTCAAGGGTATCTCAGGACAGCCCACCGGTCTGGGATTCCAACCCATGACCTTCCGATCCAGGGGCCGAGTAACTAAACACCAGCAGAGATAAACTAGATGATGTAAACTGTAAATAATCATAAATCAAATTATTTTACTAATAATTATTTTAGTTGTTTCATATCTGAGAAAATTTAATTATTTAATTATTCAGTGTTTATCGTAGATTTTGAAAAAAATTTTTATAGTACTATCTGAACTATTACAATATTTATCTGCCTGTCTATCGATTGTTCAGTAACTATTATAAAATATTCAGTATCTACTATAAATTATTCAGTAATTAATATACGATGATACGGCACGTGTGTCTTTTGAAGGATTCATTATCTGCTATGACACTGATATGTAGTGAAGTAGCTTGTAGTTATGAGAAGTGTTTTGATTGGTTGAGGGATTAGAGTCTGAGGGAACTGTTGAACGTGAGATTTCCAAGCGTCTTTTGGTTTTATTTGAAAAATTAAGAAGAAAAAGCATCTTTGATGTTCCTACTGATGGATCATCTGTCATGTGCAGCTCTGGGTTCCAGCCAAAGGCAGAAAAAGAAAGAGAAAAAGCCAGTGGTGAGTGGAATAAAGGGAGTGTTCTTGGAGGCTGAGTTTTGATCTGCGGATTTTAATGTGGGGTGAACGAGGCCCTGCAGAGAAGCAGGTCGGGAGGAGGTCACTGGGAACGTTTCAGGTTCGGTCGGATGAAGACGAGCCTGCGAAGAGAAATCCGTCAAGAAGAGCGTGTCCCTTGAAAGGTTATTTTTTTGGGGAAAATATTGCAGCCTCTTGCGTGAGAGTAAAATTACCGCTTATCGGGCTCTTCTGGCGAACATGGAGGATGTTTCTCGGGAAATATTGCTTCTGCAGAAAGGTTTCAGAATTATTGGGAGCTTGTCATGAAACATGGAGACAAGTTCTGTTTCAATCACTTTCGGGTCTTATTTCTTATTTTAATTCTGAGTCTGAGTTGTTGGTGGTTTCATATACCAAGCACACACACACTTACATGACCATATTCTAAATTCGACTTATTCCTTAGAATTAAACAGGGTTGAGACTGATAAACTGATATGTAAATGATATGTAAATCACCCTGCTCTGATTGGCTGGCCTGTATAGTGACTCAGTGAAGGAAAAGTAGGAAACATGGTATTCTGAACCGGCTTGGCTAAACTGTTGAATCTGTAAATCTAGATACATTGGTTTTCTTGACATCTCATAAGTGATGATTTCAAAGTGTGTGTGTGTGTGTGTGTGTGTGTGGACTGTAAGGACAGTGATTCAGTGGACTGTTTATAGACCTTAACAGTGTAAAATGTGTGCATAAGGTGGCGGTTGTCTAGTGGTAGGGTACTTATGGACCCATGGCTCAAGATGTCCCAGGTTCAAATCCCACCACAACCACCACTGGGTCCCTGAGCAAGACCCTTAACCTAGAGTTGCTGCAGGGAGACTGTCCCTGTCCCCATGGAGGTCACTCTGAATAAGAGTCTGCTAAATGCAGTAAATGTAAATGCATATATAGATATAGGTTGCATTGGTTTGGACGTGTCCAGAGGAGAGACGAGGATTATACTGGGAGGAGGATGTTGTTGCCAGGAAAGAGGAAAAGAGGAAGACCGAAGAGGAGGTTTATGGACGTGGTGCACATGCGGTTGGTCGGTTTGAAGTAGAAAGATGCAGAGAACTGGAAGAAACGGATGATCCGCGGTGGCGACTCCTAAACGGGTGCAGCCAAACGAACAAGAAGAGATATAATCTAGATAAAAATCCATCCATCCAAAGTAACCCTGTAAACAGACTATATTGAATCTCTGTAAAATAGATTTTAAGGTGAGAGAAAAATAAAGTACCTGAATGTGCAAAATCTGCATATTGCAGAAAATATGGACGACGTGTGAAATGACTGTACATCTGTTTGTTTAATGTAAACTGAATGTGCAGAGAAAAGCAATAAGACCTGCAGGATCTTCAGACAGAAAACAAACCAGGCTTTTACGCGCCGCTAATAAAGGTGAATTTATTGACAGGAACTTATTGCCGGAAGAAATACAGCCTGCAGTCATGTGGGACCGGCCTTTTGGCATGAGTCCCACAAAGCTGGACGCCGGTGACGGCTCTATTCCTGCTCATTACTCCTGCACGCAGTCAGCCGGAGGGGAAGACAGGACAGATTTAGAACCGTGCTCCAAAATCAGTGCTGTGCTTTCATCGATTACTCTGCCTGATTGAAACTGGAGCTTTTTTTTTTTTTTTTTTTTTTTTACAGCCCCAGGGCTAAGTGTGTGTGTGTGTGTGTGTGTGTGGAGGAATTTTGATGGGTGTCAGGTCAGCTGGCTGCCATGTTCTGTATTAAAGAGGGAAGCTGGGGAAAAAAATGTGTTAATTTATGTGGACTCACTCTTGATTTGCAACATGGAGCAAGAGAGTGGACACTTTCCACTCTGTCCCGGGTCCCTGCTCATATAAATGTCCAGCCTCGGTCTTCAGGATTAGTGTTTGAAGTTATAGCGCCTGTGATTTCTCACCACTGGAGACCCGTGAAGATTTTTCACTTTAACCAAGTTTAAGCATGTCGATTATTTTAAGAAGAAACAAAACCATGTGGATTTTTTTCAGTGTTTTTTTTTTTTTTGTGCAGAAATGGAGGCTCTGCATCTAAACATTGCAAAAAATGTCCTATGTGTTTGTAGAAACTCCAATTTTATCCTTTGAATTTGTCATTTGGGAGTTGCTTTTAATGCACATGGGGGACAAAGACAACACTGTCCAGGACACTCCAGAGCGCAACACGCAGTGAAGTGCATAACGCTGTCTTCGTCCCACATGTACAATAAAAAGACGAAGTGTAAAGAGGATTTCAGCTAAATCCTAAATAACTAAACCATATATAAACCATATAGGACACGGTTTATTCTGATTGGGACACAACCCAATCATCAACGCCTCTTGAAGCATTTGCAGAGTTTAGGTGCCAGAACCATTTTATTTTTAATGCTTTTGTTTGTTCTTAAAAATAATCTATATGGTTAAATTTAATAAAAAGGAAAAATCTTCATGGGTTTCCAGTGGCGAGAAATCACAGGAGTTATAACTAATCCTGAAGACTGAGAGTCTCCATTTATTCCGGTCCTCTGCATCTTCCCCCTTCAAACCAACCACCTGCATGTCCTCTATCACCATGTTCATAAATCAGCTCTTTGGTCTTCATCTTTTTCTCTTTCCTGGCTTTTCCATCCTCATCATCCTCCTTCCAATATAATCCTTGTCTCTCATCTGGAAATGTCCAAACCAGCGCAACCTTGCTTCTCTAACTTTGTCTCCAAAACTTGAGCTATTAGTAAAGTTCTACATCTTTGCTAATTAGGCTTTACAGAAATGGGTGGCTTGGTGCTGCACTCCCTCAAAGAACTGAAGAGCTCAGGTCCTCCTGAGCTTTGCATTGCTGTAGTCATCTGCACTGAATGTTTCCAGTCACTGAAATGAGCGAAACAGTGAGGACAATGCTTCACTTGGCTACGAAAGTACTCTGTACCCGCTGCTTGCCAAGGAGACAATCTATAAGCGAGACCCTTAAGTAATTTAATCCCCCACTTTAAGGATAAAATACTGAAATAATACAGGACAGCAGAAAAAGCACTCACTGAGGCACGTCCCAGATCAATAACAACATTAGGGACCGAGCCCTTAGGCTGCTTCAGGTGAAACCAACTTTTATAGCATGTTTTAGCAAAGCTGCCAAACAGACAAACTCTGACTTTGCAAGAACTGACCCTTTGGATTGGAGTTTCAGTGCTTTCACTGTGAGATGAGCTTCAGAGACAAGATCAGTAATGTCCATCTGAAGCTGTGAAAGTGAGAGTGATAACTCCTTGTCTTCTTAAAAAAAGTTTCTAAAAAAATAATAAATGGGCAGTGTAATGGTTATTATTATACAATTATGTCATTAGTAGTTAGAAGATTGTTCAGAGGACCTCTGATGATGTATAAAAACTTTGGAAGACGTTCTTTCTCGCCCGTACGTGGGTCACCGGGGCCTCCCTCTGGAGCCAGGCCTGGAGGTGGGGCCCGCTGGCGAGCGCCTGGTGGTCGGGCCTTCACCCATGGGGCCCGGCCGGGCTTAGCCCGAAGAGGCAACGTGGGTCCCCCTTCCCATGGGCTCACCACCTGTGGGAGGGGCCAAAGAGGTCGGGTGCCTTGTGAGCTGGGCGGTGGCCGAAAAGGGGGCCTTGGCGGTCCGATCCTCGGCTGCAGAAGCTGGCTCTAGGGACGTGGAACGGCACCTCTCTGGTAGGGAAGGAGCCTGAGCTAGTGCGCGAGGTTGAGCAGTTCCAGCTAGATATAGTTGGACTCACCTCGACGCACAGCTTGGACTCTGGGACCAGTCTCCTTGAGAGGGGCTGGACTCTTTTCCACTCTGGAGTTGCCACCGGTGAGAGGCGCCGAGCAGGTGTGGGCATACTTATTGCCCCACGGCTTGGCGCCAGTACATTGGGGTTTACCCCGGTAGATGAGAGGGTGGCGGCCCTCCGCCTTCGGGTTGGGGGACAGGTCCTTAGTGTTGTCTGCGCTTATGCGCCAAACAGCATTCTGGACTACCCACCCTTTCTGGGGTCTCTGGAGGGGGCGCTAGAGAGCATCCCTCCTGGTGACTCCATCGTTCTGCTGGGGGACTTCAATGCTCACGTGGGTAATGACAGTGACACCTGGAAGGGCGTAATTGGGAGGAATGGCCCCCCCGATCTGAACCAGAGCGGTGTTTTGTTATTGGACTTTTGTGCTCGTCATGGATTGTCCATAACGAACACCATGTTCAGGCATAAGGATGTCCACATGTGCACCTGGCACCAGGACACCCTAGGCCGCAGTTCAATGATCGACTTTGTGGTCGTGTCATCGGACTTGCGGCCCCATGTCTTGGACACTCGGGTAAAGAGCTGTCAACCGACCATCACCTGGTGGTGAGTTGGCTTCGTTGGTGGGGGAGGATGCCGGTCAGACCTGGTAGGCCCAAACGCATCGTGAGGGTCTGCTGGGAACGTCTGGCAGAGTCCCCTGTCAGGACAAGCTTCAACTCCCACCTCCGTCAAAGCTTTAACCACGTCCTGGGGGAGGTGGGGGACATTGAGTCTGAATGGACCTTGTTCCGCGCCTCCATTGTCAAGGCGGCTGACCGGAGCTGTGGCCGGGAGGTGGTCGGTGCCTGTCGCGGTGGCAACCCTAGAACCCGTTGGTGGACACTAGCGGTGAGGGATGCCATCAAGCTGAAGAAGGAGTCCTACCGGGCCTTTTTGGCCAGTGGGGCTCCGGAGTCAGCTGATAGGTACCGACAGGCCAAGCGGAATGCGGCTCCGGTGGTTGCTGAGGCAAAAACTCGGGCATGGGAGGAGTTTGGAGAGGCCATGGAGAAGGACTTCCAGACGGCTTCGAGGAAATTCTGGTCCACCATCCGGCGTCTCAGGAGGGGAAAGCAGTGCACGGTCAACACAGTGTATAGTGGGGATGGTGCGCTGCTGACCTCGACTCGGGACGTTGTGGGTCGGTGGGGGAAGTACTTTGACGACCTCCTTAATTCCACCAACATGCCTTCCGAGGAGGAAGCAGAGCCTGGGGACATCGAGGTGGACTCTTCCATCTCTGGGGTCGAGGTTGCCAAGGTGGTCAAAAAGCTCCTTGGTGGCAGGGCTCCGGGAGTGGATGAGATCCGCCCAGAGTTCCTCAAGGCTCTGGATGTTGTAGGACTGTCATGGCTAACACGCCTCTGCAACATCACATGGACATCGGGGACGGTGCCTCTGGATTGGCAAACCGGGGTGGTGGTCCCCCTCTTTAAGAAAGGGGACCGGAGGGTGTGTTCCAATTATCGAGGGATCACACTTCTCAGCCTCCCGGGAAAGTCTATTCAGGGGTCCTGGAAAGGAGGGTCCGTCGGAGAGTCGAACCTCAGATCCAGGAGGAGCAATGTGGTTTTCGTCCAGGTCGCGGAACAGTGGACCAGCTCTACACCCTTAGCAGGGTCCTGGAGGGTGCATGGGAATTTGCCCAACCAGTTTACATGTGCTTTGTGGACTTGGAGAAGGCAAGGGGGGTACTCCGGGAGTATGGGGTATCGGATTGCCTGTTAAGGGCTGTCCGGTCCCTGTACAACCGGTGTCAGAGCTTGGTCCGCATTGCCGGCAGTAAGTCGGACCTGTTCCCGGTGAGAGTTGGACTCCGCCAGGGCTGCCCTTTGTCACCGATCCTGTTCATAACTTTTATGGACAGGATTTCTAGGCGCAGCCAGGGCGTTGAGGGGGTCCGGTTTGGTGGGCTCAGGATTGGGTCTCTGCTTTTTGCAGATGACGTTGTCATGTTGGCCTCATCATGCCGTGACCTTCAGCACTCTCTGGATCGGTTCGCAGCCGAGTGTGAAGCGGCTGGGATGAGAATCAGCACCTCTAAATCTGAGACCATGGTCCTCAGTCGGAAAAGGGTGGAATGCCCTCTCAGGATTGGGAGTGAGACCTTGCCCCAAGTGGAGGAGTTTAAGTATCTTGGGATCTTGTTCACGAGTGAGGGTAAGATGGAGCGGGAGATCGACAGGCGGATCGGGGCAGCTTCTGCAGTGATGCGGGCTCTGCATCGGTCCGTCATGGTGAAGAAGGAGCTGAGCCAGAAGGCAAAGCTCTCAATTTACCAGTCGATCTACGTTCCCGCCCTCACCTATGGTCATGAGCTGTGGGTAGTGACCGAAAGAACAAGATCGCGAATACAAGCGGCCGAAATGAGTTTCCTCCGCAGGGTGTCTGGACTCTCCCTTAGAGATAGGGTGAGAAGCTCAGCCATCCGGGAGGGGCTCAAAGTAGAGCCGCTGCTCCTCCGCATCGAGAGGAGTCAGATGAGGTGGCTCGGGCATCTGATTAGGATGCCCCCTGGACGCCTCCCTGGTGAGGTGTTCCGGGCACGTCCCACCGGAAAGAGACCCCGGGGAAGACCCAGGACACGTTGGAGAGACTATGTCTCTCGGCTGGCCTGGGAATGCCTTGGGATCCACCCGGAGGAGCTGGAAGAAGTGGCCGGAGAGAGGGAAGTCTGGGCATCCCTGCTGGAGCTGCTGCCCCCGCGACCCGACCTCGGATAAGCGGAAGAAAATGGATGGATGGATGGATGGATGGAAGATTGTGGGTTTCGATTCCTCACCAGTAGGTTGCCCTGAGGTACCCGTCCCCGTCACTGTTCCCCGTGCGCTTTCAATAGCTGCCCCCTGCTGCAGGGTGTTTGAATGGGGTTCACGGTGTGCTGTTACCTCGCAATGACAAGGGTTGTCACTTTCACTTTCACTTGTCATTGTGAATAGCTCAGAACAGAACACCATGACCTACATTGAACTGGTGTAATGTAAGGTCTTTTAGTGGTCTAACTTACATTTACATTACATTTACATTTACATATGGCATTTAGCAGACGCTCTTATCCAGAGTGACTTACAGGTCCTAATTACAGGGACCCAGTGGTGGTGGTAGTACTAGTGGTGGGACTCGAACTGGGGAGCCTCTTGAGCCACAGGTCCATAGGCAAGCATCCTACCTCTAGACTACCGCCACCGCCAACTTGCCTACAGACCCATGGCTCAAAGGGTCCCACGTTCAAATCCCACCTCTGGCACTACCATCACTGGGTTCCTGAGCAAGACCCTTAACCTTGAGTGTCTCCAGGGGGGACTGTCCCTGTAATTAGGACATGGAAGTTGCTCTGGATAAGAGCGTCTGCTAAATGCCACAGATGTAAATGAAATGCTCCACATTGAACCTGGGGAGCAGTGATGAGGACAGCACCTTGCCTAAGATTACCTAAGGGCAATCTACAGGTCTGGGACTTGAACCCACAACCTTCTTATTACCGGGCCTAGTCTAAAACCCCCAACATTTTTCACCCTTTTCACCCATATTTTCTTGCAGTGGCCTCGATTAGAACCAGGGCTGCTACAGCCACAGTGCATAGTATTGACTACTGCACGATCATGACAATTGGGCAGTATCCGACCTTTAGACAGTTGTGGCCCCAGGAGCCCCACAAGGGGTGTTCATTTGGTGCTTCCCATCACTTCTAAGAGTTTGCTGCGTTCCTCATTGATGCACGAGCTGAGTGATCAACCACTAAGAGTAAAGAAATACAGCTCAAAGGTATCTCAAGGCAATGGCCAGTGACTTGAACCCATGACCCTGATTGGGATTGGCAGTCTTTCCATTTCCCATCGGTTCATAGATACCACTGTACTGAACCAGTTTCTTTCCAGTTGAAACAGTGGCACACTAATGGTTCTGGACTAGGCATCATGATCGGAAGGTGGTTGGTTCAAGTCCTTGGAGATTTTCTTTGCTTAAATCTTGACAGGGTGAAAGGCTGAGTGCATTATTGGTTAGGACTGGAGGATGAAACAGTCAGAATTCATAAATGACAGAATTTTATGGCTATCAGATGTCTAACTGCTGGGAGGGGGAAAGCTCTCATCTATGCAGGACGGCGGGACTCTTTAACTCGATTTGTCCAGGCTAGGTTTACAACGTGCTCCATTTTCTTCTGTTATTCAGCCAGTTTTAAGGTGTCCAGGCAAAGAGCATTTTCCAGTGTGATGGTTCTGCTGATGTCCAGGCCTGGGGTTCTTTCAGGGGGAATTACTCCTTCTGTTTGCCTCATTTCATACATCAACCCCTGACATCCTCTAATTAAGATTAAAAGATCTGCAAAGGGAGCCCCCCGTTGGCCTGGAAAAGCATAAGAACTGCAGTTTTGTCTCACAGGAGATTTATAGACACGATAAACATGCAAGGCCTGATGCGGGGAAGCTGAACACAAATGATCAATATTAGTTTAAAGCGCTGAAGTCTGGCTCGTGATGTCCTCATTATATCTAAACATGGTGCTGCATGTTCTGGAGGCAGCATCCACGAAGATCTTTGAGCTGTCAGCACTAAGCTTCACGCATCAGGAAACCTAATTCCTTGCCTGTATAGAGGTGATACCGGTAGGATTTCCTTTTCCCACCACTGCTTTCAGAGCCGCTGTTTGTTAGCGTTTTTTGCTGCTTTCACATTACAAGCCTCAGATCTTTGCAGTGAGTCACATCTGTTCACCTGCAGGATCACTTTTGGATCCTGGTTTTTATATTTAAAATCACAGGCTCGTGTTACAGTGCACGACTGTTGGAGCTGTAACTTCAGTGAGAGATTGCTTCCATGCTTTTAAATTAAATAAAATAATGTTTAACCATTTTACTCCACTGACTGTAAAAAATATTTCATCCAAATTGTGCAAAAGTCCTGAGCCCCTCATTTCTTCATATTATGCTTCCAAAGATCCAGACTTTCTTATATTTTAATGCTCGGTTGAGGAACAGTTCTCCAGATCTTTCTGAAGGACAAAGTTTCTGTTTCTCATTTTCAGTACAATCCCTGTACCTGAGCAGTTTCATTGGCCTACAGCGCTGTGCAAAAGTCTTGAGCCCCTTGTTTCTTTCTATTTTGTCAGGAATCACCTTGCAGGTGCAAAAATACAATTGTATTCTTGCCAAACTGTTATTTTTGGGATATTAAGCTAATTAAATGAAAGAAACGGGAACAAATGTTTGTAGCAGGCTGCAGGGTGTCTATTGATACAACGTTCTAGATAAAGGGGCTCCACTCAGCGTTCAGCATCAGCAGTAAACGTATCCCCTGATCATCTGGAATCATCAGCACCTGTTTCTTCACTGCTTCATTTCTTAAGTTAGACGCTTTGTTCTGCTTGAAGGTTCAGACATAGATCACTGTGTGGATTAACCAACACAGAACTATCAAACTGCTCAGGTACAGAGACTGGACTGAAAATGAGAGACAACAACACTGTCCTTCAGGAAGATCTGGAGAACTGCTCAGGTACAGAGACTGGACTGGAAACTAAAGACGACAACAATGTCCTTCAGGAAGATCTGGACAACTGCTCAGGTACAGAGACTGGACCGAACACGAGAGACGACAACACTGTCCTTCAGGAAGATCTGGAGAACTGCTCAGGTACAGAGACTGGATCGAAAACGAGAGACGACAACACTGTCCTTCAGGAAGATCTGGAGAACTGTTCCTCAACAATACATTTAAAAAACAAAAGCTTGGTAGCAGAATGTGATGAAATGAGGTCAAACTTTTGCATATTACTGAGTTACTGTAGAATGGTCAGGTACAGGGACTGCACTGAAAATTAGAGACAAAAACGTCTGTTCTTTGGATTGTGGGATGAAACCGGAGCTCCTGGAGGAAACATTATTGCTCCGGTGACTAATTTCATGGCTTATGATTCAGTCTGTTCACATATCGCTGCCACGCCGTCGTCTAATAAACAAAACTGTCTGTACCAGGACCTCTAACCCAGCTGTGTCCCACACAGCAGTGACACATGAGGTCAGACTTCTTTGATGAGATGGGGCTCAGTGACCCCACCCCCAGGCCAAGCACTTTCTAATAGAGTCTGATTTATTCCAATGGAATGAACAAGGAACACAGTGTGTTCATCCTGACCTGACACTAAGCCTGTGCTCCTTCAGGTGAAGATTTTAGACACGAAGTCCACAGAACAGTCGTGATTTCTGGACAACGTGAGCAGAAAGAGCATTAGCATCATTACAAGGAAAATAACTGAACAGAAGGCAGAACTGAACACATCTTATGGATCAATGTGTCCCAAAATCTGTCCCCCAGCTCACCCAAATCTACAGCTTCAGCTGAGAAGTGCAGTGTTGAGATCTGATGTGTTTGATACACTACACAGCAAAATTAGACAAATTACAATGGTTTATGGATTTATTTGTATTGGTAAAATTCGGCTATTTGGCCAAAAATTTGTAGACACTTGGTCTTTAAGTGCTTTTTTTTCCTGGAATCAAGGGTAAATTAGGGCTTAAAAATCTATTTAATTGGTAGAGTATATATGATGTATATTTGTTCGTTATATATTTTAAGATGTCATTTTCCTAAAAAAGAGAGTTTGCAAAATGTAAACCAGAATCTAAATGCGTGAAAAGTACTAAAGATATCTGTTATTATCCAAACAAAGGGATGACCCTGTGTGCATTGGTAGAGTATGTATGAAGTATAGATTTGTAATATATATTTTAAGATGTCTTCATTTTTATGGTGCAGTTATTCATAAAAAATGTAAACTATTATATTTTTCAAAAGAATTGTTGCAAAATGTAAAGCTGACGCTAAATGCATGAAAAGTGCTCTATGAAAAATATTTATTATTATCTAGTCAACGGGACAACCCTGTCCAGAGGACATGTTTAACATTTCCTGATCAGATGGTTAGTTTCAGAGCAGTGATCACTCTGCGTTTTTAAAGAAAATGAACAGGATATTGATTTTAATGGGAAGAGAACTGGGTTCTAGCAGAAGCAAAAGTTTCTGAACTCCTGTTTAAAGACTTGCACACACGTATATGCTTAAGCCCAGCAGTCCCACATCGCATTTTCCTGCAGAAATGCATCTCTAGTTAGAATTCTGCAGGATCCTGCCCGTGCACGAGTAACCGGTCTGATAATGTTTGACAACGTGTTGGATTTTCAACATGATCTTTATGAAAGGGTCTCAATCTGGCATCAGATATTGGGTTTAACAACCTCCCACAAGACTTCTGAAAATAATTCTTCAATCATGCTTTTACATTGTCTATAAAGCGGGTTTAAAAAGGGTCAACTGGAGATATAAGACAACGAGCTCATATAAAATGAATGGCTTTGGTCCAGTAGAGGCTTTAGAATCCTTAGAGGGCTTCTTTGAAGTGTTTCTCTTTCAAATGCTCTTGTCTTTCTTTGGCGCAGACCATAATTCATCACAGCATCTATTAAAAGGAAAGCGATCCAATTTACTCTCCAGCAGAAAAAAGACGATCATAACATCCCCAGCTATTACAGTCTTTAGAGAACAGGCTCTTCAGGTGCTTTGAAGAAATGCACGCCTTCCGTGATAAGAAAACACTAGCATTGATTTCTGCTTTGCTGTGAATGTAACGAACTCTCTGTCCATTATCATGTTCCAACCAGGATCTTCTCAAAAGCTGAAAGGTGGAGAAACAGCCTGGCTCTTATACACATGGTCACACAGGTCTGCTTAATCCAAAAGATAATGTTATATTAGACTATATATTGTTTGTAATTAAAATACTATACCAACCTAGGCATTAGGGATGCACAAGCCAGTTTATTTCGTCGGGCCGGTCCCAAACCCGGATAAATGGGGAGTGTTATGTCAAGAAGGGTATCCGGTAAAAAACTTTATCCAAAATCAATATGCCGACAATGAAACAAACTTCCATACTGGATGGAGAGAAGGAAGGTTGATCTTCTGTGTGTGAGAGACTAGATGGAAGGGTAGTGAGACCAGGTGTGTTGGAGGAGGGTTTAAACTCTTCTACCATGGTGTGGATGGAAGGAGGAATGGGGGAGGAGTTATCCTGAAGGAAGAGTAGGTGGAGAGTGTTTTAGAGGTGAAGAGGGTGTCTTCATGGGAGGGTGAGGAGTTTGAAGCTGGAAGTTGAAGGTGTGATAATGAATGTTGTTAGTGCTTATTTGCTGCAGTTTTTCCAGCATTAACTTAACGGAGATGCTTATTTTTCTTCTTACACTTTACTTTCTCCACTTTTGACATCTCTTTAAATGTTCAATCCTCACCACATTGGTGGGAGTAGAAATATATAAATTATGTTTTTGCTTTTCATACTTTTTGATGCTGATGCAAAGAGATCAGAAGTGCAGACTCAAACCTGTCGGTACACGACGTACAACAAATCAAGAATAACTACGTTTCATTGTTTATAGGAGGGGTAAAATCTTGTCTGGACGTGTGAACATCAGAACTTCACAATGACTAATGTTCCCCCATTCAGAACTTTATAATAAAGCAACGTTTTCATTCAAGAATTGCTAGAATTGGGCCAAAGCTTTCATTCCTAATGAAGAGCTGGCTCAAATGTTCAAGCCTTAATTAATTAGTCAAATCGTTAGTGCTTCTAATTGGTTTTAACAAAACCTTGGACTCAAACCAGGCCTTTGTTCAAAAGCGAGCATCAGGTATTCGTGTGTTTCTGTTTTGGTGGACAACAGATGGTTTAGAGTGCCAAGTGCTTAATTACAAAATCAAATTTCTACAATTTCCTCCTTCAAGCCAATTAAAAAGCTGAACTGCACGGCAAATGTAATGGAAGCTCATTCCTCACCGATTAACGTGATGTAAAGTGCATGGCCCAAATTATCACACATCTCGAAAGACATTGAACTTCTGAAGTCATATGGTTTAAAATAAACTGAAGTGCATATAAAATGGGAAATCTGACATTTTTATTCCATTTTTAGAGATCGAAACAGGTCCCAGGTGGGACGGTCCAGATCCTTTCAGTATGGCATGGACACGTTCTCCCCATGTCCACCCAAGTTTCCTTCTGGAGCTTCAATTTCTTCACACTGTCCAAGGACCTGCATGCCAGGTTGATCAGAGATCATAAATTGTTCCCTAGATGTGTGTATAATGGAATGGACTTTCGCCCTGTGAGAGCCGGGTTAGAATCCAGCTTCACAACCCTAATAAGGCTCAGAAAATGAGTGAGTGAGCATGAGGGAGCTTCCTCAACTAAAGAGGTAAACCTGTCAACAAAAATATTGTCTGATGGTTGATGTCCTTGGAAGAATGAGTAAAATTGTGTTAAGATATGTCTCCGACACCCACCAGAAACCCACACCAGCAGGAAAACAGGCAATCGCAGAAAACCTCAACATTTCAGACAGTGATCATCTGTCACCTTGTACTGAGCGCATGGATATCATGACCCACCCCTCATTTTCCATGGCTGGAGGATCATCATTCCATCATCAGGAATGACTGAGAGAGTTTAAAAGCGTCCAGCCTAAAGCTTATCCATAGCCAGTCATGTCGAATCTAAACTCTTGCCTTTTATCCACCATTTTCATTTCTCAGTGAGGATGAATGAACCCACCAGCTGCTCCCTGGACCCCTTCTGCCTCTTACACCCTTTAGTCATCATTCTTCTTCTCCTTCACTATAATCCAAACATCTCCAAAATCTCTCTGGGGTTTTTCAACTTTTTTGTGAGGTTCAGCGACTTCCCTTGCCATCCTGCATCACTTGTTTTAGCTGAACTATCATTTTAAACACCTTGGCCCAGTCCTAACTCTCACCTTTTATCTCTATATTGCAGGTAGAAGTTCAGATGAGCTTCCCCATCATGGCCCAGTGTGTTCCAGGTGAATTATTAGCAACACAACCTCAGTGGTGATAAATCTTTGGACAATTGTTTGTCAGCAGAGAACAAAAACCTGCTTCCACAATAAACGTTAATGCTAATAGGCTTCGTGAAGACAGTATAGGCTAAGCCTTACAGCATTTTTATATTACATCTTATATATATATGTAGTGAAAAAAGTGGTGGAAAAAAAAAGTGAAAGTGATGATTCTTGTCATTGTGAGTACACACAGCACAGCACAGCACATGGTGAACCACAATGAAATAGGAAATCTGCATGTAACCCATACACAAACACACACCGTGCAGCAGGGGACTGCTATGAAAGTGCCTGGGGAGCAGTGATGGGGATGGTACCTTGCTCAAGGGTACCTCAGGGCAACCTACTGGTAAGGGGTTTGAACCCACAATCTTCTGATTCTGTGAGCAAACTCCCTAACTCCTTGGGGCAGCGGTGGTCTAGTGGTTAGGGAATTGCCCTGGATCTGAAGATTGTAGATTCTCTCACCAGTAGGTTGCCCTGAGGTACCCTTTAGCAAGGTACCAACCCAGTCACTGCTCCCCAGGTGCTTTCAATAGCAGTCCCCTGCTGCACGTGTGTATGGGCGAAACGCAGAGGTTGAATTTTGTTGTGTTGTGCTGTGCTGCGTTTCACAATGACAAGGGTAGTCACTTTCACTTTAACCACTATGCCACCGCTGCAAATATATGGTGGATCTGTCTGTCCATCTCTGCACTAATAGTGATTTAGCTTGAGATCAATTTTTTTTTTTCTTGTTTCTGCTTCTGGATTTAGGACTGCCCATCCCTCCATGCCCATGTTTTTATTCATCCTTTATCATTCCACCCTTCATGAATTCACAGGCCGTCTTCTAGCAGCTCTGTAATTTATCCTGAGTTTAAGAGCTACTCTTCTTATTTCTTCTCTGTGAAGATCATTGAAAAACGGAGGGACCTTGCCCTCCTCATGAAGAACATTTTCTCAGTATCTCAGCTCTCCTCGTAGTGGAGTGCAGGCAGGTGTTGTGTGTTTTCTTTTTAAAAAGTAAAACTTCAAGGCTGAACACATAAATGGGGCTTTAGAGGCTTCGGCTGAAGAGAAACAGGAGTAGTTCTTCACAGAGATTACAGGGTATTAAAGTGTTCCAGGCTTCAGGGAACAAAGATTCATCTGAGCAACTACATTATTCACATCCAGAATCAAATCTCATCTTAAATGCTACTGTGTGTTTATTTATATATATATAAGTTTTAATTTTAATCTTCTGACAGGCTGTAAACCTTTGCCCAAGAACATACTGAGACATATTGAGAAAAAGACAAAGTAAATATCGGCCCCAAAAGACGATGTAAACCAGGAATGAAATGTTGGTAACATGCACAATATTACACTTTAAGCTGCTGAGAGCTAATAGCCACTTAATCTGTAACCTAGTTAAGTGAAAATATCATTACATCCCCAACAGAGAGCAAACCTAAAAATGGCATTTTGGGCAAAGTTTGTCCCTTTTCCAGATTTTAAAATAAATGAACCTTATGCATGGCATTATTAAATGTCTCTAAAGCAGGGACGCTATAGGGTATTAACACATCATTTGACACCTCCCACGAACACCAACACAAGACTGTAATACTTACCAGACAACTTCCTCAGAAAAGGAAAGAATCAAACAGGTTTGATAAACTTAAAGCTGTATTTCAATTCAATTCAATTTATTCTTGTATAGCGCCTTTTACAACAGCTAAACCCACCCCTCATGTGATAATTATCCTCTTTCAGTTTTATTTCTTATGGTAGAATTATGTGCCATTGGACACAATAAATATCACTTTTGAATTTTCAGGTTTAATGATTTAATATATGGAAAATATGAAAACGTTCCATTTTCTACAAAATCTTTTTGCTTACTTTCATGAACTGTGTTTTCAGCAGCATGAGGTAGTTAATCGAGCGCTAAGTTAACAAATACACAAACTAAATATTCATAAATCTGCATTGGCAAAAACAAAAAAAAGAAGCGTTCATTTGTGGTTTTGCAAGATGCATTTCAGAATCCGGTAGCGTTTGCAAAAACTACTGCACCGTTAATAAAAAAATACATTGATAAAAAAATAAACTCCATAAAGTGCTGCTATATTTGGCAGGCTACCCAGTACTCCTTTTTTGCTGTCTATACTTTATTTGCATCTCTATGGAAGGCCAAGCGAGAAAAATGCAAGAAGTGCAGGAAAGTGCAGCGAGTTTCAAAGCCAAAGAGGAACCAAAAAAATCTCTTCCTTTCTCACAAAAACAGCGTTTTTTTAAAACACCCAGCAGGTCAGGTAGTCACTTTCTCAGGCGTGACTCTGTTCCATCTCGCCCCTGCAGCCCGTGGATGGAGCACTATGGCGTCCTCCTCTCCAAACTGCTGCTTGGCAAAGTTCACAAATACCTGCAGGACAGTAAGAGACAAACACACAAGATAAACACGGCTGTTTCAGACAATGGTGAAAATAATCCCTTGAAGAATCAAACTAAACTGGTGACGGGGTGATGCCTCAGGCTCTCTGATGTTCACCATCTGGTTGGATCCAACAAAAGAGCAGCTGTAGCTCATACTGTTAAAATGGTAACGGTCATGCTTGAATGCTTAATGACTTGGATTGAAAGTTTTGAACTACACAACACAGACAGTTGGTTTTATTTCTGAGGTCTTTTCTGTTTTTCAAACCAGCCTTGTGGGGACCTTGTGATCTGTGAGGACCCCAAACCAAACACACCACACAGTGAACCCCAATGAAATGCTGTGTCTTTATTTAACCCCACACACACTGTGCAGCAGGAAGCAATGATGGGGACAGTACCTCGCTCAAGGGTACCTACAGGCAACCTACTGGTTTGGGATTCGAACCCAAGACCTTCATATTTCAAGGTCTAGTCCGCTTCCCCTGAGGTTTACACTGATCCAGAGTGATCTGTTTTCTAATTAGAAGTCTCCTTGGGTCAACTTGGGGTTAAGAGTCTTGATCAGGAACCCAGTGTTGAAAGTGCAGGAGGCAGACTTCGAACCTGCAACCTTTTGGTTCATAGGCAAACCCCACTCAGTGTCCTATGCAGATTGTGTTTGTGCCCTGTAGGTACATTGGGCTACCTGAGCTTTGAGTGAAGTATGAAAAAAAGACCTTTGGATATGCTTGGGATCAATTTCAACACTACATGAACATTTTTAAATATTTATATAAGGCTTTTTCCTAAACAACTTAGCTTGTTACAACAAATTTTGGCCCAAAAAGTCTCTTAAATAACCTGTTACATTTCTGGCCAAAAATGCTGTTTAACTTTCATGAGAGAGCCGTGAGAGTAACAATAGGGCTGGTTTGGCATTGGCAGGTTTTTTGACCAACCTGGTCCAGAGTTGTCTGAGTCACAGAGTAATCTTCGATGTTGAGTTTCTCCTTGTTGGTCAGGACGAGCTGGAAGATTCGTGCGAGAGAGGAGGAAGCCACCTCATACTGTAGGGTGTTGTAGTGTTTCTCCCGCTGGACGCAACCCAAAAATGTGTTCTCCATGAAGGCCTCGGCTGGGTTCAGATCTGGCACAGTGCCTGCTTTAGCTGCCCTGATCTTCATGGTGACCACGTAACCATCACCGAATCTAAAGCCACAGCATTAAAGAATCAGAAAAGAAACAGTGAGATGATACACTGCATGTCCAGAAGTATTAGGACACCTCATGCAGTGATTCACTTGTGACTATTTGCCATTGTGATCGCAGAGCAAAGCTCACAGTGAACTACAACAAAATGTTTCTCTGCATTTAAACCACACACTGACACTGTAACAGTGTGGAGCCATGTCCAGCATCCAGGGAGCAGTCTTAGGGATGGTACCTTGCTCAAGGGTACTTTGGGGTACTACGTGTCCAGAACTCAAACCCATAACCTTTTAATTAAGGGACCTAGTCCCTAAACATTAGGACACCACTGCCCTTAAAGAGGAAGGTAACCAAGGACAATCTACTGGTCTGGGACTTGAACCCACAGCCTTTTGATTTAGGCCATAATTGCAGCATTAATGAGGTGAGGTCCTTAAAATGAACACAGAACACAGAAAACCACAATGAAAAGGTTCGCTGTATTTAACCCACACACACCGTCCACCAGGGGACATATTCAGCATCCAGGGAGCAGTGATGGGGATAGTATTTTGCTTAGAGGTACCTCAGTGTACCAGAGATTCAAACCCACAACCCATTAGGCCTATTACATAAACACTAGACCACCGCTGCCTCGTTGGGGCTGCCCATGTTGGATGTTACTGCTAAATTAGCTGTATTTGTTTTATCAAAAATGTTGCTCCATCACCCGTTCCAAACGGCCATCTGGATACCTTTGGATATGCAGTGTAATGTCATCATAATTATGCACTAAAAGCTTCTTTTAACGTCCATGAAAATGTGTCTGGATTAAAAGTTGAGGCTCATACTTGTACTTGAGGTGCTGAATGGTTCCCAGACATTTGAAGGTCCCGTTCACCATAATGGCCAATCGTGTACAGAGGGCCTCACATTCTTCCATACTGTCAGAAAGACCAGGCAAACATTTCTTAAAGCCAAGTGCTCTATTATTCCATTTAAATCTTGTTTTTTGCCACTGCAGAAAAGAAATCTAGCAATCTTTGAATCATGTCTATGACTTTGTGTATAATAAACCAATGTTACTTATTCAACATCAATCTAAATAAAAGTTGTGAGCCAGTTTGTTTTATTTTGGCTAAAAGGACAAATAGTTTGGAAAAAAATCAGGCTTAAAAATTCTGTTATGTTACATGAACGTTATAGTTAAAGCTCAGGTGTGTCTTTACCTGTGAGACGTGAGAACCACGGCCCTTCCGTCCTGAATCACACTCATAATTGAATTCCATAAGAAGCGTCGAGAATGAGGGTCCATTCCAGTCGTCGGCTCGTCCTATTTACACACACCAGAAATAAACGAATTTATGAGTTTTCAGATGAAAGCTTTTGTAAAAATCAGAAACAGAAAAACTTGAAAAGAAAGAATAAAAATAAAATTGACTTGCGCAGCTCAATCCCCCACTTTTGTTTTTTATTATAAATAAGTTTTTTAGAATGTTTCTTTGTAAATCCATTCAATATCTGACTCTAAGCTACGCCACAGATGGACCGGAACCTTCCAATAGACTTCCTGCTTTCTTTCATCGTTTATATTTTATGTCTGTTTAATGGAGGATGATATCCAATCTTTTTAACACTGTGGAAGATTCGTAGCTCCTTCTTGTCCTAAACTGTCTGACGGTCAGAAACACATGTAAATTGGGGCAGCGGTGGCCTAGTTTTTAGGGAGTTGCCCCGCATCAGAAGATTGTGGGTTCGATTCCCTTACAAGTAGGTTGCCCTGAGGTACCCCTGAGCAAGGTACCGTCCCCGTCACTGTTCCCTGGGTGCTTTCAATAGCTGCCCACTGCTGCACGGTGTTTGTGTGCATGGGTTAAAAGCAGAGGTCCAATTTCGTTGCGGTTCATGTGTGCTGTGCTGTGACCTCGCAATGACAAGGGTTGTCACTTTCACTTAAATTACACTGTTCTATTCTATTCTAAATGTTCACAGACCAGCAGGACGAGAGCAGGGCAGCCGATCATGGCGATGGCAGTGGAAAGTTTGCGTTTGTTTCCACGGCTGTAAGTTCCAGCACCATATCCAGCAAACTGGGACAGACCCAACTTCTGGATCCCCCATTCAGCCACCTGCACCAGTAAAGAAGAGTGTTAAAAAACAAAAACAAAGACCTGTTCAAGACAGGAAGAAGTGTGTATACAGAATACGTACACACACACACACTGCTGTGCAAAAGTTTGAGGCAGGTGTGGAAAAAATGCTGTAAACAAAGAATGCTTTCAGAAATATAAATGATGATTGTTTATTTTGATCAATTTACAAAATGTAAAGTGAGCGAACAAAAGAAAAATCTAAATCAGATCAATATCTGGTGTTTCTACCTTTTACCTTCAGAGCAGCATCAGTTCTTCTGGCCCCACAGAGCCCTGATCTCCACATCATCCAGTGTGTCTGGATCACATGAAGAGACAGAAGGATTTGAGGAAGCTACATCCACAGAAGATCTGTGCTCAGTTCTCCAAGATGTTTGGAACGACCTACCGGCCGAGTTCCTTCAAAAACTGTGTGCGAGTGTACCTAGAAGAACTGATGCTGTTTTGAAGGCAAAGGGTGGTCACACCAAATATTGATCTGATTTAGATTCTCTTTTGTTCATTCACTGCATTTTGTTGATTGATGAAGATAAATGATCAACACTTCCATTTTTGAAAGCGTTCTGTTTACAGCATTTTTTCATACCCACCTAAAACTTTTGCACAGTCCTGTGTGTGTGTGTATATATATATATATATATATATATAATATATATATATATATATATATATATATATATATATATACACACACACAGGACTGTGCAAAAGTTTTAGGCAGGTGTGAAAAAAAAGATATTATATATATATTTCCATTTTATAAAGCTTGTTTCACCTTAAAGTAAAAAAATGACTGTTTAAAAACTTTGTTAACTTTCTTAACATTGTTATCAAAAACAACATTTTAAGATTAAAATTATGACCCAGCACTAGATGAGAATAAAATGCATGTGCATGATCGCAGATAAAACAGTGATGCGGGATTGTGTTACCCTGCTGATCTCAGACTCTGGGACTCCTCTGAGTCGTGCATAAAGATGGAGATGCTCTCTGCCGGTCAGAAGATCATCTATAGCATCAAACTGGGGGCAGTAACCCATGTTCTGATACACATCCAGGATATTGGTCAGGATGCTGGAGGATGCAAATGAAAAAAGATTTTTCTCTTTCTGTTAATCCACACAGTGATGATCTGTCGTCTGAACCTGAGCAGACAAAGTGTCTAACTTAAGACATGAAGCAATGAAGAAACAGGTGCAGATGATTCCAGATGATCAGGAGTTTAGTTTACTGCTGAATGCTGAGTGGGTGGAACCCCTTTATCGTGAATCTTGCATCTTTGGACACTGTGCAGCCTGAGCTCTAAAACATTTCTTCCCATTTCATTCATTTAATTTATTGTCAAAAATAGAAATATTTTCTAGTAAAATATAAAGAAATTAGAAATTTGGCAGCACTGTATGTTTATGGCCTTGATGATGATTCTGAAAAGGATGTCAATGAGTTGAGTAAACATGATCAGACCTATAACCAGTGACAGATGCCTCCCCTGAGCTCACGTCGATGTCCCCAGTCAGCATTTTGAAGGTGGTTGTTTTCCCAGCTCGCTAATTCCCAGTCAGCACTGCTGCAAGGGAAACACATCTGATTGTATCCATAAACGCTTAATCCCGCCGCGAAGCAGATCGCTTTATCTTACCTCTCCTGGAGATACTCCCACACAGATCCTGTCCACTGCTGGCTTAGTGCTTCCTGTGTACGTCTGAGAGAGAAAAATGTGGGTTTTTAAACTTAAAAGAGAGATAGTGGTTGATGTAGCTAAACCAGTATTCTGTTATTCACTATACGATCATCTGGAGAAGACACACAACACGTTTCATCATTGGTTTGAAAGAAGACAAACTCAGTGACAAAAAGAAGTAAACAGGAACATAAAAAGAGTGGCAGAGATGCAAAGGTAAAGTGAAAGTGACTAATTGCCATCGTGAACCACAACAAAATGAGCAAGCTTTGTTTCTTTCACGCTGTGGGACAGTCCCGCACCTTGGACAAGTCCTTGATGTGCAGGATGTCGCTGCTGCTGCCTCCTCTGTAGATCCTCTCCCTCTCATTCGCCACGTCAGGGTCCTCGTCCAAAACCAGCGGCTTCTGACTGTCTGGTATCCTGCCCACGAAATGCAAAAGCAAGAGTGTTAATACCAGTTTACATGGGGCGAGAAATTTAAAGAGGATATAAGCTACATTCAAATATGGCTCGCAGTGCAAATTATGTTTATTGTTGAGTAACATCAACAAGAAGTCACTGACAACAAGTGAAAGTGACTAAATTTCATTGTGAAACAGCACATCGTGAAACACAACCTAATACATTTTTATATTAAACCCACACACTAGTGCAGAAGTAGGCATCCATATCCAGCACCCAGGAAGCAGTGACAGGGACGGTACATTGCTCAAGGGTACCTCAGGAAACCTACTGTTATGGATTCAAATCTATGGCCTTCCGATCTTGTGGCCTCATCCTAACCAATAAACCACCACTGCCCAAGTCAAAAAAGAAGAGGAAGATTCATATCAAGACTCTTTTCAGTTTCGATTCCTCAGTGCTGGAACGAACTTCCTCTTGTGGAAAGAACATCTGAGGAACCTTTCTTTCTTCAAGTGTCACGATCTAAGAAAGAACCAAGCAAGAGATTCCAAGCTTAATTCTCAGTCGTGGGATGGTTTGGGTCCTGCTGTGTGGAGTGGATAGGTTCTCCACGTGTCTGTTTGTGTTTCCCCAGGACCTCCGGTTTCTTTCCACCATCCAAAGACCAGCATGTGGAGTGGACTTGAGATGTTAAATTGTCCTCCAAGGTGTGAGTGTGTGGGGAATGGACTGGCTTGGACCTGTCCAAGGTGTGTCCCCACCTTTCTCCAGCATTGCCCCTGACCCTAATCAGTACAAGCAGCTCAGAAAATGAATGGATGAGAGAATCCACATTGACTTTTTACATTTGCGATGATCTGTTCATTCCTGTGATAGATTTATGCATGTAACCAGGCAGCAGTGAAAGTGAAAGTGACAACCCTCGTCATTGCAAGGTCACAGCACAGCACACAGTGAACCACAACGAAATTGCACGCAAACACCGCAGCAGTGGGCAGCTATTGAAAGTTACCTCCAGGGAGCAGTGACGGGGATTATAATTTGCTCAAGGGCATTAGAGATACCTACTGGTGAGGGAATCCAACCCACAATCTTCCAATGTGCGGGCAACTCCCTAACCACTAGACTAGTGGACTAGTGTTTAGGCATTATGCCTGAGGATTGGAAGGTTGTGGGTATGAATCCCAGACCAGTAGGCTGACCTGAGGAATCCTGAGCTAGGTACTGTTCCCAAACATCGCTCCACCACTGCCCTATAAGACAGTAAAAGTGATGTGGATAGTTGCTAGACTGAACCTAGGATATATGAAAAGACACATTTGACAACAGCTATATCGCCTAATGAAAAAGGAATGTATTACTGGTTTTGCCACCTATAGCAGCAACAACTGTTGCCAGATGCTTTATAATCCTGGAGATCAGTCTTTCACATTGCTGTGGAGGAACTCTGTCCACTCTCCATTGCTCTAATTCAGTCTTTGGAGAGCTTCCAAGCATAAAATTGAGCTTTCGAGCATGATCTGCCTGTTTAAGGTCCTGCCACAGGCTGGACTCTGACAAAGCCATCCAGAGCTACAGAACACAACTGCGCTTGGGCTCCAAACCAAGGTCTGATTCTTTTGTCTGAGGTTTTGGTAAAAGCAGAATTTACTGTTCATCAATCTGGCAAGCAGCAAACAATCAGGCCACCATCAGCCATTCACCGCTATAACTATCGGTGTGTTTTAATTGTGAAATGCTGTGTCAGCTTTAAACCAGGCGTAACGAGGCTGTTCTTTCCTACACGTTCCAGTTCTGAATCATCAATCCACTGCTCATCAATCCAAACGGGTCTTTAAAAGCGGTTCTTGTGGGACATGTCTTCATGGGCTCTCTGGTTTGCTGTTATGAACCCAAGCATATGGTTCCTCTTTTGTGGTTGCCGTGGGTGATTTGTGTTGTTATTCACTTGGGACAGGCGTGGAAATCGGCCAGTACAGTCGGGCAGTGGGAAGCGCTGTCGCAGGGGGAGATCCTGCGCTCGATGCATATTACAATTAGTATTCATTTCTATTTACATTGACTGATTTAGCAGAAGCCTTTAATCCAAAGTGGCAAAGAGCAACAACTTTCACGCTGGGTGTTTTCCAGGAGCATCGTGAAAGTGAAAATGAAAGTGACCATTCTCGTCATTGCAATCCATGGCACAGTGCACAGTGTTAGACAACAGAATTGCACCTCTGCATTTAACCCACAACACAGTTAGGGCCTTGGCTTTGCTATGAAATGTATATAAATCTATATATTGTCCTTTCTTGCCCATTTCATCGTCAGTCTGTCAGTCATTTTCCGGGCCGCTTGTCCTAAGTAGGGTCGCAGGGGGGCGGGGAGGGGGCTGGAGTCCATCCCAGCTCACACAGGGTGAAGGACGGGGGGGACACCCTGGATAGTTTGCCAGCCCATCGCAGGGAGGGCCCTTTCATTGTTGTCCTGTGTATTGTTTTTCATTTGTTGGGGTTCATTTTGATGTTCCATTTTCTGCATTTTGTTACATTTTTTTCTACTAAATCCCAGTTGAACGGGAATCCTCTGCTTTTTACGCACACCGTCCAGCAGGGGGCAGCCATATCCAACACCTGGGGTGCAGTGATGGGTACAGTACATCGGGGAAACCTACTGGCCTGGGATTCAAACCTTCCGATCCTGGGGCCAAATTTCTGAGTGTGTGTCGGAGTGTGTTCTTACCAGTGTTCCAGGAAGAACCGGTACTGGATGAGGATGTTCAGGATAAAGTACACAAAACCCTCTGCAGCCATGAAAGCCACGTTCTTCCCCACAAAGTCCCAGCTGAAGGGGTCCAGGCTGTAGTCCTCTCCTGCAGCACACAAGCAAGAGGGTCAGCATGTAGGTACACATCTTCACTCGTGTATGCCAGTCTATTAAATTACTGAGGAGAACTGCTTCCCAAAGTGTGCTGTGCGCCCCCTGGGGGTGGCGGTTGAGCAATGGTGGAGGGCCATCCAAAACACAAACACAGTTTATATATATATATATATATATATATATATATATATATATATATATATATATCGGGGTTGCAGTTTTGGTGATTTCCATTTCAATGTAAATATAAAAACATCATTTAAAATTTTAAAACATTACTACTGTTATTATTGTTGTTGTTGTTTTTGTTAATCTGTTATTATTATTATTATTATTATTATTATTATTTATTATTACAGAAATAATAATACATTTGTGATCTACTAATATTCACATTTTCTAAATACCAAGTAAAATAATAATTTTGTTTAATGGAAGAAAGTCATTTTTAGGTGTTTATATTTCTGATCTGTAATCATAAAATTGCTTTACTGTGAAACATTGATATATTTAATTCTCACAGCGTCTGAATCTCACTCCCAGCTCTAAAAGCACTGTGGGTGCGGGATTGAAGTGGATGATAATATGTAGCACAACATCGTGAGATCATACTCACTCTGCTGAACTGAGCCGAAGGTGAACTACTCTTTAAGTAAACCAAAAATATTAATATTCAGAAAGATAAAAACAGATGCACTGAGAGTGCCATCCTTTCCGCATGCCCACAGGCTTCCAAAGGAAATGCTAAGTGCACCAGTTCCTAATTAACCACAACAAGCTTTGAGCGCTCTCACTGAAAACCCTGCCAGAAGTTATTCAAGAATGGCTGCTGTCCAGAGGGACTGCCTTGTGAGGACATGGTCCTACTGTTTGCCTTCCTCATGCAGAGAAGCCTGGAGCTGGATGACCTCTCTGAGATGCCCTGGGCGTTGCTAGGGCCGGGCTGTGGTTGTTGGTCACACCAGCTGTGACATTTGGATATAAATATATATATATATATACACCATATTCTTTTCCACTAACTAAGAAATAATTAAGAAATTATAAATGTGCCCACAATCTGTGCCTTCCACCATCACAGATCACTCCTCTCATTCATCTCCACCCATTCCGAACTACACACTGTAGCTTCATACTGGAGCAAAGCCACTCTTCTGTTTACTTTCAGACTGGAAAAAAGACACACTGTAGATTCATACCGGATTGAATAATTCCACCATTAGTGCTGTAAAATAATGATAAATGACACAATGAACGTTCATACTGGAGCAAATCCACTCCTTAGTTTACTGTCAGGCTATAAAAACTAAAAAAAATAAATAAATTTAATCTGAAATGTACTTTCTTTAGAAAAATCTAAAATATAAAAGTATATAAAAGTGACACAGTGAGACGTCAGTGATATTGCATAATATATAATCACCAATAAATCTATAAAACGACACTCTGTAGATTCATACTGGATCACAGTCGCAGTAATGGCTGCAAAAACCAGACCGTGCGGATTCATACTGGAGTGAAATCACCAGGCCATATTAATTCCTCAGATTTAATGCACAGAGAACGTTATACAAAATAAGTGCTTACAGATGGACCTGATGTTACAAAAGCCAATTTCAAAGAGTTATTTAAATATGAAAGATCACACACAGACACTCACTGGTGTGTCAGCGTACACTGTATTCACTTCTTCTCCATGTATATTTACTTCACTACTAAACACAGTCTCGTTCTCTGACAGCACGCTGCAGCGTCTGGTTTGGGTTCAGCAGAAAACGCGATTTGACCTGCTGCACTCTCTTCTTCACCTCTTTTCCACACTCCTCGCTAGTCTGAAAATCACAAATGATATTAATTGGACAAACTATTCCTGGATTTTGAACTCACCAAAGCGTGAGTAGACATCCATCATGGCCTGGTTTATGGTCATAAATGATTGTGGCCTCGCCTCTAGACAGAAATGAGGAAAGATCAGAAGGACTTTCTTCAGCACCTGATTAAACATATATAGAGTCTGGAGAGAGGAGAGAGAAAAGAGATGGGAGATAATGTGAGAAAGAGCAATGAGAAAGGCAGATAGAGACAGAAAGAGAAAGAGAAGTCATTCATTACTCTTTTCATGTCTTTTTCCTTTTTAAAAGAATGTGAAGCAGATTCTCTTAAAGTGAAAGTGACTAAATGCCATTTTGAAAGAGAAACCGTGAACCTGCATCTGCTGTATTTAAACCACACACAACGTCCAGCAGGGGGCAGACATATCCAGCACCCTGGAAGCAGTGATGGGGATGGTAACCTTGCTCTAGGGTACATCAGGGCAGCCTACTAGTCTGAGATCCAAACCCACGATTTTCTGATCCTGGGACCAAGTCCCCAACCACGAGGCACCGCTACAGCTACTCACCACCTCATAGACCTCACTAAAGGAACTTGCTGGCGGTGCAGCCAGACTGTAGGACAGTAGACCGAGTGGTCTTCTCACCGCAAAGGTTTAACAAGTCCAGGATGAAGGTGATAGCGCTGGGCACATCCCGGCGAAGAGGTTGAGGCTGGACAGAGACACGTAGGCTGTACTGGGAATGCTGAACACATATGACATCGGATACATCATCGGAGTGACAGACCAGCTGGAGGAAAGAGAAGAAGAAGTTGAAGTGATGTCTGAGGGTCACTATCATCAGAGGGGCTCCTGTAAAGTCAGCAAATAACAACAATAATAAAAAAATAACTGCGAACACCCAGCACAGCTCTGGGGAAACCTGTTTTATTTTTATATCTTCGTAAAATGGGCAATTTTTAGTGGGGACATTGCATATTCTATATATGAAACTGTTGAGAGACAACTTTTAGAAAGTGCAGAACATGCAGAACAGATGCTTTTTTAACTGCTGTGTTTGATATTGTTCATTTTGTATCATATAAAGTAAACTGTGCCAAGAAGTAGAACTATAAAAAGATTCTAACTATCTCATCTCAGTCTCTGTTTTATAATGTTTGGTTTATTCGTCCATATATTTATGCAACTTTCTTATCAAGAACTTTTAAAATATATTAAAATAAATGTGTTCCATCTGAAAATAAAAATAACGACAGACTTCATTTATGGAGCACGTTTCATACATTTCAATGCAACTATTATTTTTTTTTCCATTTTTAAATTTCAGCTGTTCATTGTCTTCACATTACAGGGAAATAAAGACGTTTCAAAAAGAGAATGTGTGTAAACTGGTCCTAGTAAGCTGTAATGTGGAGGAAATAATCATGTTTTTGCAGAAAGCTCCATTAAATGAAAAGTTTTAGCTGAATTTGAAAACTATTACGAGCTTCATTAATGAGCTCTGGCTTCATTAATCACCCTGTAAAACCACATACGCTGTAAAATCATACTGGATTCAGATCCTCCCCTCATTATTATGGCCTGATTGCAGAAATAAAACACGCTGCTTATTTATACTGGAGTAAAAACACTCCACTGTAAACTCCACCATCAGACTGTAAAGTCCTGTAGATTCATACTGGATCACAATCCTTCCACAAGTATTACTGTCAGACTGGAAAAACTACACACTAAATTCATACTGACGAATAATTTCACCATTAGTGTTTTAGTGTTCAAAATTACACAATGAACATTCATACTGGATTAAATCCACTCCTTTAATTACTGTCGGGCTATAAAAACTAAAAAAAAAAAATCAGAAATGTATTGTCTTTAGAAAAATCTAAAATATCAAAGTATATAAAAGTGACACAGTGAGACGCCAGTGATACGCATACACATATAATCACCAATAAATCCATAAAACGACACAATTTAGATTCATACTGGAGTGAATCCACTCCTCAGTTTACTGTCAGACTGGAAAAAAGACTTCTTCTCCATGTATATTTACTTCACTACTAAACACAGTCTCGTTCTCTGACAGCACGCTGCAGCGTCTGGTTTGGGTTCAGCAGAAAACGCGATTTGATTGGACAGCCGTCTCTCTCTCACACCTTCAGGCCGCCTGTTCTGAGCTGATGGGATTTGGAGGTGGGGGTAGAGAGTCGCATCTACTTTAGAGGGAAAACAAAAACACAGACTAAAGCAGACACTGACGAATCACTGCTCCAGCTAGACTTCCAATGAGGTCCTCTCCATTCATCTCCCTCTCCACCACGCAAAGACCTCCCAGGATAGTTTAAAAATAAACTCCGGAAGGCTGCTTAGAGAGGGATGCACGAGCAGACTGTTCAGACAGGAAACTTCATAACGGCCGTTCTTACCCATACAGCATCAGCAGGGCGATCAGCGCATGCAGGTTGGCAGGGGAGGTGTAGCACTTTTTATCAAAGGTGATGAAAATCTTCACCACCAGAGCAGCACTGAAGGAGTAGCTGATCTACAAGAGACAAGAGCAGCACTTTACTCTTTCATCCCTTTTGGCGAAATCTTAATACCTCTATGTGTGTGTGATGTGCTCACTGACCATGTCCCAGAGGAAGTTGGTCATCTAGGTAGGACCAGAGGACTAACCCCACCATGTGGTAACTGGGTATGTGCTTTGCTCATTACCTCTCCTGGATCAGGTAAAGCACGAAGCTGGCTGGTACAAAGGACATTGCAAAGATCACGCACATGGCCACAATGGCATCCACTGAGGTGGTCAGTCTGGAACAGAAAACAGGAGACCAGAAGGAAACATTCAGTTACAGCTAAAGGAAATGTGACGTCTTGAGCCACTCATTCATTTCTTCACATTTTCCTTCCAAAGATCCAGACCTTCTTGTATTTTAATGCATTGCGAGGAACAGTTCTGCAGATCTTCCTGAAGGACAGTGTTGTTGTCTCTCATTTTCAGTCCAGTCTCTGTACCTGAGCAGTTCTCCAGATTCTGAAGGACAGTGTTGTTGTCTCATGTTCAGTCCAGTCTCTGTGCACCTGAGCAGTTCTCCAGATCTTCCTGAAGGACAGTGTTGTTGTCTCTCATGTTCAGTCCAGTCTCTGTACCTGAGCAGTTCTCCAGATCTACCTGAAGGACAGTGTTGTTGTCTCTCATGTTCAGTCCAGTCTCTGTACCTGAGTAGTTTGATAATTCAGTGTTGGTTAATCCACACAGTGATCTCCGTCTGAACCTTCAAGCAGAACAAAGCAACTAACTTAAGACCTGGAGCAGTGAAGAAACAGGTGCAGATGATTCCAGATGATCAGCTGATTCGTTTACTGCTGATGCTGAACACTGAGCGGTTGGAACACCTTTATCTAGAACCTTCTCCAGTCCACCTCCCAGGACGGTCTTTGAACATTGGGAGGAAACTGGAGCTCCCAGAGGAAAAACACACACACACATGGGAAGAACTCACACAAAAAGCACCCAGACTGTCCCGTCTGGGTCCACACACCATCCAGCAGGGGGCAGACATATCCAGCACCCAGGGAGCAGTGATGGGGACAATACCTTGCTGAAGGACACTTTAGGGCAAACTACTGGTCAGGGATTCAACCTGCTAAATTTAACATTAATATTGTCTATGACTTTGGTATCTTAATACAATAATATAAGATCATGAAGTGACATATTTTATAATACAGGCTTCTGTTCTTGCCAGTAACAACTGCAGCTGCATGCAGTGCTTCTGGATTTCTTCTAATGATCCAGTCTTGCAGGGTCACAGCATGCTTTATCGTTTCTCTCCTCTTAACACCTGTTTTGGATAATTAGCTATTAGGCAGAATCAGGTGCATCACAAAAAAAAACCCAAAAAAAAAAAAAACCCTCAGTGCTGTGACCCTCCAGGGTTGTGATTTGTGTTTCCAGATTGAAAACTTTCTTCAAAACACATCAATAAAAAGAAACATTAGCAACAAAAACAGACTATCAGTCACGGTTCTGTGCACTGGCTGTGTGAAGAACGGTGAATAACTCAGATTTAAAGCACCTACACGGTGACCTCGGACAGCTGCTCTTTGCTGAGGTTGAGTGGGTGATTAATCACACTGATGCCATATTCGCCGGGGCTGAAAGCACTAGCAGCTGGCTCTGAGGATGGCGTTGTTGGCCACGTTCAGGAAGGCCGCCAGTGCGTGCCATCCTTTATTGTTATACCACACCTGTGAGAGAAAGAGGATTATAAAGGTGAATCAGTAAAATCATGCTCACATTAGCAAAGTCAGTAAGAAAACTGAATCTGTACTAAACACAAAACGTTCTAAATCAAAAGGTTTTACAGGAGTTACAAAGTCGGTCATCATAAGAATGAGACTACTTTCCATTCAACAAGCTAGTCTACCATTTTCTGAGCCGCTTGTCCTGATTAGGACCGGCCCTCACAGGGGTGAAAGGCCAGGGACACCCTAAACAGGTCAGTTTGTGTTGTCACCCCTAAACTCTGTAGTCCCCTTCCTCAAAATGTACATCTAGCGTCCTCTCGGTTCAAAACATCTCTCTTCACTCTGTGCTATTCCTCTTCCTTCTTCATCCCTTCTTCTGCTTTGTCTTTCTAGAAGCTCTTTTCTTTACCACTGACTGCTTAAAGAACAAATCCTCAAAATTCATTTCATTTTACCATCAACAAACCCAGACCAGGAGCTCCTGATATGAGCAGGACGAATTACATGATAATAACAAGACGTCCTACACAGACACTTACCTTCACATTATATTCAGTTTCCATATATCTCAGGAATGTACCAACATCTCTGAGTGTACTTTTTAAGTGTTTTCCCTTTTAAAAAAACAAAAACGAGTATCAGAATAGTAATCTATACCAAAAGGAAATTGATCTTATATCTTATTATATATATAAATTGACTAAATAAATATCTTATTCAATGTATTGTGGGAAAGAGAGTTAAAGAAAAAATGTGTATTATATGTGTATTATGTATATAAATATAATCTATCTGTATATATGTGTACATATTATATATATATATATATATATATATATAATATATATTTATATCTATGCAGCCTGCTTTTTGCAATTAAACTGCATTTTTTAAATCTTAAATGTTTTTATTTTAGGTTAAACTGGATTATCTTTCAATTCTAAAATACAAAAAAGAATACTAATAAGTTAAGTGCGTTAATGCTTAGTTGGAGTCAAAAAATTGGTTGGCCGATGAACTGCCCTTTGAAGCATCAAATTAAGATTTACACTCCAGCATTTCAAAGCCTTTTAACCCAAAACCCCATCCAGGCAGAATAATCGATCACTGACCCCTGTTATATTAAAGAGTCGTCCTACTTGATCCGCCGTGTCTTGAATCATTTTGGGGCTGAAACTCACAACAGGTAGACGCCCCCCGACAGAAATACCGCCGTACCTGCACGACGGCACAAAGTGAGACCGTAAAAGATCATCTGAAGCTCACCCAGGAACACTAGAGGGAGACACTGGGACATCCACATGAAACCGATTGAGAAGAGGATGAAGATACCTCTGTTCGTTCACCCAGTACTTGCTCTTCAAACTGAAAGACAATGTTAGGAGTCAGAGGTGGCAGTGATGAAAGAACATGTGCAATGTGTTAAAGATGATCAGAATTAAGAATCTACCTGGTCCCGATGAGGGCAGGGTAGGTCTTCACCAAGTAGCTGAGAAATGTTCCTCCCGGTCAAATCTATCAGTACATCACCAGTGGACTGAATCCTCTAAATCACACACAGAAACTGTAATGATTTACTTTGTACTCTTTTAAAAGACGCTTTTGTCCAAAAAAGTTCAATAAAAGCTTTAAATGAACATAAATGCCACAAAAAGTGAAATAGCATAAATAAAATAAAAATTCTAAGCCCTAAAATGTATTAAAGTGCAGCATACAAGCTCAGCAAGAACCTCAAGGTGCCCCATTGGTCCGGGACTCGAACCCACAACCTTCCGGCCATTGTTCCTAATCCTGAACAGCTGCAATACATGAGCTTTACATGAGTATTAAATCCCACTAAAGCATTCAAATGTATAAAAGAGCAGCATATAAGCTCAGCAAGAACCCCTAGGTGTCCCATTGGTCCAGGACTCAAATCCCCATCTGAGCATGGGCCCCAGTACGTCACCAGCGCAATATGAGCTTCACATGAACATTTATTACCATTTAAAGTGAAACAGCATGCAGAAAGAAAAAATCAAACCATTAAAATGTGTAAAAGAGTAGCATATATGCTGAGCAAGGATCTTGCCCTATTGGTCTGGGACTCGAACCCACAACCTTCCGGTCACAATGCCTAGTCATTAACCACTGCAATAAAAGCTTTATATGAACATTAAATGCCACTAAAAGCACTGAAATATATAAAAAGAGAAGCATATAAGTTGAACAGGAACCTCACTGTGCTCTATTGGTCCGGGACCCAAGCCCACAACCCTCTGATCACGGGGTCAAGTCCCTAAACACGGTAATAAGAGTTTTCCAGAATCATAAATGCCACTTAAAGTGAAATAGCATAACAAATAAAGCATTTCAATGTATAAAAGTACAGCATATAACAAGGTAAGTGGTCATTAAATGAATAGTAAGGTGTGTTAAATTTTTCTCTTAAATGAAATAAATATCACGGTACCTTGCTCAAGGGTACCTCAGGTTAACCACTTGGTTTGGGACTCCAACCCACAACCTTCCGATCCTGGGGACGAGTCCACAATCAATGCAATTAGAGCTTTACATGAACGTTCAATGCCACTTAAAGTGAAATAGCATGTATGAAAAAAAATGAAAAGCATGAAAGTGCAGCATATAAGGCAAAGTTATGATCCAGCCCGAGAGCATGATTGTGATTGTCTTTGTCCATGAACCTTTGTAGCAACTATTATCTCGATCTGATCCCATGACATTGTGATTATAAATCTAAGTCCCTAAACTGTAGTCTACTGCTGAAGCAATCCTCTTCACATTTTCTTTTATCCACTTTCAGTATTTTAAGCTAAATTATTCCTTCTCCAGCACCAGGGGAGCAAACCTGTGGTGGCGGCAGACCCCCGGCTCCCTCGGGGCAAACAGGCAACATGGTGAGCTTGCTGGGGGTGCTGCACTGACACCCTGGAGATGGCCTCAGCTCCGTCCACTGGGGATCGGCTAGCTGATCCATAAGGGCAGGGTTTACCAGGGGTTTTTCCCACTCTGTAGTGATGTTGTTGCAGGGGTATTCTCTGCTAGGGCAGGACACAAACACAAGGGGGCGACAACTAGGTTATTCTTTCCCTTAAATGTTCATTAAAGACATCTTTGTTATAACACACATGGGGTTTCAAACCAGGTCAGAATGTGAAATCATTATATATATATACACAGTACTGTGCAAAAGCTTTATGCAGGTGTGGAAAAATGTTTTCAGAAGTATCAATGATGATTGTTTATTTTGATCAATTTACAAAGTTGTAAAGTGAGCTTAACAAAAGAAAAAATCTAACCAGATCAATATCTGGTGTTTCTACTCTTACCTCAGAGCAGCATCAGTTCTTCTGGCCCCCACAGAGCCCTGATCTCCACATCATCCAGTGTGTCTGGATCACATGAACAGACAGAAGGATGTGAGGAAGCTACATCCACAGAAGATCTGGGTTCGTTCTCCAAGATGTTTGGAAACGACCTACCGGCCGAAGTTCCTTCTAAAAACCGCGTGCAAGTTACTCAACCTAGAAGAACTGATGCTGTTTTGAAGGCAAATTTGATTTGATTTAGATTCTCTTTTGTTCATTCACTGCATTTTGTTGATTGATGAAAATAAATGATGAACACTTCCATTTCTGAAAGCCGCCCTTTGTTTACAAGCAGCATTTTTTCACACCTGCCTAAAACGTGCTTGCACAGTCCGTATATACCACGCTCCAGAAGCTGGCGGATTTGAACTGGATTCAATTGTTCAGTGGCTGCGTCCAAACCTGAAGGCAGCTGCCTTTATGTCTTCTTGTCTAATTAGATGTTGTCTTTGAAGATGGTGTTATGATGAAGGCATCTGAGACTAATGTTGGTGATTAAAAATGTTCCTAAAATCTCCTTAAAAGCAGCAAATATTGTTTTTATTAATAAATATTATTGTAAATATTCGTTTTAAAGCTTTGACTTCATTTTCTTGCTTCTATCTTCGAGGGAAAAGTTTTAAAACAAGGATATGCAATTGTTGTAAGAAATATGGGCAAATATCACCGTTTAAAAGTTGTTTTGTTGGGTTTGAATGTAAGAAAAATGTAGAAATACAGACAGACAAACACATACGAACACTTACTCCAGAGGCTCATCCACCATGCAACGTGTCCCAACTCCAGGCCTGTTTAAAAGTACATCAGCAAAATGCTTCATATCGGCCATCTCCGCCTGCTCATTACTGCAAAAGAAAAGTAAAACCTCAACACGGCATCAAGCCACTAGAGATCTGCAACAACCCTGCATGATGTAGACTCACCTGAAGAAAGTAAACTGGCGTCCATACATCCACGGGCTGAGGGTTAGGCTGGGATACTTCTCCAAACGGGGAACGATCAGGAGTGAACATCAGCGTAGACTACAAAAACTGGCTGGAAGCACAATCTGAGAGAAAGGACATAAAAAGACCTCCTTCACGTCTGGTGTTTTACTAGACGGACAAGTGGGGCAGTGGTGTCCTACTGTTTAGGGACGAGGCTGCGTGATCAGAAGGTCTTGGGTTTGAATTCCCATCCAGTAGGTTACCCTGAGGTAGCCTTGAGCAAGGTACCGTCACCATCACTGCTCGTGCGCTGGATATAGTTGCCCCCTGCTATATGGTGCGTGCGGGTGAAACACAGAGAAGCATTTCCTCAGTTCACTGTGTGCTCTCTATTGAAAATGATCAATAGTCTCTTTCACTTTCACCTTCACAGCGCCAATTAAAAGGCTGAATGTGATCGTGATCAATAAAACCAAGAGATCAGGGACTTAAATTTGTAGTTTTAATAATCTCAAAGCTAAAGAACTAGTCAAACAACTGTATAATCACGTTCACGTTATAGTCACTTCGCTTTCACTTTCACTTATCTATAACAGCAGATGCAGAAGCAGCCGTTTAACTTCTATCTGTACATGTTCTGCAATTATTCTTAAAATTTTAATTTGCTTTACATTTACGCATTTAGCAAATGCTTTTATCCAAAGCTGCAGTTCCGTTAAGTGCATTACATGGAGATTAAATGTCTCAAAGTAAAATAAAATACAATTTAAATACATTAAAACACATACAAGTGCACCATTTTGAGAGTTGCGCTGGTCAGTAAGTGAGTAGCATAAGTTGGGCAGTCAGTGGGTGCACAGCCATATCCAGCGCCCAGGGAGCAGTGCTGGGGATGGTACCTTGCTCAAGGGAACCTAAGGGTAACCTACTGGTCTGTGATTCAAAACCACGACCTTCTGAGTCCTTAACCACAGGTCCACAAGTCCACTGCTGCCCCAAGAAAGAAAAGACAGCACCACAAAAGCACACAGCCTAACGTAGGGGTGAATTATGTGAGGGTGACCCGACCTGGGCGAGGAAATCCTTGCCGGAGCGCGTGGTGTGGTGGAATCGCTTGATGAGCAGAGCGAAGAACTGTTTCACCACCAGAGACACACCTTTCACCTGGCGGGAGCCCTGCCCCCCTCCGCCCGACGAGCCGCTGGAGATCTTCTGACCGTTGGCCGATGATTTCTTGTCTGCCCGTGAAAACACTGATTGTGTTTATGAGTCTCAGCGGTAACGACTCGAGAAAAAACTGCCATTATTCCCCTTTACAAAAAACTACGCCTATAAACATTATAAACAGGAATACGGAGTTGTAAACACCTTATAAAGCTATAATAAGCCACTAAACCATAAATAAAATGATGACTTGCAATGTGAATATTATAATAAAGTCTAATAGTCAAAATGTTTCATTTTAACACTTGAAACTAAAACATCTGAATCCCAGAGATACTGGACCACTTCTGCTGAAACTGGTAAAACTGCTGTCGATGCATAAAAGGGTAACACTGTGTAATAAGGCTACCCTTATAAAGGGGTGGTGAATAAATTATAATTATGAGTAATGAGTTATACACAACATAAATAGCTTTAATAAGCAGTTCTATTATAACACACAAATAAAAGGGCAACAATGACAAATAGTTTCTCACTGAATCATGACTATTATAGTTAATACTGATAGTAAATAACATTTAATTTCAAAATAAAGTGCAAAAAAGGAAATATGGAGCTGTGAGTCCACTAAACAGTGGCTCACTTCAACTGGAAATAATAACCCTGTTATTAATGCGTAACAGGGCAGCACTTTACAATACATTTTATAAAGTTTATTCATGATTAATAATAGGTTATAAACGCCTTATAAAGCATTAATAAGTGATTTTAATGCACAAATGAAAGGGCAACATTGATGACATGAATCCTGTAATTGAATCCTGTTAATTGATAACACTAAAAACCGTTTCCTTTCTAAACAACAAAAACACACGATGGTCTGTCGGCAGGCATAACAAAACGATAACAGATATCAATAATGGTTCACAGCTGGAGGAGGATTGGGATTAAGAGTTGCTGGTATCATTAAGAATGTAAATTCACTATTTGGCAAAAGTCATTATGAGTATCTTTTACTAATGTGTAATAACTAGCTTATTAAGGCTCTACAAGAATCGTTTTATTATTTAAAAAAAACAACGTAATCACTGCTGCCCTTTCATTTATGAGTAATAACTACTTATGAATGCTTTGTAAGGTGTTTTTAAATCAATAACTATTAATAAACTCATTATAAGCCATTAATAAAGCCTTTATAAGGGTGGGCTCATTGTAAAGTGGTCAAAATAGCGTCTTTTATGATAAGTATCATTATGCACTCGACTAATTTGAGCAATAAAAGCATTTTTGTTTGAATTATTGCACTGCACAGCTAAAAGCAGAGCTACTCTTCAGTACTCTTCAGTTTGAAAGCAAGCGTTGTTGCATTTGGAAAGCCGACTGAGAAATTGCATTTTTGCTGCTACGTTAACTCGGATCCAACTAGACTTCATCACCTTCAGGGTTCCTGGCTCATCTACAGTCGTCGTTGTGTCTCTAAAGACACTGGAGCGAGATTTCTGCTGCAGCACTTTCAAGTCTGAGGGGTTCAACAGGTAACAAACAGGTCATAAGAAGACACTCCAAAATGATTCATGCATTCGTCACAAAACCTTGCATCTTCAAGTTTTAGGTGTGCGAGATATGGAAAAAGACTTGCAATGTAATGTCTTTTCTTTTGGGCCATTCATCAGCTTCCAAACAATGTGAAACGGTGACAAAAATGGAGATACAAGGTTTTGTTCCAATGCGAAACACAGACACAAATACTGAAAACACCACATCAAAACGGATAAAAACAGATACAAGGTGTCTGAGGGAGGATGTGGCTACACACAGGTATGCATGTGAAGGAAAACTCACCAGACATGGATTTTCCATGAGATGTTTCACCTTCAGCTGTGACCTTTAGGAAAGATCTGCAGAAACAAACAACTCATATTTAATACATGTATAGGTGTACAGGATGGCTGGTAGGTGTGTGTATTGGCATGTATTGGTGTACAGCAGGGGTGTCCAAACTTTTTTCACCAAGGGCCATATGCGGTAAAATACACAAACACTGCTTTTCATGAATGGGATTTTTTTGTTTGTTTGCTTGTTAGGCAAATAAGTTTGGATTGTTAATAGATTTTCCCACCATGTCTGACATTTTCTACACTCACTTGCTGTCTTGTGTTTCTTGCGTTGTTGTTTTCATCAGAGGTGTGTGGAGAGGACTGGAACACCATTACCGGGTAGGAGCACAGTGAGCAGGGGAGGCCCAGGAGTCTGAGATCAGGACTGGGCTAATAGTCTAAATCTGTTCTTCAACAGGTTTGACTCAGGAATCTGCCCCTCACCCAACCATCAAAGCTCATCACATGCCAGTGCCCCCCTTCACACCTCCCTGCAAACTCCAACGGCACCTCCCCTTCACACCTCTCTGCAATCCCCACCAGGGATATCAGCTAATGCATCCCCTTTTATCCTTATCTTCTCCTTCTCTACCCCTTTCCCTGAGGATTCTCTACTGCCCTCCTGCTACCCCACTCATCAGGAGGTTCCCACTCTCTCACACCACACAATAGCCTCTCCATCACAGCTGACCAGGTGCGGTGTCAGCTGAGGAAGTTGAAGCACAGGAAAGCCACAGGTCTGGAGCTGCATCAGCTCAGCCTGTTGAGGACTGTGCAGATCAACTCTGTGGAGGTTCTCACCTAAGATCACCTCAGCCTGCTCTGAGCGTGTCCTTATTCTGTGGAAGACCTCATGCCTGCTCCAGTCCCCAAGACGTCGTGACCCTAAGGAGCCAAACCACTTTCTCTCAGACCTAGTCACTCACTTCAACCCGATGAAGGCTATGGAGAGGATTATCCTCCATCACCTTCATCCACTGGTCAGGAGGGACCTGGACCCGCTGCAGTTTGCATACCAGCCGCACATCGCAGATGATGCTGTCATCTACCTGCTGCATCGGGCCCTCACTCACCTGAGTGCTAAGAGCACTGTGAGCTCAAGTGTTCTTTGACTTTTCCAGCAAGCCAACACGATCCGGCCTTCAGTTCTGAGGGGGAAGCTAGAGGGAGTAGGTGTGGACCATCACATGACTGAGTGGATTATTGACTACCTCACCAATAGACCCCAGTATGTGAGACTCCAGGACTGTGTGTCTGAGGTGGTGGTCTGCAGCACTGGAGCCCCACAAGGAACAGTCCTCCCCCTTCCTCTTCACCCTGTACACGGCAGACTTCCAACACAACACAGACACCTGTCACCTGCAGAAGTTCTCCGACGACACTGCTATTGTTGGTCGTGTGTCTGAGGGAAACGAGCAGGAATATAGGGGGGTCATCAGTGACTTCGTCAGTTGGTGCGATCAAAACCATCTGCGCGATCAATGCCAGCAGACGAAGGAGCTGGTGATCACTTTTCGCGAGGGAAGTCACCCCATCACAATCGGGTGACATCCAGGTTTGCATTGAAACGGTGGAGGAGTACAAATACCTGGGTGTCCACATCAACAATAAACTGGACTGGTCCATCACTACTGTTTCTGTACAAAAAGGGCCTGAGTCATCTCCACCTGCTATGAGGAAGAGGTCCTTTGGGGTAAAATAAACATCTCATGAGGACATTTTATGACACACTGTGGGTAGCCGGCTGCTTTTACGCTGTGTGTCTGCTGGTGGGAAGAGTCAGAGAGGGGACAGAGGGAAACTAAATAAACTGGTCAAGAGGGCCAGCCTTGAAACCCTGACTGCCCGCTCAAGTCCATCGAGGCAGTAGGGGAGGAGAGGATGTTCTCCAAACTAACATCCATCATGGACAACACCTCCCACCTCCCACAGTGTAAGAAGGAGCTACCGCAGGTCATTCCTACCTGCTGCAATAAGACTCCACAACTCATCATAACATTACATTGCTTGCTTATTATTATATATTAATATATTATATATATATATATATTACTATTATTGTTGTATATTATTATTATTATTACTACATTATTACATTTATTATTTATTATTACATTTATATTCATATTTTTGCTATATTTATATTTCTTGCTACTTGTTATATTTGTATATAATTCATCTAAAAACTTATTACGGTGTATATTACTCTCTGTAGATATATATATATATATATAGATATATATAGATAGATAATTTATTATTTTATTTATAGCTCCTCTACTTTTCTCCTGCACGTTCCTGCTCTTCTCTCATATCTTTATATATTTTTCCTTCTTTCTGTACACCTGTCTTTTTATAAGAGCCCTGTAACGCCCAAATTTCCCATTCGTGGGATAATAAAAGATCACTCTACTCTACTACTCTACTATTTTCAGTGCGCTGTGGCAAAATTTTTCTTTCCTAAATTTTGTTTTGTAGAGGGACTGCCTTGATCAGCTGAGTAGTTAAAACCAAGAGTTAAAGCTGAAAATGCAACACTGCTAGGTTTCATGAGCGACTATATTTCCTGGAATTTTTTGAAATTTGGGCCAATTAAAAATGGATCGCAGGCCGCAGATTGGACATCCCTGGTGTACAGGATGGCTGGTTGGTGTGTGTTGTCATGTTTTGGTGTACAGGGTGCCTGGTTGGTGTGTGTTGTCTTGTTTTGGTGTATAGGGTGCCTGGTTGGTGCGGTGTTGTCTTGTGTTGGTGTATAGGGCGCCTGGTTGGTGTGTGTTGTCTTGTTTTGGTGTATAGGGCGCCTGTTGCGTGTGTGTTGTCGTTTTGGTGTACAGGTGCCTGGGTTGGTGTGTGTGTTGTCTTGTGTTGGTGTACAGGGCGCTGGTTGGTGTGTTGTCATGTTTTGGTGCATAGGTGCCTGGTTGGTGTGTGTTGTCTTGTGTTAAGTATAGGGCGCCTGGTTGGTGTGTTGTCATGTTTTGCATAGGGCGCTTGGTTGGTGTGTGTGTTGTCTTGTGTTGCGTATAGGCGCCTGGGTTGGTGTGTTGTCATGTTTTGGTGTATAGGGCGCCTGGTTGGTGTGTGTTGTCTTGTGTTGGTGTATAGGGCGCCTGGTTGGTGTGTGTTGTCATGTTTTGGTGTATAGGCGCCTGGTTGGTGTGTGTTGTCATGTTTTGGTGTATAGGGCGCCTGGTTGGTGTAAAAGTGTCATGTTTTGGTGTATAGGCGCCTGGTTGGTGTGTGTTGTCTTGTTTTGGTGTACAGGGCACCTGGTTGGTGTGTGTTGTCATGTTTTGGTGCATAGGGCGCCTGGTTGGTGTGTAAGGTCTTGTTTTGCGTACAGGTGCACCTGGTTGGTGTGTGTGTTGTCTTGTGTTGGCAGGTGGGGTTGTGTATGCCTGGTTGGTGTGTTGTCTTGTGTTGGTGCATAGGGCGCCTGGGTTGGTGTGTTGTCAGTGTTTTTAAAAGTACAGGGTGCCTGGGTTGGTGTGTGTTGTCTTAAGTGGTGTATAGGGCGCCTGGTTGGTGTGTGTTGTCTTGTTTTGGTGTATAGGGCGCCTGGTTGGTGTGTGTTGTCTTGTTTTGGTGTACAGGATGGCTAGTTGGTGTGTGTTGTCTTGTGTTGGTGTATAGGCGCTGGTTGGTGTGTGTTGTCTTGTTTTGGTGTAGGGCGCTTGTTGGTGTGTGTTGTCTTGTGTTGCGTATAGGTGCCTGGTTGGTGTGTGTGTTGTCTTGTTTTGGTGTGTTGGTGATGGTTGGTTGGTGTTGTCTTGTTTTGGTGTACAGGGCGCCTGGTTGGTGTGTGTTGTCTTGTTTTGGTGTATAGGGCGCCTGGTTGGTGTGTGTTGTCTTGTTTTGGTGTACAGGGCGCCTGGTTGGTGTGTGTTGTCTTGTTTTGGTACAGGGCGCCTGTTGAAAAGGTCATGTTTTGGGTGCACAGGGCTGCTGGTTGGTGTGTGTTGTCTTGTGTTGGTGTATAGGTGCCTGGGTTGGTGTGTGTTGTCTTGTTTTTGTGTACAGGGCGCCTGGTTGGTGTGTGTTGCCGTTTGGGTGTATAGGCACTTCTGGCTGGTGTGTGTTGTCTTGTGCGTTGCGTACAGGGCACCTGGTTGGTGTGTGTTGTCATGTTTTGGTGTACAGGGTGCCTGGGTTGGTGTGTGTCTGGTTTGTACAGGGCGCCTGGTTGCGGTTTGCTTGTGTTGTACAGGGGCGCTGGTTGGTGTGTGTTGTCATGCTTTGGGTGTATAGGCGCCTGGTTGGTGTGTGTTGTCTTGTGTTGGTGTACAGGGCGCCTGGTTGGTGTGTGTTGTCATGTTTTGGTGTACAGGGTGCCTGGTTGGTGTGTGTTGTCATGTTTTGGTGCATAGGGTGCCTGGTTGGTGTGTTGTCTTGTGTTGGTGTATAGGCGCTGGTTGGTGTGTGTTGTCTTGTGTTGGTGTAGGTGCCTGGGTTGGTGTGTGTTGTCTTTGTGCTGGTATAGGGTGCCTGGTTGGTGTGTTGTCTTGTGTTGGTGTATAGGGTGCCTGGTTGGTGTGTGTGTTGTCTTGTGTTATGTATAGGGTGCCTGGTTGGTGTGTGTGTTGTCTTGTTTGGTGTACAGGATGCTGGTGTGTTGTCATGTTTTGGTGTGCAGGCGCCTGGTTGGTGTGTGTTGTCTTGTTTTGGTGCATAGGGCGCCTGGTGTGTGTTGTCTTGTTTTGCAGACAGCTGGTTATGTGTAAGGTCTTGTGTTGGTGTATAGGCGCTGGTTGGTGTGTGTTGTCTTGTTTTGGTGTATAGGGCTCTGGTTGGTGTGTGTTGTCTTGTGTTGGTGTATAGGGTGCCTGGTTGGTGTGTGTTGTCTTGTTTTGGTGTACAGGATGGCTGGTTGGTGTGTGTTGTCATGTTTTGGTGTACAGGGCGCCTGGTTGGTGTGTGTTGTCTTGTTTTGGTGTATAGGGCGCCTGGTTGGTGTGTGTGTTGTCTTGTTTTGCACAGGGCGCCGGTTGGTGTGTGTTGTCTTGTTTTGTGTACAGGGCGCCTGGTTGGTGTATAGGTCGCTGTTTTGCAAAAAGGTGGCGCTGGTTGGTGTGTGTTGTCTTGTGCTGGTGGCGTGCCTGGTTGGTGTGTGTTGTCTTGTTTTGGTACAGGCGCCTGGTTGGTGTGTAAGGTCATGTTTTTGGGTGTATAGGGCGCCTGGTTGGTGTGTGTTGTCGGTGTGTTGGTGTACAGGCACCTGGTTGTGTGTTGTCATGTTTCTGGGTGTACAGGGTGCCTGGGTTGGTGTGTGTTGTCTTGTTTTGGTGTACAGGGCGCCTGGGTTGGTGCTTTGTCTTGTTGGTGTACAGGGCGCCCTGGTTGGTGTGTTGTCATGTTTGGTGTATAGGCGCTTGGTTGGTGTGTTGTCTTGTGTTGTGTACAGGGCGCTGGTTGGTGTGTTGTCATGTTTGGTGCACAGGGCGCTGGTTGGTGTGTGTTGTCATGTTTTGCGTATAGGGCGCTGGTTGGTGTGTGTTGTCTTTGTTGGTGCATAGGGCCGCCTGGTTGGTGTGTGTTATCTTGTGTTGGTGTATAGGGTGCCTGGTTGGTGTGTGTTGTCTTGTGTTGGTGTATAGGGTGCCTGGTTGGTGTGTGTTGTCTTGTGTTGGTGTATAGGGCGCCTGGTTGGTGTGTGTTGGTCTTGTGTTGGTGTATAGGGTGCCTGGTTGGTGTGTGTTGTCTTGTGTTGGTGTATAGGGTGCCTGGTTGGTGTGTGTTGGCAGACTGACCTCCTCCAGTGACGTGTCAGACACTCCAAAGCTGCTGAGGCCAAGATCTGTAAGAGTCTCTTCCAGCTCCCTGAAGAGACTGGCGTATGCCCGGTGTTTAAAGCCCCGGCTGGGCAGCAGGAAGGTCATCTCCTGCCCCACTGCCTCAACCAGTCTGGCCTCGGGCACGTGATGATGCACCAGGGCAGTAATAGCTCCCACATCCCCTGTTCACCGACACATACAATCAGCCTCGGCATGGAATCCACATCTTTTGGCCTTAGTTTGTGTATGTTTTTACATTCAAGCTTGTTTACGTATACACCTGCATTATATACTTGTACAGTTTTCAACATAGATTTATTTTATTTGATCTTTTTTCTATTTTAATATCATATCATCACGGGCCGGTTTTCTCAGCTAATTAAAGTGTGGTGCTAATAACGCCAGGAGACCAGTTCAATTCCCGATGTGAGGCAGCGGTGGTCTAGTGTTTAGGGACCAGGTCCTAAGATCAGAAAGGTCATGGGTTTGAATCTCGGACCAGTAGGCTGGCCTGAGGTACCGTCCCCATCACTGCTCCGGGGTGATATGTCTGCCCCCTGCTGGACGGTGTGTGTGTTAAATACAGAGGCTCTGTTTGGTTTTGTTCACTGTGTGCTGTGTTTCACGATGACTTTCATTTTACTTGATTATTTTTTTCTTTTTATTTGGCTCAGCTTTTAGAATATCTTCAACTAGTTCTTTATTTAGTTCCATTTTTTCTTTTCAGGGTTTTTATTTCGTCAGGAAGCCTTTATTTGCCCCGAAAAAAAACACTAAGGGATAAAATATAAATATGTAAAAGTAAGAATTTATACAGTAAATAATGATTTAACATAACTCAGAATGTTTTAGTCCCATTTTAAAGGAGTCCCAGTATGAATAGTAGTTGTCCCTGTTCATCACCTGGTTTGGTTTCACTTTAAATCAAGGCTTCATTTAAAAAATGAATGATGTTCTTAGAACCAGCTCATAAGGCAAGACAAGATTATTTCTAAAGCACGTTTCCTACACACGCAATACAGGGGCGGCGGTGGCCTAGTGGTGAGGGAGTCGCCCCGGATCGGAGGACTGGGTTCGATTCCCTTGGCAGTAAGTTGCCCTGAGGTACCCTTGAGCAAGGTACCGTCCCTGTCACTGCTCCCCGGGCACTTTCAATAGCTGCCCCCTGCTGCACGTGTGTGTGTGGGTGAAATGCAGGGGCTGAATTTCGTTGTGCTGTGCTGCGTTTCACAATGACGAGTAGTCACTTTCACTTTACAGAACAAAGCATTTGAAAGTAAAAAAAAAGAAATGACGATTAAATCAATGGATTTTTAAAACGAACAGAAATAAAACAGAATTAAAGAAGAATTGCAACATGAGAATAAAAGCAATGTTATTAGAATAATTCAATTTTGGGGGAAGAGTATGGCTAAATACTCAAATGTACTGTTTTGTTTTAATGTTTTAAAAAATGTTTTTTGCTTATTTGCACCAATGCTCTTATTGAGGTGCTGATTAATCTTCATTAATTATTCGTACGTATGACTTACCGTCCATCTGTCGTCCGGAGGCTTTGGGCTGCGTGGACACACCCTCTTTGTACTCCGTGCAAACGGAGCACTTACAGGAGCACTCGTCCTTACAGTCACACTGGCCCTGTTACACACATATATATATATATAATTAGATATTATATTGTTATACAGGACGATAGGGAGACCAGCTATGTTGTACGGGTTGGAGACCCAGTTAAAGATGCTGGGATTTGGGTTGGGAGGGATGGACAGGATTAGGAACAAGTATATTAGAGGGACAGCTCAGGTTGGACAGTTTGGAGACAGATGGTTTGGACATGTCTATAGGAGGGACGAAGATTCAATCAGGAGAAGGATGCTGAGGATGGAGAAACGAGGAGAAGAGGAAGAGGAGGTTTATGGATGTGGTGAGAGAGGACATGCAGGTGAAAGAAGACAATGCAGTGGACAGGAGGACATTGCAGATGTCATTGAAAGAGTGCTTCACTCTGAGTAGAGTGGTTTCATCTGAAATCAAATTTCAGTTTAGCAACAAAATTCAAACCACAATTTTCCCTCAAGCCGAGACATGTTTGGTGTCCAAAAACCACCTTTTCTTCCCTGGAGCTACAAGATTAATACAGAATTATATTTTTTTATTATTGTTTTTCACCAGTAGACACTTTGCGAACTTTAGACAAAATCATTTTACAGCCACACCAGATAATAATCTCAATAATCCCAAATATACGTCCTAAATACTTTCCAACAGTGCATGACATAACAAATGGACTAAATGAGGAGACAAATGTACTTTTGTTAGTAGCACTGAACCTCCTAATGGTTGTTTTCTAGTTCAGCCAATCAGATCATTTAACGGCGTGAACATGGTGGAAATTAGATTTTGGTTTGATTAATTGTTGAATAAATGTATAATTTTGACCTCTTTTTGAAGGCTTCCATGAAAATCCCTTCACCAGAGTGCCTGAGTGAAACACACACACACACACACACACACACACACACACACACACACACACACACAAGCTTCTTAGAGAAAAGCAAGGGACTAGCCTCCTTCCTGGAAGACAGTGTGTCGTCCTTCATGCGGCGGACTAGTGTGAGGTAGAACCCAGCCCCCAGCATGTTCTTGAGGAAGAGCGGAGAACCGCAGCAGTGAAGGCGGCCCTGCGAGATTATGGCCACCCGGTCACTCAGCAGGTCGGCCTCGTCCATGTGGTGCGTGGACAAGATCACAGTACGGCCTGTAGACACACAGTTTTTAATGAAATCGACATGTTTTCATATTTAAGATCAGCGTTTCAAAGATAAATGCCCTCATGAAAAGCACAAGTACAAGTCAATCGGGCAGTTTTAATTCTTCTTCTTCTTCTCTTTCTTCTTCTCCACAGCAGATCATCAGTGTCCATTTCTTCCTGTCCTCTGCATCTTCCTCTTTCGCACCTGCATGTCCTCTCTCACCACGTCCATAAACCTCCTCTTTGTCCTCCTTCTTCTCCTCTGTCCTGGTAGCTCCATCTTCAACATCCTTCTCCCAGTATACTCCTCGTCTCGTCTCTGGACATGTCCAGAACAAAGCAGTCTCACTTCTCTGACTTTTCCTCCAAACCATCCAACATGAGCTGTCCCTCTATCATACTTCCTAATCATGTCCATCCTCGTCACTCCCAAGACTAATCTCAGCTTTTTACCACTGGCGTGTGTGTGTGTATGTATGTGTGTGTGTGTGTTTGTGTGTGTGTGTGTGTGTGTGTGTGTGTGTGTTTGTGTACCTGGGCGGTACTTGAGGAGGAGGTCCCAGATGGAGCGTCTTGAATACGGATCCACTCCTGATGTCGGCTCATCCAGGAAAACAACTTTAGCTCCGCCCACAAATGCCATGGCAACAGACAGCTTCCTCTGTAGGCCTCCTGCATGGCATCATGTTTGCGAAAACAGTGCCGAAAATAAACAACAAACAAAATCTGAAAGTGAGTGCAGTAGATTTAATTTTAATTTAATTTTCAGTTTTTTCCTAACCTCTTGAAAATGTGTCAAAAAAGATTTTACTGAATAAGTTTGAACTGAGACTAATTCATTATAGTCATGATGATGATGATGATGATCATGTCTGAACTATGATTTTGTTACATTTCCTATTCATATCTACACTCCGACTGTTTTTCTATTTTAACATCTGCACTCTATCCTGTTGTTTTAAATTTTAGTTTTTAAAATTTAAAATCAAATTATAGCTTAGTTTTTCTAGAATTTCAAAAAAGTTTGTTATATGTATCCTTTGTTATTGTCTTTTCTTTTCTGATCACATATTAGTTTTTGTTATCACATCTTACTTATTTTCTTATATATCGCAGAGTATCTAATTAATCTTTGAAATGTATCTTGTATCGTTTCGTATCATAATGTATCGTATCTTCTCAAAGTTCAGCTTCTCTTATGGTATTGTATCATTTCGTTTCACATCATATTGTGTCATGTTGTTGCCGTATTGTATCGCATCGAATTGTATCACATTTCATTTGATCTTATCATATCGTATCGCGCTGTAGTGTATCTTATCAAACTTAACTTTGTGATCTTTCATTTGATCTTTTCCTTTTGTCTCGTATCGTATTGTAACGTATTGTATTTTATCAAATCTCATCTTCTCTTCTCTTATTGTATTCTATCACGTCATATTGTATCTTATCTATCTCGCCTTTTATCTTGTCTTTAATCTCATCATATCGTACCGTATCATATCGAGGTGAATCGTATCGTATTTAATCGAAGCCTTTATATGTTTGGTTATCGATTTGTATCCGCTTATCACATCATATCTTAATTTTGTCTGCCTGGATCGATATATGTGGTCCGAGCGCAGGAGTTTTGCCGTCCTACCCGACAGGTTCTGTGTCTGTTCGTTTCTCTTGTGAGGTAAACCGAAGTCCTCCAGCACGTTCTCTACTTCCTGCCGAGCTTCTTCCAGCGGCCGACCCTTCAGTAACGAGTAGAACAGGATGTGCTCGGCCACGGTCATGCTGCCCGACAAAGGACCAACAAGTTTATTAACAGTTGGCTGCTTGGGTCAAAGGTCAGACTACAGAGCAGTCTACCAAACCATCCAATCACATAGATCGTAATAAAGATATGAAAGGTCTTCTTATAGATGTATATATATATATATATCTGCTCTGACGCTTGCATTAAGGGTCTTACATACTGGTGGAAGATGATGTTGTGCTGAGGACACATGCCCAGAGACTGACGAATGGTGTCCATTTCCGTGCGAATGTCCCTGCTGTAGACGTAGGCAGTGCCCGAAGTGGGAGGGAACAATCCAGTAAGGATGGACCTGAAATATAAAAACGAACACTGTCACAAAATGACATCGCAATAGATTGTTTATCATAAATTACCATAAAACTCTTCTTCTTCTTCTTTCAGCTGCTCCCGTTTAGGGGTCACCACAACGGATCATCCATCTCCATTTCTTCTTGTCCTCTGCATCTTCCTCCTTCAATCCGACCACCTGCATGTCCTCTCTCCCCACGTCCATAAACCTCCTCTTTGTCCTTCCTCTTCTCCTCTTTCCTGGCAGCTCCATCTTCAACGCCCTCCTCCCGATATACTCCTCATCTCTCCTCTGGACACGTCCAAACCAGCAACCTTGCTTCTCAAAACGTCCAACCTGATCTGTCCCTCTAATATACTCATTTCTAATCCTGTCCATCCTCGTCACACCCAATGAACATCTCAGCATCTTTATTCTGACATTACCATAAGACTCTGCATAAATATATATATATATAAATATGCAGATATAATATCATTAAAATGCAACGCTATGTGAGCAGGGAAACATGGCCTATTGGTCAAGTCACCAAGAAATGCATACACAATTTAAATTGAAGTTATTATTATTACACTTTACTTGATGAATTATTAGTAGTAGTATTATTACACTGCAATTATAAAGAGTTCTTGAGAAAGTGCCAGGGTTATGAACACATCAATAGTTATGAGTGGTTGTCAAGTGCAGTCCCGTTCCTAACGATGCCACACTGCCATCTGCAGCTGGAAGCCTGTGTGCACTACAGGTTTTATACTTTCCTAAGTCGCTCTGGACAGCAGATCTAGCAAATGTCACCAGTTCAAACAGCTCTGAGAGATACATGGATCCAGGCATGTTCATATGTCCTGACTCGGCTTTATCCATCAAGAAGGAAGTGTCTAATTCCAGGCTGGCATCTGTCGTACCAAAATGAAAACTAGTCTTAGAGATTATTGACTTACTTCCCCGAAAGTAACTCCACCACCATCTGTGTTTTAATGGCTTCTGTGCAAATTTCAATTCATGTAATTATTCCATTGTAGCCCAGACTTGTTCGGTGGCTTATGTTCGCTTCATTAACTACCAAGTAATTGAAGCTTAAACCCCATTAATTAACACCACCTGCAAGCCTGAATCACACAATTTACTCCCTTCAGTCACAGAAGTCGGCTTGTTTATAAGATGTCTCGCCCTGGGTAACGTTGTAGCCTAGAAATAAAGCATAAAACATAAAGCCATCCTGCAGCAACTGTGCAAAAGGAAGCAAACAGTCAGGATCAGCTACACCTGGTGAACAGGTAACATTTTTTACATTTGAATTGGCTGGGCCTTCAGTTTCATTGAGAAAGCTGCTTCTAAGACATTTAATTTACATTTACGGCATTTAGCAGACACTCTTATCCAGAGCGACTTCCATGTCCTCATTACAGGGACAGTCCCCCCTGGAGGCACTCAGGGTTAAGGGTCTTGCTCAGGGACCCAGTGGTGGTAGTGCCAGAGGTGGGATTCGAACCTGGGACCTCTTGAGCCATAGATCCATAGGCAAGCACCCAACACTAGACCATCACCACCCATGAGAGGTGTGTATATATTGTCATACATGACAGCTAGAGGGGTTACTTCAAATAAAAACAAAACAACCAACAACAAAACAGCTTTTGGAAGCACCTACATGGTGGTCGTCTTCCCGGCTCCGTTGTGGCCGAGGAAAGCAGTGATTTGGCTTTCGTAGAAAGTGATGCTGAGTCCGTCCACAGCACATTTGGAACTGCTACGAAACACTTTGACCAGGTTCTCCACACGAACACCCACCACCAGGCCGCTCGGCTCGCCCTCAAAGAAGACCTTCTCTGCAGGATGAGAGGGTCCGTCAGTGGATACAGAGCAAAAAGCAGCAAGTTCTCCAACACAAAACATATTCCAAACAGCTACACATCATTTGTAGTAAACTTCATAAATATATATACACATATATTTTGGAGCAGTGCTCTAGTGTTTAGATCAGAAGGTTCCTCATGTATCCTTGAGCAAAGTACCGCCCCCATCACCGTTCCCCGAGCGCTGGATATGGCTGCCCCCTGCTGCATGGTGTGGGGGTTAAATGCAGACCATGCACGGTCTGGGATTCGACCATTCCTTTCATGACTTGGTCGCTCCAAAAGCTTAACCACTGATTAGCAGATTTTTGCTGAGCTGTGTTGATAGTGTACCTCCAGACAAAGTGCTCTGATTTTGACAACTGGTCTCCTCCTCATCAAGCCTTTTCTGTGCATCCAGCTTCTCTCGCCGCTCAGCATGTTTGCAGGATCCAGGTGGTTCTGGAGATTGGGCCTTCTGCTGCTCTGAGGGTTTGGCGAGGTCTTCTCCAACTTGCATTGCAGTGTCGGCGGTTTCTGTCCTCACCACCTCTGGCTTCTCAGGAACTATAAGGAAATAAAGGCCTTGTTAGGAAATAAAGGGGATGTTTTCCCAGGGGAGGTTCCATGGTCAAGATTCAAGATTCTTTATTCGTCACACATGCGGTGAAATGTACTTACACTTATTAGAAAGAACTGGATTAGAAAGAAAAGAGAAATTAGAATCTAAATATAGATCGAAACCTAATTTTCCTTTTTGACCTAAACTGACGATCTGATTCATTTGTGATAAAGTATCTGCGTATCTGGACGGCACGGTGGTGCAGTGGGTGGCCAGTGGTAAAATGCTGAGATTAGTGTTGGGAGTGACGAAGATGGACATGATTAGGAAGTATGATAGAGGGACAGCTCATGTTGGATGGTTTGGGTCCCAGCTGGGACGATTTGGGTCCTTTCTGTGTAATGGACATCTTATCCCTGTGTCTGAGTTTTTGTGTTGGCATGCATGTCAGGTGAACTGAAGATGGTAAATTGTCCCCTAGCTGTGAGCATGTGTCTGTCTGTGACAAGGGAGTGTCCCCGCCTTTCGGCCTATGAGAGCTGGGATTAACCCTTCCTTCTCTGAGAAACCCAACCCTTCTCGGCACTAGCTAACTAGGTTTCTCCAAATTCCCACAGATGTTCCAGATTGAAAGGCCTTTGGCTGAATGTTTAATGTCTGTTTTTAAGCACAGGACATTCTCCCAGCATGGCCGTGTCCATTGCCAGGGTTTGCTCCTTGTTAGACTGAGGTGGATTGGGACACATTTCTGAGAGAGTTCTTACTAACAGCTTTCAAAACTGCACAAATTACAGCTTCACACTGATTAGAATCACACGAGAGCCCTCACTGTCAGGACGGACAAATTTATTTTCATGTCAGTCTTCAATATCATACAAACGCTAACTGACATGCGGCTGCCTTCCCGGTGCATTGACACAGAATTTAGATCAAGAACACATTTTGCTTTTGGTGCATTTCTGTCTGCTCTTGGAGACGTTTGGACGTGTCTGTATGTGTGTATTTCTGACTGCTTTAATTATTTCCTAATCCCTATTCTTCTAAAGGTTTCTTTTTTTTATCAGCCTATTGTCTAGCCTGAATAAATTGTCTAGCCTGCTTAAATAAAACAAAATTAAATTAAATTAATATATAAGAAAAAATAAATAAAATAAATATATACCAAAAAATAAATCAAATTAAAAAATAAAATAAAATAAATCTCACCCTGTACAAATGCTGCAAATTCATACTTTTTTTTTCAGAACATTTAAAAAATAATTATTACAGTTAAACTACATACAGATACGGAACTATATATAGATTAGTGCTAGATTTAAAGCACATATCACATTAGCAATCACCCAGATCACCTCTCGCTCTCTCTCTCTCTCTCTCTCTCTCTCTCTCTCTCGCTCTCTCTCTCATCTTTCCAATAATATGCCACCGACTCACCTGGATTTGGAGGATTAGTAGTGAGGGTCAACCAATAGGAAGGCTGGATGGGAAAATAAAAGGGCCGCCCAATGCCGTACTGTCCTGGAAATTCACACAAAGATATTGTATATTGTATTATAGAGTAAATGTGAACGCATCACAACCAGACATCCAACACTTTAATAATGAAAGGGAGGACAGTGGAGTGGTGAGGATGGAGGGAGTAGAGGAGGTGAAGGTGGAGGAGTTTAAATACTTGGGATCAACAGAGTAATGGCGGGTGTGGAAGAGAGGTGAAGAAGAGAGTGCAGGCAGGTTGAAATGGGTTGAGAAAGATCTGTGACAGACGGGGACAAGCAACCATGAAAGGGATCATTTACAGGATGGTAGTGAGACCAGCTATGCTATGCGGGATGGAGACAGAGCTGGAGGTGGCAGAGATTTGCACCAGGAGGAATGAGGATGGGCAGGATTTTAGAGGGACTGCTCAGGTTGGAAGTGCTGAAGACAAAGTTAGAGAAGCAAGACTGCATGGTCCAGAGGAGAGACGGGGATTATATCAGGAGGAGGATGCTCCTAGGGTTTAAAACATGCAGGTGGTCAGTTTGAAAGTGGAAGATGCAGAGGACAGGAAGAAATGGAGACAGAGAAGAAGACAAAAATTGGGGGATCCTAGATCATTTGCATGATTGTTGTTTGTACCTGGAAACACACTGTCGAGGTACCAGGCGAGAACAGCATAGAGCACAGTGTCCAGCAGCATCATGATGATGGAGGTGTGGAAGGAAAACTCATCACCTTCTAGTGGACTGGTGTGAATATTGTCCCACTGCAGCCCCAGGCCCTGCTCTTCATAGCGTGACAGGTACTCAGTCCCAAATCCAAACGCCACCTGAGATATAAGGCTCTGTGAAAAATCACAGAGAGCCGTTATGACAACAAAGACTGACCCAAATGATTTCGCTAGATACTGAGATCAAGATTTTTAAAGTTGAATTTGTTGTTAAATACACAATATTTTGTTAATATACTTGTTAATGTAACAGCATGAAGCTGTTATCTTCTTTGAATTTTAACTTTCAATGTACTTTTCACTTTAAATGTACTTTCAAAAGTTGCCAACCATCATGTAATAATAACCATTACAGAATAAAGGATATTATCTTACAAGAACAGATTTATTTTTAGATCTAAAAAGTTTTACTACTTCTGTAGGATAACATCTGAATTCTGTCCTATATTTGCAGCTCACTGTCCCTCAGCTGTGATTCTACTTTCCTTTGTTGGAAAATATCACAGACCCGATACTGTGATCTGCTGTTATTCCAGTTTTGGAAAGTGAAAGTGACTATTTGTCAACGTGAACACACAATGAATCACGACGAAATACATCTTCTGTGTTTAACCAACACGCACCAGCAGGGGGCAGCCATATCCAGCACCAAGGGAGCAGTGGTGGGGATGGTACCTTGGATTCAAACTCACAACCTTCAGATCGTGGGGCCTGGTCTTCAAACACTAGACCAGTAGTTTACTGCTTAAGTGCAAATAAAGTATTGACTTTCTAAAGATGCTTCCTTAATATTGAGATGTTATCAAGATGGGGCAGTAGTGGCTTAGTTTTTAGGGGCTAGGCCATATAATCAGTCATGGGTTCAAATCCTGGACCAGTAGTTTGTCTTGAGGTACCCTTGGGCAAGGTACCATCCCCATCACTGCTCCCCGGGCACTGGGTATGGCTGACCCCTCCTGTGTGTGCACAATAGCAAATGCTTATTAAGGAGTAAATTTAAACTCTGGAGAAACCCAAACTGACACCCAGGCCTGGATTGCTGACTCGTTTCTAGGCTCAAAATTAAGCTGAAGCCCAGAACAAAGACCAGGAACCACTCTATGCAGTCCCCAAATGAAGTTCTAAGGGCATGTTTGTGGAGCAACATACCGCCATGATCTTCATGTCCTTGGTAATGCGGTCCTGCCAGGCAAAGCAGGCCAAGTGGGGCAAGTAGAAGCTGAAATAGAGGATCCCACTGCAGGCCGCTGCCAAGTTGGCCTTGTTGAAAAAGACAGTCATCAGGAAGCTCTGCATGATGGTGGCCGTGGTGAAGGTGAGGAGGAAGAGGAAGAGGATGATGGGATTGCTGTAGTTCAGAACCTTCCCTCCCTTGGATCAAACAAAACAAATGCTGGTCATGCCGGGCATCCTGTTCAACCAAGTGCGATTCAAACCGATGTCCACTAGAAGTCAGTATAAGACAGAAGGTCTCAAGAAAATAATAAAGAACACAGGTTAAGCGTGAGTTTATCATCTTCCACTGCATTCTGCTGCTGTGGGAAGAGTTTCTGACCTATTCGCTGCAAAGCTTTCACTCTTTATACCTGCAAGAAGCCACAGGGCTGTAATTTTCCTGAAAGGTCTTGGTTTATTCCACTGCTCTAAAGCTGTAATGTGCAGAGATAATGACCACAGCAAGCATCACATGTGATGCCTTAATATCAGTGTCTGTACACATTTATTCATTTTCCCTTAGAAAGATGGAGAATGATGCAGCTGATCCAGAATTTCTTCCATTCTCCAGATCTTCCCGAAGGACAAAGTTTTTGTTTCTCATTCTCAGTACAGTCTCTGTATCTGAGCAGAAGCAGTGTGGGGTCATCTACACAGAGAAAACAAAAGGTGGCCGACGCCCAAAGAAGAGCGTTGTGTTCCTGAAAACACCTTAACAAAAGGAGCTGGTCTAAGAGAGTTGAGGCTGTGCTGAAGAATAACGGTAGTGGTAGTGAAATTTGCCTTTAAAGCTGCTTACAATTAAACTCTCTTTGTGTTTAGGCTGGATTTACATGTGTTTGTACACAAATCATGGAACCTACTGTCTCTCCTTCATACAAAAGAGAAAGAAATGAGGGCTGTCCCAATACTTTTGCACAGCATTGTATATTATTGGTGTTGTAGACTGTCTCACCATGGTGATGGCAGTGAGTAGGGCAGTGCTGGCAGCCATCACGAAGAAGCTGTCGATGAACCAGGCACACCAGAGGACCTCATTTGTGACACCCATGGCCTTCAAAGTCTCTTTAAGCCTCATCTCCTTCTCCAGCACAATGCTCTTCACCATCATGGAGACCGAGTACACCCACGCCAGCACGATGAAGATGGGGAAACAGCGGCTCAGTGTCAGCATGAACCTAAATTAAACCCAAAAGCACCCACACAGGGAGTGTATGAGAAAGGACCCAGTAGAACATCATGTCCTGCTGATGGACACATAATGGACATTTTAATGGGAAATAATTTGACTCAGTTGTCTCTATGCCACATTTCAAATTGTTTCACTATATTGGTTCATATAACTAACAGATATCTAACCAATAGAAAAACTGGAAAATGTTCCTGTGAGGTTCATAAAGCACAGCATCTTCTCAAACTGCCATTAAAGCAAGATCTCTGGACGACCCAGAAGATCAAGCTTACTCCCAGTTACAAACGCTGACCCATAACCCACACTGTGTGATCAGAGGAGGGAACGGTCTTGTCACACTTGTGGCATTACCAGGGTTCAAACTCTCATGATGGAGGAGATGTTCAGATATTTGTTGGAAAAAATGACACCATGCTTTTGTTAAGATAACAGCTGGGTTTTCCGTGCAGAGCCAATCAGGAGCGGGGACGATGGTAAGAAGCACGATTTGCACCAATCGCAATCTGAAATGAGAGACTCACAGGTCGTCCACATAGCAGGGGTAAGGCATCTGCTGCAGGTAGATTCCCAGGGGCCACTCTTTCCCAGTGTGGGTCTTTATGACTGCATGCTCCACCATATCCTGCAGGTAAGCAAATCCTCCCCACACATACCGGAGGTCGTCCAAGGGGTCAGCTCGAGGACCAGGGTCCCAGTACCTAACCACAAATGAAGGGACCAATCAGAGGGGACAGTAGAGAGGGGCAAGCAAGTTGTAATACACTTTCTGAACGAATGAATATTGTTTAGGAAACAGAAAAAGAGCAGGAAAATATATTCAGGTAAAAGAAAACGGGGTCTCTGGTATCTGAAACTGGTATCTAAAATTAAAATTAAAGAACGATGAAAGTCTAAGGATGAGCTTCCAGTGGAACCTGTCTTTGATCTTGTTGGTGCGCTCGACAGCGTCGATGTCCATGCGGATCTTAAACTTGACGTGCGAGGGGATTTTCGTGCTCCAGGGGTTCACGTCCACAAAGACCAGACCGGCCCAAAACTTATTCTCAGTGATCAGGTCCAGGGCCCGGTGGGTCAGCTGGTTCTCATCCGACAGACCCACAAACTTATCCAGAACCAAACACTGCAAACACACAAGCGGGAAAAAATGAAGTTAACAAAAATGAAGAAAGAACTTGTGATACTTTGCATTTTAATTATTAATCGTCAAAAAGAACTGAAGAGGGCTGAACTGAAATGGATCAAATTAATCAAACTTACACAAACTAAACTTAAATCAAAATAACGGCACTAAACTTGGATTTGGACTGAATTTGGATTGATCATAATTTAAGTGAAATAAAATGAATATCAGACAAGTTAAATGAACTAAACTGAGCCACATCTTACATGTAAGTATAATTTTTTTTCCCCACAGTTTACACCTAGATTTATTTTATTATTTTGTTTAATAATTAAATTTTTAATTAAATTATTTGAATTACATTTTAATTGAATAAATTTTATTTTAATATATTTTATTTTATTTCATTTCATTTTATTTTTTATTTCTGTCCTTGCTCTCTTCCATTTACAACCAGATTTTTAGTGTGTTGTTTTAGTCTCAGAGTCATTCGGGGACACACGTCCCTGGGTATGTAAACCTGTGTTGGTGAAATAAACTGCTTCAATCTTGAATCTGGAATTTTGATTCAATGTGTCCCAAAAGAGAAACTGTGATACTCCGTCCCACTCTTAAAAATGCTTTTTCAGCAGCGGCCTTATTGTTTCAGTCTCCGTGCCGAGCTGAGGGACTTCACAAAGCCTGAGACAAAGTTCACATTCTCTCCATCTCTCTCTGACAGCTCAATGCCGGACTCCCATTACGGCCAAACCGTGTCGGATTGAGAAACGGCACCGAGGGGAAACCTTCACTCCAGCTCTGGCACTGACATCCACAATGTGTCCACTGGCCAAACAGCCTAACGTCAACTTAATTGAATTGTTGTGTGTTAATTTGTGTGGAGTTGGCCTGTGATTGCAGATGCCCGCTGTGGTCCTGGGTGCCTATAGGGCCTGGGTCTTTGTGGGAGGCTGAAAGGAGGGCCGAGTGGACTGACAGCTGTACCTAATTGGGCTCAATCGGTGGGGTTTGTCACCCAAGAGTTGTGCCGGGACAAAAACCGAGAGCGTCTGAGAGCTTTACAATTAGACAGCAGCGGTGTTGCTTTCTCAGCTCCATACAGCAGAGGCCTCGCTCTGATTAGGCTGAAGGGCGCTGGGCTTTAAGCCCCGTTGCTCAAGGACTCTCTGGAACACTGTGCTATGCTCTCAGAGAGAAATCGCCACTCTTCTGTATGAAACTCCAAACCTGAGACACAAAGAGCCCGACAGTCTGTCCTTTCCGTCTCATTCTCCTCTAATGCAGGCAGATCGGCCCGTGTACATGCTCTGCACATTTACACATGTGGCAGTGGTGGTCTAGTGTTCAGGGACAAGGTCCCGGGATTGGAAAGTCGTGGGTTTGAATCCCGGACCAATAGGTTGCCCTGAGGTACCCTTGAGCATGATACTGTCCCCATCACTGCTGCCCGGGTGCTGTATAGATGCCCCCTGCTGGACGGTGTGTGTGGGTTAAATACAGAGTATGCATCTGGTTGTGTGTCGCCGTGTGCTGTGTTTCACAATGACAAATAAATCACTTTCACTTTCATATGTAGCGCCATGCCCTCTGTGGTTTCCTTTCACTGTGTATTTGGCAGAAAGGATGAAGCCGACTTTCCAAGAGAAACACGAGCTGTTCTGTTAAGAGTCAAACATGGAGTAATTGTTATTTGAAAGACATAAAATAATAAAGTTGTTATATAATAAATTCTAAAAATAGTTTTATAGTTACATAATGGATCGCCTTCATCACCACAGTCTGCATCAACAAGTTCATGTCTGCACTTTTTTTTCAATAAATCTCAAAAAAAAGGACTGAAAACAGCCCAGATGTGCTGGTATAAATCCTTTTTCATGACGTGATTATCAAAAATACTTGCTTAAACATACTTTGCATGTTAATTTGAAAGTGAAAGTGACTATGTGTCTTTGGAAAACACAGCACACAGTGAACCACAACCAAATGCATCCTTTGCTTTAAACCCACAAACACCATCCAGCAGGGGGCAGACATATCCAGCAATCAGGTAGCAGTGATGGGGATGGTACCTTGCTCAAGGTTAGACTGCCACTTCTTCAAGAGTATACATAAAAGAAAAAAGTATGGAGCCATGCTTGTGTGATTTGTGTATAGGATAATAACTCTACAGCTAAAAGCAAGGGATCATCTCTCTCTCTCTCTCTCTCACTCTCTCTCTCTCTTTCTCTCTCTCACCTCTCCATACTGACTGATCATCCGTAATGCTCGGTCTGTCAAGTTGAAGATGTTCCTCCAGTTAAAGCGCAGCATGCTGATGCCCTGCTCCTCCTCTGGACTGGTGTCCAGGAAGTTGAGGACGTGTCTGACAGTCAGCTTGCTGTTTTTCAAACTGCGGTTCATGTAGTCCATCACTGAGGGATTCTTCATGATGTTCTGAAAGAGTGAGACAGGAATAACAGATATATAACAGCAGTGTTATTCTAATATGGGCAGCAGTTGTCTAATGTTTAGGGACTGAAAGTGAAAGTGAAAGCGACAACCCTCGTCATTGCGAGGTCACAGCACAGCACACGTGAACCACAACGAAATTGGACCTCTGCATTTAACCCATGCACACAAACACCGTGCAGCAGGGGGCAGCAATGCCCAGGGAGCAGTGACAGGGATGGTACTTTGCTCAAGGGTACCTCAGGGCAACCTACTTGTGAGGGAATTGAACCCACAATCTTCCAATGCGGGGCAACTCCCTAATCACTAGGCCACCGCTGCCCCATAATCAGAAGGCTATGGGTTTGATTCCCACACCAGTAGGTTCCCTGCGGTTTCCTCTGAGCAAAGTACCGTCCCCATCTATACTCCCTGGATACTGCTCCCATATGGCTGCCCTTGTGACAGGCTAAATGCAGAAGCATTTCATTATGCTCAGCTGAAAAATGATCATCTAAAACATCATCCGAGTTTCATACTTACAGAAAACGAGGAACTCAGTTACACAAACAATACAAGAATCTTTGACTTGCTCATTTATCTATAAGGAAAAACAATGCAACACATCTAGGAGGGGCAAAAGAACCTCTAGTTTGAGCAGTTATTTGAAGGTGAAACTAGAGCCAAGTGTTTTCAGTCAACAGTCTTCTCAAAACGGACTATTTATCATAATGAGGACAAATCACTGAACACTGAGCCACATCAAAGTCTCTGCTTTTAATCCATCACTCCTAAGTAAAGCAGGGGGCAGCCAAACAGCCAGCCCACAGGGAGCAGTGATGGGGACGGAGCTCAAGGCTGACCTAGATCAGGAATCGAATCTACAACCCTCTATCATTCAGACTAGTCCCTAACAGCTAGACCTCCACTGGCCTGGACTTGAAAGAAATACAAGCCCATAATTTGATCAACCAACAAAGATCAATCCAAGAGCATTCGAAGGTCCAGAAGGTCCCAAAATCCACTGTAAATCCTAAGCTACTATCTCACATGAACTAATGCTAATGCTCATGCGTCCACCATCAAAACTTCGTTGCATAAGAAAGGTGGTCATAGTTTGGCTGCGAAGTGAAAGTGAAACTCACTGCTCTCAGAAAACACTTCTGGTCTTCTACAA